>CADCXT010001834.1:0-26300 GCA_902806775.1 Microtus agrestis | reverse complement strand
CAGTTTTATCCGGTAAGCGAATGATTAGAGGTCTTGGGGCCGAAACGATCTCAACCTATTCTCAAACTTTAAATGGGTAAGAAGCCCGGCTAGCTCAGTCGGTAGAGCATGAGACTCTTAATCTCAGGGTCGTGGGTTCGAGCCCCACGTTGGGCGCCATCTGTTGAAATAGCAGCGGCGGGGCTGCGTCCCCAACACCCCAGCCGCTTCCACGTGGCTAGCTTATGCCCGAAATAACAACACACATACTGTATTCATTTAAGTACTGCTTGGCCCATCTCTATCTAGCCTCTTCTAGGCTAACTCTCGCACCTGGACTAGCCCATTTCTAATAATGTGTATAAGCACCCCAAGGTGCGCTTACCGGGGAGATTCTAGCCTATGTCCATCTTGGGTCGATGAGGAGCTTCATCGCGTGTGTCTCAGAGAGAAGAGCTATCCCGTCTGCCCGCTAGACAGGAGTATGGTGTCTCTCTCTGAGGCTTCTGGCGCTGAGCGGAGCTGCATGCTTTCTGACCTCACTTCCTCTTCCTCCTCGCATTTTCTTCTGTTTACTCCACCCACCTATGTTCTAACCAACCAGGACCAAGCAGTTTATTTATTGCTTAGCCAATGAAATCAACAGATTGATATATGACACTCCCACATCACTTCCCCTTTTTCTGTTTAAACAAAAAGGAAAGGCTTTAACTTTAACATAGCAAATACAATATTACCTAAGCAAATAAAAAGTGAGCAATTTTCAAAACTCTAGAGATGACAGAGACATCTCGCTGCCTGTACAGTCACCCAAAGTTCCTCTGTACCGTTGGGGCATCCATCTTCGGCCTACAGGCCCATAGTTTTCAGCAGACATTCCACAAAGCAGGAAATTTCAAAGGCAGTCACTATCTGCTTGTCCTGAAGAATGTCTTGCAGACTCTTTCATGAATCAGGAACCCCAAAAGATCATCTCACCTTTAGGCAAGTTCAGTAGTCCTCTCTCTGCGGGTTCTCTGTGTCCAGTTTATGCAATAGTTCAGGCAAGAGCAGTTTCTTGCCCAAATGGCTATCAAACTCCATTAGAATCCTCTTCGATGCCCATCTTCCTCTCAAAGCAGATTGGTGCTGCCAGGAGCAGAGTGTCTCATTGTCATGAAAAGTCCTAAGTTATTAAAACATTTAAAATGCCGTATTCTATAATCTTTGAAAGATATGAAGAATGTCTATCTAAAATTTATCTATGCACATCTAGAAAATCTTAACTAACATGACTACAAACTTGACTATTATGATTATCTATTAACAACCTATATACATTACATTTTTTAAATGAACTACACAATCACAATACCTTAATCAATATCAGAAATTCCTATACATATAACAAGATTGACCTTAAATTTAAATCACTAAAGCAAAATCCATATCAATGCAAATTATTCATACATGTATCATATCCCCCTTTAAATGTAAAAGAACATTTATAAACCATATTTGGGAACATGGGCGCAGTTTTTTCTCTCCAAACTGCTTCCTGCTGAATGGGGCGTCGTTAATTAGGTCTTTCATGGTATAACCTGTGTGCTAGTTTCATCTCAGTTGGCAGTTGAGCGAAGCAATTTTCTGAAGATGTTCACAGCAACCCTTCAGGAGGGCGTGGTCCATCATACCATATTCGGATAGAAGAAATGAACAGGGTCTCATCCTCTGTGAAAACAAAACAAGAAACTCCTTTCCAAAGTATCATGTCCTTAGATCCAAATTGCAAAGTCAAGGCATTTCCAAAATATCTATGTTGAATTAGTTCAGCAGCATTTATAAACAAGTATCTTTTAGTAGCTTTTGCTCCTTCCTCAGCATTCAAACAATTCAAAGAGAGCATAATAGCATACAGTATCAAGATTCTCTGTGTATTTTCCATCTTTGTACACTTTATTTTAACCTCTATTTCATTTATTTTTACTTTTATTTTATATTCTCTGTATCTTTGTCCTGGAATAACTCTGTAGACCAGGCTGTCCTTGAACTCTCAGAGATCCTTCTGTCTCTGCCTCCCAGGCATTGGGATTAAAGGTGTATGCTACCACACCTTGAACTCACAGAGATCTGTTTGTCTCTGCCTTCTAGGCACTGGGATTAAAGGCGTGTACTACCACACACAACTCTCTTCCTTTTTTAATTGTTTTTTACTTTAAGAACTTCAACTTTTAGTCTGCATATATTTTCAACACACTGTAAATCATTTAGAAATTTTCTTTGTCTTTGAATCTCTCTTTACTGTATATCTCTCATTTTCTGACCACATGAGTCTTTAATTTACCAAGCAATCTCAGTAGGACTAAAGCCCTGGCTTTGCCAGCTAGATCCAGTCCATTCCTTAGCTTTCTGCCATTCCCACCTTGTGACTGAGGTACCGGCCAGAGCCACCTTCAGTGCCACAACTCTACAGAGTTTCAAGGTCCTTGCCAGCAAGCTAGCTTCTGCAGCCTGGGCTTGCAAACCACACGACCCGCCCGCGTAAAAGAGTCAGAGTTTGCCCTGGCAGGACAGCCCAGAAAGCCGGCATTTTAAAACGGCACAGCTTTTTTCCTGCTACAGCTGAAAACCGAAAAGCATGCGTTCAGCTTTTCATCAACACTGTTTAAGTGTTTCGTGGCAGGACCTCTTAATGAGCTTCAGGGTTTTGCAGCTGAAGCTGAGTCAGGAAGCCTCTCTTAGCTGAGAGCACTTGATTGCCTCTAGCAAGTAAAGTGCTGCTACCAAGAAAACATGCTTTACTCTTTCCCAAGCTTTCTCAGACTTTCTGTGGATTCAGTTGTCCACACGTTGGGCAGCCATCTGTTGAAATAGCAGCGGCGGGGCTGCGTCCCCAACACCCCAGCCGCTTCCACGTGGCTAGCTTATGCCCGAAATAACAACACACATACTGTATTCATTTAAGTACTGCTTGGCCCATCTCTATCTAGCCTCTTCTAGGCTAACTCTCGCACCTGGACTAGCCCATTTCTAATAATGTGTATAAGCACCCCAAGGTGCGCTTACCGGGGAGATTCTAGCCTATGTCCATCTTGGGTCGATGAGGAGCTTCATCGCGTGTGTCTCAGAGAGAAGAGCTATCCCGTCTGCCCGCTAGACAGGAGTATGGTGTCTCTCTCTGAGGCTTCTGGCGCTGAGCGGAGCTGCATGCTTTCTGACCTCACTTCCTCTTCCTCCTCGCATTTTCTTCTGTTTACTCCACCCACCTATGTTCTAACCAACCAGGACCAAGCAGTTTATTTATTGCTTAGCCAATGAAATCAACAGATTGATATATGACACTCCCACATCACTTCCCCTTTTTCTGTTTAAACAAAAAGGAAAGGCTTTAACTTTAACATAGCAAATACAATATTACCTAAGCAAATAAAAAGTGAGCAATTTTCAAAACTCTAGAGATGACAGAGACATCTCGCTGCCTGTACAGTCACCCAAAGTTCCTCTGTACCGTTGGGGCATCCATCTTCGGCCTACAGGCCCATAGTTTTCAGCAGACATTCCACAAAGCAGGAAATTTCAAAGGCAGTCACTATCTGCTTGTCCTGAAGAATGTCTTGCAGACTCTTTCATGAATCAGGAACCCCAAAAGATCATCTCACCTTTAGGCAAGTTCAGTAGTCCTCTCTCTGCGGGTTCTCTGTGTCCAGTTTATGCAATAGTTCAGGCAAGAGCAGTTTCTTGCCCAAATGGCTATCAAACTCCCATTAGAATCCTCTTCGATGCCCATCTTCCTCTCAAAGCAGATTGGTGCTGCCAGGAGCAGAGTGTCTCATTGTCATGAAAAGTCCTAAGTTATTAAAACATTTAAAATGCCGTATTCTATAATCTTTGAAAGATATGAAGAATGTCTATCTAAAATTTATCTATGCACATCTAGAAATGTTGAAATAGCAGCGGCGGGGCTGCGTCCCCAATACCCCAGCCGCTTGCAAGGCTAGCTTTACCCCGAAATAATTACATGGACACTGTATTCTTTTAAGTACTGCTTGGCCCATTAGCTTCAACCTCTTAACCCATTTCTAATCATGAGAGAAGGCACCCCAAGGTGCGCTTACCGGGAAGATTCTAGGCTACATGTCCATCCTGTGTCAGAGTTTCATGCCTCTGCCTCCGAGAGCAGAGCTATACTGAGAAGGAGCATGGCATCTCTGTCTGAGGCGTCTGGCTCTGAGCGGAGCTGCATGCTTTCTGACCTCACTTCCTCTTTCTCTCAGCATTTTCTTCTGTTTTCTCCACCCACCTATGTTCTAACCAATCGGGACCAAGCAGTTTATTTATTGCTTATCCAATGAAATCAACAGATTGATATGACACTCCCACATCACTTCCCCTTTTTCTGTTTAAACAAAAAGGAAAGGCTTTAACTTTAACATAGCAAATACAATATTACCTAAGCAAATAAAAAGTGAGCAATTTTCAAAACTCTAGAACTGACAGAGACATTTCGCTGCCTGTACAGTCACCCAAAGTTCCTCTGTACCATTGGGGCATCCATCTTCGGCCTACAGGCCCATAGTTTTCAGCAGACATTCCACAAAGCAGGAAATTTCAAAGGCAGTAACTATCTGCTTGTCTTGAAGAATGTCTTGCAGACTCTTTCATGAATCAGGAACCCCGAAAGATCATCTCACCTTTAGGCAAGTTTAGTAGTCCTCTCTCTGCGGGTTCTCTGTGTCCAGTTTATGCAATAGTCCAGGCAAGAGCAGTTTCTTGCCCAAATGGCTATCAAAGGTTCCTCTTCGATGCCCATCTTCTTCTCGAAGTAAATTAGTGCCGCCAGGAGCAGAGTGTCTCATTGTCATGAAAAGTCCTAAGTTATCAAAACATTTAAAATGCCATATTCTCTAGCCTTTGAAAGATATGAAGAATGCCTATCAGAAATATATCCGTGCACATCTAGAAAATCTAACAAACTTGACTATTATAGATGATTATTAACAGCCTATATACATTACATTTTTAAGTGAATTATACAATCACAATACCTTAATCAAGATCAGAAATACATATACATATTAACAGAATTGACCTTAAATCTCTAAGCAATGCAAATTATTCATACCTATATCATATCCCCCTTTAAATGTAAAAGAACATTTATAAACCATATTTGGGAACATGGGCGCAGTTTTTTCTCTCAGAACTGCTTCCTGCTGAATGGGGGCGTCGTTAATTAGGTCTTTCATGGTATAACCTGTGTGCTAGTTTCATCTCAGTTGGCAGTTGAGCGAAGCAATTTTCTGAAGATGTTCACAGCAACCGTTCAGGAGGGCGTGGTTCATCATACCATATTCGGAATAGAAGAAATGAACAGGGTCTCATCCTCTGTGAAAACAAAACAAGAAACTCCTTTCCAAATTATCATGTCCTTAGATCCAAATTGCAAAGTCAAGGAATTTCCAAAATATCTATGTTGGATTAGTTCAGCAGCATTTATAAACAAATATCTTTTAGCAGCTTTTGCTCCTTCCTCAGCATTCAAACAATTCAAAGAGAGCATAATAGCATACAGTATCAAGATTCTCTGTGTATTTTCCATCTTTGTACGCTTTATTTTAACCTCTATTTCATTTATTTTTACTTTTATTTATTTTTACTTTTACTGTATCTTTGTCCTGGAATAACTCTGTAGACCAGGCTGTCTTTGAACTCTCAGAGATCCGCCTGTCTCTGCCTCCTAGGCATTGGGATTAAAGGTGTTCCCTACAACACCTTAAACTCACAGAGATCTGTTTGTCTCTGCCTTCTAGGCACTGGGATTAAAGGCGTGTACTACCACACCCAACTACTCTCTTTCTTCCTTATTTTTTACTTTTAAGAACTTTAATTTTTAGTTTGCATATATTTTTAACACACTGTAAATCATTTAGAAATTTTCTTTGTCTTTGAATCTCTCTTTACTGTATATCTCTCTTTTTCTGACCACACGAGCCTTTAATTTACCAAGCAAAATCAGTAGGACTAAAGCCGTGGCTTTGCCAGCTAGATCCAGTCCATTCCTTAGCTTTCTGCCATTCCAACCTTGTGGCTGAGATACCGGCCAGAGCCGCCTTCAGTGCCACAACTCTACAGTGTTTCAAGGTCCCTGCCAGCAAGCGAGCTTTAGCAAAGCTTCCAAACCGCACAAAAAACCGCCTGCCTAAAAGAGTCAGAGTTTGCCCTGGTAGGACAGCCCAGAAAGCCGGCATTTTTAAACGGAGCAGTTTTTTTTTTTTTTTTTTTTTGCTACGGCTGAAAACCGAAAAGCATGCGTTCAGCTTTTTGCCAACAACGTTTAAGTGTTTCGTGGCAGGACCTCTTAAAAGAGCTGCAGGGTTTTGCAGCTAAAGCTGAGTCAGGAAGCCTCTCTTAGATGAGAGTGCCTCTAGCAAGTAGATTAGAACCGAGAAACTGCTGCTACCAAGAAAACATGCTTTACTCCATTCTTTCCCAAGCTTTCTCAGGCTTTTTGTGGATTCAGTTAGCCTCACGTTGGGCAGCCATCTGTTGAAATAGCAGCGGCGGGGCTGCGTCCCCAACAAAATTATTCGAATGAATTAATACTCAGCTATTTATTCCCAGCCTTATATATTTACCCCTGGATGACCACTGGGCACCTTCCTCTCACCTCCTCACATCTGGATGGATGGATGTATGGATGTATGGATGGATGGATAGACAGACAGATAGATAGATTAATAAATAGATAGAGAAATAAATAAATAAATATATAAATAAAAGAGTGAGTAGGGTGGGTTTGGATATAGAAAGGAACAACAGATAAACAAACCGACAGACACATATAAAAATGACATTAGTCAATCGAGACATGGAAAAAGTCAACTGGTCGACCCACGTTCACGAGGCCAACTAGTCGACCTGGGTACTTAGCGTTTTAAGGCCAAACAATTTATGGGATATCTGGTCGACCAGCTTCTAGTTTAGTGAAAAGAGAGAGTGCACAGAGAGCCAACAGGTCGACCTGTCAGGACGAGGCATAGGAATGATAAAAATATATATAAAAAAATGAGACTGCAACTACAGTCATAAGCAGTGTTAAAAAAAGAAAGAAAGAAAAAAAGAAAAAAATGAGACTGCATCCTAAGAAAGTAGACTGGGGAAAGCTAATTCAGAAGTGCCCCATCCCCAGAGTGACTTCTCCAGAGCTGCTGCGCTCTTACATATGGAAAGGAATGATGCACAGTGTATTCCTAGCCAGAGAGATAGCATTTTAAGGAGTTCATTTTAAAGTTGACCACTTTAAAATGAGACTTAATGAGAAGCTAGCACACAATCTTCTCAAAAATAACTCCCCATCAACCTCATACTCTATCTCAGCCCAACAGCATTAGACTAACTAAGTAACTTAATGACCTCCAACCCTGTAACATACTTTGGCTGAAGTATTGTCTGAGTTAAAAAAAACATGAAAAAGAAAACAGTGCTGTCCTAGAAAATTCCCTCTCCCTTTGAACACGGCCCCTCCTTTGGGCTGAGTTTCCCACACAGCTCTGATGATGCAGGAGGATACCGAGAGCCGCCCAGTTGGTGCCTCAGCCCGATGCCTGTATCTGTGCCTTGGCAGCAGCTATTTATCTCTTGACACTCAGAGTCAAGTTCCTTTAAGTTTAGCCTTCCCTAAGTGCTCGTTCACTTCAGAGGACTCAACCCTCATCCTCCATGTCGTCCTGGCCTAATTTCTCATATTACTGAGGATGAATATCTGTTCAGTAGAGGGAGGAAGGGTCGGTCTTTCGGTGAAGGAAGTAGTGAAAAATTCTAATGAAGCAGAGAGAAATTTCTGGTTTTGGCAGGAGGAGATCCTGAATGGCTCCCTCTGTGTCACAGGAGAGACTCCTGGAAAGGAAACCTCAGGTTCCAGTCGGTTGGTCGGTTGGTCGGTCAGTTCGGGGAGGAATATTAGCAAGGAGGTTACGGCTGTCCCTCATGGCATCAGCAGTCCGTTCTCTGGAAATTCTAAGGTATCACGGAGAGCTCTCTGAATTTTTTGATGTCACTCGTGTCCTAGAAATGCCAACTGCCCTCAAGACACACTCCCTCGGTGCCTACAAGACTCGCTTCTAGACATGTTGTCTAGAGAATGGAGATCGTGCAGAGGCCAGAGGGAGGAAGACGAAGTGAGTATACCACTAGCAGGGACTGGAGACATTACTGGATGTGATGGCTTTGAGACTTCCAGGGCTAGGGCTCAGTAACTGGGATGTTTCTGGGATGCAATAGGCCTGTCTTGTTTCTCTGAGTTCCCAAAGGGCCAACCCACACCAAAGATTCACGATAGTTGATTTGACAAATTCGGGAATTGACAAGGAGTGCGGAAGGTGTCAGTGAGATTTCAATACCAGCACTGCACATCTTCCCCCCTCCCACAAGTTTTTTTCGTTGTGTAGCAGTAATAATAGAGAAAGGAGAGTAGTGCTCTGCCAAAGCCCTTATTACAGCCATTAGCAGGGTTGAGGCATCAAGTGCTGCATTCAGTCCTCCTTTGACCCCAATAAGGTTTCTGGCTTCCCAGTTATAAATGACACCCTGGTCTCCAGTTCAGCCTGAGAGCTCTTTAAGTGCCAATGGATGAAAGAGTAGGAAGAGACTGCAATTTTTTTCTTTTTCCTTTCTTCCTCTGATCTCTTTTTCCTTTCTTTTCTTTCTTTCTTTCTTTCTTTCTTTCTTTCTTTCTTTCTTTCTTTCTTTCTTTCTTTCTTTTGCTGTTTTGTTTTTCAAGAAAGGGTTTCTTTGTTGTGGGCGCATATTTTGAGTTTACACAAAAACTATTGCCCCGTTTTGAGTTGGTTACATTAGCTTTGGAGACAAGGTGTCTCTGCCCTGAACAAAAGCCAGGATGTCTGCTCCTAACTTCTTTTGTTAAAGTGTGGATTACCTGGGAAGAGGTGTTTGACTGAAACTGGTCAGCATGTTTGGGGTTACTTTCCTTATACAATTTGGAGGATGTCTTATAGGGATGCTAATTCAGAGCCTAGCTGAGTGCTAGAGCCCAGGCACCTGGTTGCCGAGGCAACAGCCTTTTTGTGTTCCCACTCATTTTCGCGAGGATATATAAGGACTTTGGGGGAAATAAAAAAAAGCCTTTTTCCAGGATGACCATCGAAGTTGTGTCTGATAATTCTTCGCGACTCCGTTCCAGTCTAGTTAGAGAATCTGTGTTGGACCCACATGGGCTCCGACACTTTGTGTATCTTGGGCTGTCCTAAAACTCACTCTGTAAATCAGGCCATCCTTGAGCTCACAGAGATCTGTGTGTGAGCAGAGATTAAAGGCATGCACCGACCCCCACACACCACAGCCCGGCCGAGACTGCAATTTCTTGTTATCTCTGGGTGTCCTGGGCTGTTAGTAAGTGAGGATGGCTCTGTGTTGTAAATGTTTGTGAATCCAGACTATGTTCTGCCCTTCAATGATATGAGTCTGAAGCATCAAGCACCCACCCCTATAGTCCCTGAGGTCTCTGAAGTCACGGTGCATCCTCTATAGCTCTGAATAAGGCTTAGAAAGCTTTCCCTGGGTCACCTTGTGCAGAGGAAACCAGGTAACTTCTGAGAGACATGCACCACCTTCCTAGAGAAAGAAGGGAGTACTGACTGACTAACTAACACCTACAGAGGGTAAAACTCAAGTCTGGTATTTCATAACTTGCTTGGACAAAGTCTCATCTGTCAGTCACGTCCTGAGGGAAGGAAGGAAGGAAGGACAGAATTATCTCTCTTTTTGTGTCCTTTTTACACTCTTCTCATGCTCTGATGAATATTGTGATTCAAGTTATCCATGTCCCCTTCCTGTGTCTCTAGATCAAGGAATCAGTTTGTGTGTGTGTGTGTGTGTGTGTGTGTGTGTGTGTGTGTGTTGCTCTATCGAGGAGAAGCACCACAGCAGTTGCATACTGATTGAGAAATTTGATGTTTAGGAAAAGATTTTTCATATCTGTGAGTGGTCTCTCCATAGACATTCATCTTTCCTTAAACTTGAGTATAGGAATGAATGATCCCTCCCTCACTCACTCTTCACGGGAATGAGTGTCTGCTCTTGTATTGAGGGCTCCCCTGTGTGAACCCCAGTTCTCAGCATCTCCAGCCCAACCTGTCACATGCTGACCACACATTTGCAAGCTTGGGATATATTCTGCTGAAATTTTGGAATAATGAATTTCATCAACTATGGGACTAACTTTGTTCTGACAGGACACACTCACTCACAATCTCTCCTCATTACACCGACGTAGTGTAACAATTTTGTGGTTCCTCCATAATGTGCTTATTTCTGTCAGGGAACTGAAACCAAGCCAGCCAGCCAGCCAGCCAGCCAGCACTATCTTTCCTTCTTTCTCAGTTTGTTCCTATATTCTGTATCTTTACCCCCAATCTCTTTCTTTAAAAAATTTATTTATTTTTACCTTATGTGCATTTGTGTTTTTGCCATGGCGCTCAGGCTCCTGGATTACAGACAGCTGTGAGCTGCCATGTAGATGCTGGGAATAGAACATAAACTATCTCTGCAGCCTGACATGGAACATCTCTCTATATAGCCCTGCCTGGAAAACTTTCATATTTCACTCTGCCCCCTGAGTAAACGTGTTATGCGTCTTATTATTTTATATTTAGTTTTTGTTTGTGCGTGTGTGTGTGTGTGTGTGTGAGAGAGAGAGAGAGAGAGAGAGAGAGAGAGAGAGAGAGAGAGAGAGAGAGAGAGAGATTCATTATGAAACCAAAAGTCAGCGAACTTTGTATTTATTTGTTTGTTCATCCATCCACATATTTGCTTACTTACTTACTCACTCTTAGTTAATTCAGTAAGTAGAAGACTTACTGAATTAACTCTTCTATTATTTATTTATTTGCAGTAGAGGACTTAATTCAGTAAGAATGATCAGAATGGTAGGGTATCCTTGGGCAAAGAGTAAGATATCACGGTGACTTTCCCTTCTGAGAGGGAGCTTTCTTGTAAGATGTGAAACAACTGCCTGCTTTCCACAAGTCCTTTTCCAAGGTCAAGCATTTTTTAGGTGAGCAAGGGTCTCCATTCATTGACTTTGAGGAACTCTCAGGCCCTGATATTAACATCTGACTGGTGCCTATTGCCAAAGCCAATGGGACACCCTCAGCCAATCCTTGACCTGACGTGACCTGAGAAGCCACACCCCACCCCAGTTCACAGGAGGCCCCTTTTAATAAGTAACTAAATTACTAACTGTACAGCATAAAATGTGGAATCTCTTCTCAGTGAAATGCTGTTGGCAGCCATTCGATGAATTTATGCTCTCCTCAGATCAGATCCTGTCCAGCAGGGATATCTCAGATCAGATCCTGTCCAGCAGGGATATCTTCCTTCTGTGTTTCTTCTTCTTTTGTATGTTGCAGTCAGTTCAGATGTGCTGGTATATGGTGAGAGAGAGAGAGAGAGAGAGAGAGAGAGAGAGAGAGAGAGAGAGAGAGAAATGTAATTGCTTTTTATTTATTTGAAGACTTTTAATGATTCAGCTATTTCCAGCCTTATTTATCAGCACATTTATTATTACCAGTAAGCACCTTCCTCTGAAAACATTGGAACCCCCCCATATGTACATGACATGCACGTGCGTGCATATGTGTGTGTGTGTGTGTGCGTGGGGCGTGTGCATCCTATCTATCTATCTATCTATCTATCTATCTATCTATCTAACTATCTAACTATCCCTTCATCAAATTCCATTTCAGGAGCTGCTTTGCTGACACTCACCCAGAACCATTGAGATAGCCATTGACAGTCAGCAGACAGAAAGTAAGAAGGAAGGAAGGAAGGAAGGAAGGAAGGAAGGAAGGAAGGAAGGAAGGAAGAAATAAATGATCCACATTTCCAAAGAAAGAAAAAAATTTTAAAAAGTAAAAAAAAATTAAGAAAATAAGTAAATAACCTACATAAAAATAGACAAAGAACGAATAAATGAATAAAAATAAGTAATAATTGGAATATTCAATAAGTAAATAAATGTGCAGTTAAACAGATATATGAAAGATGATAAGGAAGTGAAGTAAGTAATGTACGAAAAAGTAAGTAAATATCTAGGTGGGTCATTTTTTAAAGAAGTAAATAAATAGATAAGTAAGGAAGCAAAGAAATACACAAGAATTCATGAAAAAAAACTGAGACACATCCATTCAATCCATAAAAGACAAAACATAGAAACTGGTCGACCCACCCACGTTCACTCAGCCACCCCACCCAAAGCAGGAGGGAGGTCTCTGTCCAGTAGGGCCTTCTTCTTTCCAAGTTGCAGTCAGTTAGATCTCTGGGCAAACTGAAAAGAAAGCAATTGTTTTCGACTTGAACAGTTTTAACATTATTCGAATGAATTAATATTCAGCTATTTATTCCCAGCCTTATTTATTTACAGTTGGATGAGCACCAGGCAGCTTCCTCTCACTTCCTTCCATATGGATGGATGGATGGATGGATGGATGGATGGATGGATAGATAGATAGATATAGATAATAATAGATAGATAGATAAATAAATAAATAAATATAATAAAAAGATTGAGTAGGGCAGGTTGGGATAGAGAAAGGAACAACAGATATACAAACCGACAGACACATTTAAAAATGACATTAGTCAATCAAGACATGGAAAAAGACAATTGGTCGACCCACGTTCACGAGGCCAACTGGTCGACCTGGGTACTTAGCATTTTTTTTATTGAAAGAAGAAAAAAAAAGAAATTCCCACCTCTTCCCAGCCTCCCATTTCCCTCCCCCTCCTCCCACTTTTCTCCTCCTCCCCCCACTCCTCTCCCCCTCCCTCTCCAGTCTGAAGAGCAGTCAGGGTTCCCTGCCATGTGGAAAGACCCAGGTCCTTGCCCCTCCATCCTGGTCTAGGAAGGTGAACATCCAATCTGGCTAGGCTCCCACAAAGCCAGAACATGGAGTAGGATCAAAACCCCGTGCCATTGTCTTTGGCTTCTCAGCAGCCCTCATTTTCCGCCATGTTCTAATAGTCTAGTTTTATCCCATTCTTTTTCAGTCACAGTCCAGCTGGCCTTGGTGAGCTCCCACTAGAACAGCCTCACTGTCTCAGTGGGTGGGTGCGCCCCTCTTGGTCCCGACTTCCTTGCTCATGTTCTCCCTCCTTCTGCTCCCCATTGGGACCTTGAGAGCTCAGTCTGATGCTCCAGTTTGGGTCTCTGTCTCTAAATCCATCCATCTCCAGATGAAGGTTCTATGGTGATATGCAAGATATTCATCAGTATGGCAATAGGATAGGGTCATTTCAGGTTCCCTATCCACAGCTGCTCAAGGAGCTACCTAGAGACATTGCCCTGGGTACCTGGGATACCCTCTATGTTCAAGTCTCTTGCCATCCCTTAGATGACTCCCTTAATTAAGTTATGTGATTCCCTGCTCCTCTATCCAAACTTCCTTTCTTCCAATCATCCCGTTTCCCCAACCTCCCCCCATTCTCCCCTTCTTACTTTTCTCTCCCCAGCTCCCCTTACCCCCATCCCACCCCACCCCCAAGTTCCCATTTTTTTGCCCGGCAATCTTGTCTACTTCCCGTATTCTGGATAATAACTATATGTATTTCTTTGGGTTCACCTTCTTATTGAGCTTCTTTAGGATCACAGAATATAGACTCAATGACCATTATTTGTGACTAGAAACCAATTATGAGTGAGTACATCCCATGTTCCTCTTTTTGGGTCTGGGATACCTCACTCAGTGTTTTCTATATCCATCCATTTGCATGCAAAATTCGAGAAGTCATTGTTTTTTACAGCTGAGTAGTACTCCAATATGTAAATATTCCACACTTTCTTCATCCATTCTTCCATTGAAGGACATCTAGGTTGTTTCCAGGTTCTGGCTATAACAAATAATGCTGCTATGAACATAGTTGAACAAATGCTTTTGTTATATGATAGGGTATCTCTTGGGTATATTCCCAAGAGTGGTATTGCTGTGTCCAGGGGTAGGTTGATCCCGAATTTCCTGAGAAACTGCCACACTGATTTCCAAAGTGGTTGCACAAGTTTGCATTCCCACCAACAATGGATGAGGGTACCCCTTCCTCCACAACCTCTCCAGCAAAGACTATCATTGGTGTTTTTGATTTTAGCCATTCTGACAGGCATAAGATGATATCTCAAAGTTGTTTTGATTTGCATTTCCCTGATCGCTAAGGAGGTTGAGCATGACCTTAAGTGTCTTTTGGCCATTTGGAATTCTTCTGTTGAGAATTCTCTGTTCAGTTCAGTGCCCCAATTTTTAATTGGGTTATTTAGCGTTTTAAAGTCTAGTTTCTTGAGTTCTTTATATATTTTGGAGATCAGGCCTTTGTCTGTTGCTGGGCTGGTGAAGATCTTCTCCCAGTCAGTAGGTTGCCTTTTTGTCTTAGTGAGAGTGTCCTTTGCTTTAAAGAAGCTTCTCAGTTTCAGGAGGTCCCATTTATTCAATGTTTCCCTTAATGTCTGTGCTGCTGGGGTTATACATAGGAAGCGATCTCCTGTGCCCAACTGTTGTAGGGTACTTCCCACTTTCTATTCTATCAGGTTCAGTGTGTTCAGATTGATATTGTGGTCTTTGATCCATTTGGACTTGAGTTTTGTGCATGGTGAGAGATATGGGTCTATTTTCATTCTTCTACAGGTTGACATCCAATTGTGCCAGCACCATTTGTTGAAGATGCTTTCTTTCTTCCATTGTATACTTTTAGCTCCTTTATCAAAAATGAGGTGTTCATAGGTTTGTGGGTTAAAATCCGGGTCTTCTGTACGATTCCATTGATCGACTTCTCTGTTTTTATGCCAGTACCACACTGTTTTCATTACTGTAGCTCTTTAATAGAGTTTGAAGTCAGGGATGGTAATGCCTCCAGAAGTTCCTTTATTGTATAAGATTGTTTTGGCTATCCTGGGTTTATTGTTTTTCCATATAAAGTTGATTATTGTCCTCTCAAGATCTGTGAAGAATTTTGATGGGACCTTGATGGGGATTGCATTGAATCTATAAATTGCCTTTTGAAGAATTGCCATTTTTACTATGTTGATCCTCCCAATCCAAGAGCAAGGGAGGTCCTTCCATTTTCTGGTATCCTCTTCAATTTCTTTCTTCAATGCCTTAAAGTTGTTGTCAAATTGATCTTTCACTTCCTTGGTTAGAGTTACCCCAAGGTATTTTATGCTGTTTGTGGCTATCGTGAAAGGTGATGCATCTCTGATTTCCCTCCCTGTTTCCATATCCTTTGTGTAAAGGAGGGCAACTGATTTTTTGGAGTTGATCTTGTATCCTGCCACATTACTAAACGTGTTTATCAGCTGTAGGAGTTCTTTGGTGGAGTTTTTGGGGTCGCTTATGTACACTATCATATCATCTGCAAATAACGAAAGTTTAACTTCTTCCTTGCCAATTCGAATCCCCTTGATCCCCTTGTGTTCTCTTATTGCTATTGCTAACACTTCAAGCACTATATTGAGGAGGTATGGAGAGAGTGGACAGCCTTGTCGTGTTCCTGATATCAGTGGGATGGCTTTGAGTTTCTCTCCATTTAATTTGATGTTAGCTGTCGGCTTGGTGTAAATAGCTTTTATTATATTTAAGTATGTCCCTTGTATCCCTAATCTCTCCAAGACTTTTATCATAAAGGGATGTTGAATTTTGTCAATAGCTTTTTCAGCATCTAATGAAATGATCATATGGTTTTTTTCTTTCAGCTTATTTATATGATGGATTACATTGATAGATTTTCATATGTTGAACCAGGCGTGCATCTCTGGGATGAAGCCTACTTGATCATAATGGATAATTTTTCTAATGTGTTCTTGGATTCGGTTTGCCAGTATTTTGTTGAGGATTTTTGCATCAATGTTCATGAGCGAGATTGGCCTGTAATTCTCTTTCTTGGTTGGGTCTTTGTGTGGTTTTGGTATCAGAGTAACTGTAGCTTCATAAAAGGAATTTGGCAACGACTCTTCTGTTTCTATATTGTGAAATACATTAAGGAGTATAGGTATTAGGTCTTCTTGGAAGTTCTGGTAGAATTCCATATTGAAACCATCTGGTCCTGGGCTTTTTTTGGTAGGGAGGTTTTTGATAACAGTTTCTAATTCTTTGCGACTAACAGGTCTATTTAGGTCATTTACCTGGTCTTGGTTTAGCTTTGGTATATGGTATTTATCTAAAAAAGTGTCCATTTCTTCCACATTTTCCAGTTTTGTGGCATACAGGCTTTTGTAGTAAGATCTAATTATTCTCTGAATTTCCTCTCTGTCTGTGGTTATGTCCCCCTTTTCATTTCAGATCTTATTAATTTGCATAATCACTCTCTGCCATTTGATTAGTTTGGATAGGGGTTTATCAATCTGATTGATTTTCTCCAGGAACCAGCTTTTTGTTTCATTGATTCTTTGGATTGTTTTCTGTGTTTCTATTTTATTGATTTCTGCCCTCAGTGTGATTATTTCCATTCTTCTACTCCTCTTAGGAGAGTCTGTTTCTTTTTTTCTAGAGCTTTCAGATGGGCTGTTCAGTTTCCAATGTGTGCTTTCTCTGTTTTCTTTATGTGGGCAGTTAGTGCTATGAACTATCCTCTCAGGACTGCTTTCATTGTGTCCCATAAGTTTGAGTAGGTTGTTTCTTTATTTTCATTGAATTCAAGGAAGACTTTAATTTCTTTCTTTATTTCTTCCTTGATCCATGTGTGGTTCAGTAGTTGACTGTTCAGTTTCCATGAGTTTGTAGGCTTTCTGGGGGTAGCATTGTTGTTGAATTCTAACTTTAATCCATGGTGATCTGATAAGACGCAGGAGGTTACACATATTTTTTTGTAACTGTTTATGTTTGCTTTGTTACCGAGGATGTGGTCAATTTTCGAGAAGGTTCCATGAGCTACAGAGAAGGTATATTCTTTTCTATTTGGGTGGAATGTTCTATAGATGTCTGTTAAGTCCATTTGATTCATTACCTCCATTAATTCTCTTATTTCTCTGCTAGGTTTCTGTCTGATTGACCTGTACATTGGAGAGAGAGGAGTGTTGAAGTCTCCTACTATTAGTGTGTGCGGTTTGATGGCAGCCTTGAGTTTTAGTAATGTTTCTTTTACGTACGTGGGTGCTTTTATATTAGGGGCATAGATATTCAGGATTGAGACTTCATCCTGATGAATTGTTCCTGTTACGAGTATAAAATGTCCCTCTCCATCTCTTCTGATTGATTTAAGTTTGAAATCAACTTTGTTAGAAATTAGTATGGCCACACCTGCTTGTTTCTTAGGTCCATTTGCTTGATAAGCCTTTTCCCAGCCCTTTACTCTGAGTAGGTGCCTGTCTTTGTGTTTGAGGTGTGTTTCTTGTAAACAGCAGAATGTTGGATCCTGTTTTCGTATCCAATCTCTTAGCCTGTGCCTTTTTATAGATGAGTTGAGTCCATTGACATTAAGTGATATTAATGTTCAGTGGTTGTTCATTACGGTCATTTTTCTAGAAGTAGAGTTTGTGTGTTTCCCTTCTTTGAGTTGTGCTGGTGAAGGGACTCTAGATGTCCGAGTTATTGTGGGCATTGTTGGGCTCCTTGGTTTGTGACTTTCCTTCTAGTACTTTCTGTAAAGCTGGATTTGTGGCTACGTATTGTTTAAATTTGTTTTTATCTTGAAAAATTTTGTTTTCTCCATTTATAGTGAACGAAAGCTTGGCTGGGTATAGTAGTCTGGGCTTGCATCCATGGTCTCTTAGTTTCTGCAGTACATCTATCCAGGACCTTCTGGCTTTCATGGTTTCCAAAGAGAAGTCAGGTGTAAGTCTGATAGGTTTACCTTTATAAGTAACTTGGCCTTTTTCCTTTGCAGCTCTTAATATTCTTTCTTTATTCTGTATGCTTTGTGTTTTGATTATTATGTGGTGAGGGGATGTTCTTTTTGGATCCAGCTTATTTGGTGTTCTGTATGCTTCTTGAATCTTCATAGGTATATCTTTCTTTAGGTTGGGAAAGTTTTCTTCTATAATTTTATTAAATATATTTTCTGGACCGTTGAGCTGCACTTCTTCTCCTTCTTCGACTCCAATTGTTCTTAGGTTTGGTCTTTTTATTGTGTCCCAGATTTCCTGAATGTTTTGTGATGAGAGCATGTTGGATTTGCTGTTTTCTTTGATCAGTGCGTTTATTTTCTCTATGGTATCTTCAGCATCTGAGATTCTTTCTTCAATCACTTTTATTCTGTTGGTTATACTTGTTTCTGTAGTTTCTATTCGTTTACCTAGATTCCCTATGTCCAGTCGGCCCTCTGTTGTGTTTTCTTCCTTGTCTGTATTTCAGTTTTCAGGTCTTGAACTGTTTCCATTATCTGTTTGATTGTTTTTCCTTGGTTTCCTAGGGTATCATTCACTGATTTATTCAATTCTTCAAACTTTCTGTTATACTTCTCATCCATTTCTATAAGGGTATCATTCACTGATTTATTCAATTCTTCAAACTTTCTGTTATACTTCTCATCCATTTCCATAAGGGAATTTTTTTACATGCTGTTTAAGGATGTCAATCACTTTCATAGATTCCATTTTTTCTACTTCTTCTTGATTAAGGTGTTCATGTCCTCCTGTTGTGGGGTCGCTGGTTTCTGGTGGTTTCATGTTGTTTTTCAGATTGTTGGGTGAATTCTTGCATTGGTGCCTGCCCATCTCTTCCTCCAAATGCTCCCCTAAAGATCTTCCTTTACAGGATCAGTTCTCCTTGCCCACTGATGTACCTTCCCAGTGATGGCGCTCTCCCGTGATGGCTCTCTAGGTGCCCCAGTGATGGTTCTCCTGGTGCCTAGATGAGGTCTCCCTGGCTGGTTGGGTAGGTCATAAACAAAGCTCCTACCCTGCTTGCTGCAGGCAGGCTATTGCGACAAAGAATTCCCGCCTGTCCGGCTACCCTCCGGATTCGGCCCCAGCACCCAGACAGGCTGAGCTGGGTAATGTTTTTTGCCCAGAGATGGCAGGGAGAGAGAAGTGGGGGATGGTTCTGGATGGACGCTGGGTGAGGTAGGAGGGGGGCAGTATGCAGGGGTATAGGCACTGCAGGAAATAGTTCTTTAACCCGGGCTGCAGCCGCGGGTCAGAAACACTAACCTTGAGATGGTTCTCCTGGTGCCGAGATAAACTCTCCTGGCTGGTTGGGTAGCTCCTAAACAAAGCACCTACCCGGATTGCTGCAGGCAGGCTACTGAGGACAAAGGAATCCGAGCCTGCCCGGCTGCCCTCCGGATTTGGCCCCAGCGCCTAGACAGGCTGAGCAGGGTGATGTTATTTGCACAGAGATGGGAGGGAGAGAGAAGTGGGGGATGGTTCTGGATGGACCCTGGGTGAGGTAGGAGGGTGTGGGCAGTATGCAGGGGTATAGGCCCTGCAGGAAGTAGTTCCATGACCCAGGCTGCAGCCACGGGTCAGAAACTCACTCACCCCGAGATGGTTCCAGTACTTAGCGTTTTAAGGCCAAACAATTTATCGGATAACTGGTCGACCCGCTTCTAGTTTAGTGAAAAGAGAGAGTGCACAGAGAGCCAAATGGTCGACCCGTCAGGTCGAGGCATATGTATGATAAAAATATATATATATATATATATAAATGAGACTGCAACTACAGTCATAAACAGTGTTTAAAAAAAGAAAAAGAAAAAAAAATGAGACTGCATCCTAAGAAAGTAGACTGGGGAAAGATAATTCAGAAGTGCCGCATCCCCAGAGTGACATCTACAGAGCTGCTGCACTCTTACATATGGCAAGGAATGATGCACTGTGTATTCCTAGGGATAGAGATTGCATTTTAAGGAGTTCATTTTAAAGTTGACCACTTTAGAATGAGACTTAATGAGAAGCTAGCACACAATCTTCTCAAAAATAACTCCCCATCAACCTTATACTCTATCTCAGCCCAACAGCATTAGACTAACTAAGTAACTTAATGACCTCCAACCCTGTAACATTCTTTGGGTGAAGTTTTGTCTGAGTGAAAAAAAAACATGAAAAAGAAAACAGTGCTGTGCTAGAAAATTCCCTCTCCCTTTGAACACGGCCCCTCCTTTGGGCTGAGTTTCCCACACAGCTCTGATGATGCAGGAGGATACTGAGAGCCGCCCAGTTGGTGCCTCAGCCCGATGCCTCTATTTGTGCCTCGGCAGCAGCTATTCATCTCTTGCCACTCAGAGTCAAGTTCCCTTAAGTTTAGCCTTCCCTAAGTGCTCGTTCACTTCAGAGAACTCAACCCACATCCTCCATGTCCTCCTGGCCTTATTTCTCATATTACTGAGGATGAATATCTGTTCAGGAGAGGGAGGAAGGATCGGTCATTCGGTGAAGGAAGTAGTGAAAAGATTTTAATGGAACAGAGAGAAATTTCTGGTTTTGGAAGGAGGAGATCCTGAATGGCTCCCTCTGTGTCACAGGAGAGACTCTTGGAAAGGAAACCTCAGGTTCCGGTTGGTCGGTCGGTCAACTCGGGAAGAAATATTAGCAAGGAGGTAAAGGTCGTGCCTCACGACATTAGCAGTCCCTTCTCTGGAAATGCTATGGTATCCCGGAGAGCTCTTGGAATTTTGTGATGTCACTCATGTCCTAGAAACACCAACTGCCCTCAAGTATCACTCTCTCGGTGCCTATAAGACTCGCTTCTAGACATGTTGTCTAGAGAATGGAGATCGTGGAGAGGCCAGAGGTAGGAAGACGAAGTGAGTTCACCAGTACCAGGGACTGGAGAGATTTCTGGATGTGATGGCTTTGAGACTTCCAGGGCTAGGGCTCAGGAACTGGGAGGTTTCTGGGATGCAATAGGCCTGTCTTGTTTCTCTGAGTTCTTAAAGGGCCAACCCAAACCAAAGTTTCACGATAGTTGATTTGACAAATTCGGGAATTGACAAGGAGTGCGGAAGGTGTCAGTGAGATTTCAATACCAGCACTGCACATCATCCCCCCTCCCCCCCCAAGTCCTTTTTTGTGTAGCAGTAATAATAGAGAAAGGGGAGTAGTGCTCAGCCAAAGCCCGTATTACAGCCATTAGCAGGGTTGAGGCATCAAGTGCTGCAGTCAGTCCTCCTGTGACCCCCCTAAGGTTTCTGGCTTCCCAGTTATAAATGTCACCCTGGTCCCCAGTTCAGCCTGAGAGCTCTTTAAGAGCCAATGGATGAGAGAGTAGGAAGAGACTGCAATTTTTTTCTTTTTGCTTTCTTCTTCTTTGTCTTTTTCTTTTCTTTTTCTTTCTTTCTTTCTTTCTTTCTTTCTTTCTTTCTTTCTTTCTTTCTTTTGCTGATTTGTTTTTCAAGAAAGGGTTTCTTTGTGTATCTTGGGCTGTCCTAAACCTCACTCTGTAAATCAGGCCATCCTTGAGCTCACAGAGATCTGTGTGTGAGCAGAGATTAAAGGCATGCACCGACCCCCACACACCACAGCCCGGCCGAGACTGCAATTTCTTGTTATCTCTGGGTGTCCTGGGCTCTTAGTAAGTGAGGATGGCTCTGTGTTGTGAATGTTTGTGAATCCAGACTATGTTCTGCCCTTCAATGTTATGAGTCTGAAGCATCAATCACCCACCCCTATACTCCCTGAGGTCTCTGAAGTCACGGTGCATCCTCTATAGCTCTGAATAAGGCTTAGAAAGCTTTCCCCTGGGTCACCTTGTGCAGAGGAAACCAGGTAACTTCTGAGAGACATGCACCACCTTCCTACAGAAAGAAGGGAGGACTGACTGACTAACTAATACCTACAGAGGGGGAAACTCAAGTCTGGTATTTCATAACTTGCTTGGACAAAGTCTCATCTGTCAGTCACTTCCTGAGGGAAGGAAGGAAGGAAACAGAATTATCTCTCCTTTTGTGTCCTTTTTACACTCTTCTCATGCTCTGATGAATATTGTGATTCAAGTTGGCCATGTCC
The DNA here is from genome assembly GCA_902806775.1 of Microtus agrestis. Classification (NCBI taxonomy): domain Eukaryota; kingdom Metazoa; phylum Chordata; class Mammalia; order Rodentia; family Cricetidae; genus Microtus; species Microtus agrestis. Next base: position 4,402 of record CADCXT010001834.1, on the reverse strand, counting down.
CCTTCCTGTGGCTCTATATCTTGGAATCAGTTTGTGTGTGTGTGTGTGTGTGTGTGCTCTATCTAGGAGAAGCAACACAGCAGTTGCATACTGATTGAGAAATTTGATTTTTAGGAAAAGAATTTTCATATTGGTGAGTGGTCCCTCCATAGCCATTCATCTTTCCTTAAACTTGAGTATAGGAATGAATGATCCCTCCCTCCATCACTCTTCACGAGAATGAGGGTCTGCTCTTGCATTGAGGGCTCCCCTGGTTGAAGCCCAGTTCTCAGCATCTCCAGCACAACCTGTCACATGCTGACCACACAATTGCAAGCTTGGGATATATCCTGCTGAAGTTTTGGGATAAAGAATTTCATCATCTATGGGACTAACTTTGTTCTTATATTCTGTCTCTCTCTTTCCCCATTCTCCTCCTTTAAAAATTTTATTTATTTTTATCTTGTGTGCATTTGTGTTTTTGCCATGGCTCTCAGGCTCCTGGATTACAGACAGCTGTGAGCTGCCATGTAGATGCTGGGAAGTGATCCTAAACTAACTCTGCAGCCCGACATGGAACATCTCTCTATATAGCCCTGCCTGGAAAACGTTCAGAGTTCACTCTGCCACCTATGTAAATGTGTTATGCTTCCTTTTATTGTATATTTAGTTTTTGTTTGTTGTGTGTGTGTGTGTGTGTGTGTGTGTGTGTGAGAGAGAGAGAGAGAGAGAGAGAGAGAGAGAGAGAGAGAGAGATTAATCATTATGAAACCAAATGTCGGCGAACATTTTATTTATCTGTTCATTCATCCACATATTTGCTTACTTACTTACTCACTCTTAGTCTTAAATCTTATACTTACTGAATTAAGTCTTCTATTATTTATTTATTTGCGGTAGAAGACTTAACTCAGTAAGAATGATCAGAATGTTAGGGTATCCTTGGGCAAAGTGTAAGATATCACGGTGACTTTCCTTATACTTGAGTATAGGAATGACTGATCCCTCCCTCCGTCCCTCACTCTTCACGGGAATGAGTTTCTGCTCTTGCATTGAGGGATCCCCTGGGTGAAGCCCAGTTCTCAGCATCTCCAGCCCAACCTGTCACATGCTGACCACACATTTGCAAGCTTGGGATATATTCTGCTGAAATTTTGGGATAATGAATTTCATCAACTATGGGACTAACTTTGTTCTGACAGGACACACTCATTCACAATATCTCCTCAATACACCCACATAGTGTAACAAGTTTGTGGTTCCTCCATAATGTGCTTATTTCTGTCATGGAACTGAAAGCAAGCCAGCCAGCCAGTCAGCCATCCAGCCAGCACTATCTTTCCATGTTTTTCAGTTTCTTTTTATATTCTGCTCTCTCCCCCACCAAATCTCTTCCTGTAAAAATTTATTTATTTTTATCTTATGTGCATTTGTGTTTTTGCCATGTCTCTCAGGCTCCTGTATTACAGACAGCTGTGGGCTGCCATGTAGATGCTGGGAATTGAACCTAAACGATCTCTGCAGCCAGACATGGATCATCTATTTATATAGCCCTTCCTGGAAAACTTTCAGAGTTTACACTGCCCCCTGAGTAAACGTGTTATGCATCCTTTTATTGTATATTTAGTTTTTGTTTGTTTGTGTGTGTGTGTGTGTGAGAGAGAGAGAGAGATTCATTATGAAACCAAAAGTCAGCGAACTTTTTATATATTTGCTTGTTCATCCATGCACATATTTGCATTCTGATTGAGGAATTTGATTTTAATTAAAAGATTTTTCATATCTGTGAGTGGTCTCTCCATAGCCATTCATCTTTCCTTAAAATAGAGTATAGGAATGAATGATCCCTCCCTCCCTCACTCTTCACGAGAATGAGGGTCTGCTCTTGCATTGAGGTCTCCCCTGGGTGAAGCCCAGTTCTCAGGATCTCCAGCCCAACCTGTCACATGCTGACCACACATTTGCAAACTTGGGATATATGCTGCTGAAGGTTTGGGATAATGAATTTCATCAACTATGGGACTAATTTGGTTCTGACAGGACACACTCACTCACAATCTCTCCTCATTACACACACATAGTGTAACAACTTTGTGGTTCCTCCATAATGTGCTTATTTCTGTCAGGGAACTGAAAGAAAGCCAGCCAGCCAGCCAGCCAGCCAGCACTATCTTTCCTTGTTTCCAGTTTGTTCTTATATTCTGTCTCTCTCCCCACCCAATCTCTTCCTTTAAAAAATTCATTTATTTTTATCTTATGTGCGTTTGTGTTTTGGCCATGGCTCTCAGGCTCCTGTATTACAGACAGCTGGGAGCTGCCATGTAGATGCGGGCAATTGAAACTAAACTATCTCTGCAGCCCGACAGGGAACATCTCTCTATATAGCCCTGCCTGGAAAACTTTCAGAGTTCATTCTGCCCCCTGAGTAAACGTGTTATGCTTCCTTTTAATGTATATTTAGTTTTTGTTCATTTGTGTGTGTTTGTTTGTGTGTTTGTGTGTGTGTGAGCGAGAGAGAGAGAGAGAAATTCATTATGAAATCAAAGGTCAGAGAACTTTGTATTTATTTGTTTGTTCATCCATCCACATATTTGCTTACTTACTTACTCACTCTTTGTTAATTCAATCAGTAGAAGACGTACTGAATTAAGTCTTCTATGATTTATTTATTTGCAGTAGAAGACTTAATTCAGTAAGAATGATCAGAATGGTAAGTTATCCTTGTGAAAAGAGTAAGATATCACGGTGACTTTCCCTTCTGAGAGGGAGCTTTCTGGTTAGATGTGAAACCACAGTTTCAAGTGCCTGCTTTCGACAAGTCCTTTTCCAAAGTCAGGCGTTTTTTCGGTGAGCAAGTGTCTCAATTCATTCCCTTTGAGGAACTCTCAGGCTCTGATATTAACATCTGACTGGTGCCTATTGTCAAGGCCAATGGGACACTCCTCAGCCCCTCCCTGACGTGATGTGAACTGAGAAGCCACACCCCACCCCAGTTCACAGGAGGCCCCTTTTAATCTAACTAACTAACTAACTTACTAACTGTATGTCATATAATGGGGAATCTCTTCTCAGTGAAATGCTGTTGGCAGCCATTCGATGAATTTTAAGGCTAAACACTTTATCAGATAAAGGGTCGACCCGCTTCTAGTTTAGTGAAAAGAGAGAGTGCACAGAGAGCCAACTGGTCGACCCGTCAGGTCGAGGCATATGTATGATAAATATATATATATATATATATATATATATATATATATATATATATATATATAAATGAGAATGCAATTCCAGTCATAAGCAGTGTTAAAAAAAAAGAAAGAAAGAAAAAAAAAAAATGATACTGCATCCTAAGAAAGTAGACTGGGGAAAGTTAATTCAGAAGTGCCACATCCCCAGACCGACATCTCCATAGCTGCTGTGCTCTTACATATGGCAAGGAATGATGCACTGTGTATTCCTAGCCAAAGAGATTGCATTTTAAGGAGTTCATTTTAAAGTTGACCATTTTATGGTGAGACTTAATGAGAAGCTAGCACACAATCTTCTCAAAAATAACTCCCCATCAACCTTATACTCTATCTCAGCCCAACAGCATTAGACTAACTAAGTAACTTAATGACCTGCAACCCTGTAACATACTTTGGGTGAAGTTTTGTCTCAGTTAAAAAAAACATGAAAAAGAAAACAATGCAGTACTAGAAAAGTCCCTCTCCCTTTGAACACGGCCCTTCCTTTGGGCTGAGTTTCCCACACAGCTATGATGATGCAGGAGGATACCGAGAGCCACCCAGTTGGTGCCTCAGCCCGATGCCTGTATCTGTGCCTTGGCAGCAGCTATTCATCTCTTGCCACTCAGAGTCAAGTTCCCTTAAGTTTAGCCTTCCCTAAGTGCTCGTTCACTTCAGAGGACTCAACCCTCATCCTCCGTGTCCTCCTGGCATAATTTCTCATATTACTGAGCATGAATATCTGTTCAGGAAAGGAACGAAGGATCGGTCATTTGGTGAAGGAAGTAGTGAAAAGATTTTAATGAAGCAGAGAGAAATTTCTGGTTTTGGCAGGAGGAGATCCTGAATGGCTCCCTCTGTGTCTCAGGAGAGACTCCTGAAAAGGAAACCTCAGGTTCCGGTCGGTCGGTCGGTCGGTCAGTTCGGGAGAAATATTCACAAGGAGGTAAAGACCATGCCTCACGACATCAGCAGTCACTTCTCTGGAAATTCTATGGTATCCCTGAGAGCTCTCGGAATTTTGTGATGTCACTCGTGTCCTAAAAACGCCAACTGCCCTCAAGACACACTCTCTTGGTGCTTATAAGACTCGATTCTAGACATGTTGTCTAGAGAATGTAGATCGTGGAGAGGCCAGAGGGAGGAAGACGAAGTGAGTTCACCACTAGCAAGGACTGGAGAGAGTTCTGGATGTGATG
>CADCXT010001833.1:0-298672 GCA_902806775.1 Microtus agrestis | reverse complement strand
CTCTTCCTACCTCACCCAGCGAGCATCCAGAACCCTCCCCACTTCTCTCTCCCTGCCGTCTTTAAGGCTAATAACATCACCCAGCTCAGCCTGTCTGGGTGCTGGGGCCGATTCTGGAGGGCAGCCGGGCGGGCGGGAATTCTTCTGTTTCAACAGCCTGCCTGCAGCAAGCAGGGTAGGCGCTTTGTTTACGAGCTACCCAACCAGCCAAGGAGAGCTGATCTAGGCACCAGGAGAACCATCACTGGGGCACCTAGAGAGCCATCACGGGAGAGTGCCATCAGTGGGCAAGGAGACCTGATCCTGTAAAAGAAGATCCTTAGGGGAGCATTCGGAGGAAGAGATGGGCAGGCGCCAATGCAAGAATTCACCCAACAATCTAAAAACAACATGAAACCACCAGAACCCAGCAACCCCACAACAGGAGGACATGAACACCTAAATCAAGAAGAAGTAGAAAAAATGGAATCTATGAAAGTGATTGACATCCTTAAACAGCATGTAAAAAACGCCCTTATGGAAATGGATGAGAAGTATAACAGAAAGTTTGAAGAATTGAATAAATCAGTGAATGATACCCTTATAGAAATGGATGAGAAGTATAACAGAAAGTTTGAAGAATTGAATAAATCAGTGAATGATACCCTAGGAAACCAAGGAAAAACAATCAAACAGATAATGGAAACAGTTCAAGACCTGAAAACTGAAATGGAGACAAGGGAAGAAAAACACAAACAGAGGGCCGACTGGACATAGAGAATCTAGGTAAATGAATAGAAACTACAGAAACAAGTATAACCAACAGAATACAAGAGATTGAAGAAAGAATAAGAGGCTCAAAAGAGAAAACAAAGAAAAAAACCAACGATCAAAGAAAACACCAAATCCAACAAGCTCTCATCACAAAACATTCAGGAAATCTGGGACACAATAAAAAGACCAAACCTAAGAATAATTGGAGTTGAAGAAGGAGAAGAAGTGCAGCTCAACGGTCCAGAAAATATATTTAATAAAATTCTAGAAGAAAACTTTCCCAACCTAAAGAAAGATATACCTATGAAGATTCAAGAAGCATACAGAACACCAAATAGGCTGGATCAAAAAAGAACATCCCCTCGCTATATAATAATCAAAACACAAAGCATACAGAATAAAGAAAGAATATTAAGAGCTGCAAAGGAAAAAGGCCAAGTTACTTATAAAGGTAAACCTATCAGACTTACACCTGACTTCTCTTTGGAAACCATGAAAGCCAGAAGGTCCTGGATAGATGTACTGCAGAAACTAAGAGACCATGGATGCAAGCCCAGACTACTATACCCAGCCAAACTTTCATTCACTATAAATGGAGAAAACAAAATTTTTCAAGATAAAAACAAATTTAAACAATATGTAGCCACAAATCCAGCCTTACAGAAAGTAATAGAAGGAAAATCACAAACCAAGGAGTCCAACAAGGCCCACAATAACTCAGACATCTAGAGTCCTTCACCAACACATCTCAAAGAAGGGAAACACACAAACTCTACTACTAGAAAAATGACCGGAATGAACAACCACTGGACATTAATATCACTTAATGTCAATGGACTCAACTCATCTATAAAAAGGCACAGGCTAAGAGATTGGATACGGAAACAGGATCCAACACTCTGCTGTCTACAAGAAACACACCTCAAACACAAAGACAGGCAACTACTCAGAGTAAAGGGCTGGGAAAAGGCTTATCAAGCAAATGGACCTAAGAAACAAGCAGGTGGGCCATACTAATTTCTAACAAAGTTGATTTCAAACTTAAATCAATCAGAAGAGATGGAGAGGGACATTTTATACTCATAACAGGAACAATTCATCAGGAGGAAGTCTCAATCCTGAATATCTATGCCCCTAATGTAAAAGCACCCACGTACGTAAAAGAAACATTACTAAAACTCAAGGCTGCCATCAAACCGCACACACTAATAGTAGGAGACTTCAACACTCCTCTCTCACCAATGGACAGGTCAATCAGACTGAAACCTAACAGAGAAATAAGAGAATTAATGGAGGTAATGAATCAAATGGACTTAACAGACATCTATAGAACATTCCACCCAAAAAGAAAAGAATATACCTTCTTCTCTGCAGCTCATGGAACCTTCTCTAAAATTGACCACATACTCGGTAACAAAGCAAACTTCCACAGGTACAAAAAAATATGCATAACCTCCTGCGTCTTATCAGATCACCATGGATTAAAGTTAGAATTCAACAACAAAGCTACACCCAGAAAGCCTACAAACTCATGGAAACTGAACAGTCAACTACTGAACCACACATGGATCAAGGAAGAAATAAAGAAAGAGATTAAAGTCTTCCTTGAATTCAATGAAAATAAAGAAACAACCTACTCAAACTTATGGGACACTATGAAAGCAGTCCTGAGAGGAAAGTTCATAGCACTAAGTGCCCACTTAAAGAAAACAGAGAAAGCACACATTGGAGACTTAACAACCCACCTGAAAGCTCTAGAAAAAAAGAAGCAGACTCTCCTAAGAGGAGTAGAAGACTGGAAATAATCAAACTGAGGGCAGAAATCAATAAAATAGAAACACAGAAAACTATCCAAAGAATCAATGAAACAAAAAGCTGGTTCCTGGAGAAAATCAACAAGATTGATAAACCCCTATCCAAACTAATCAAACGGCAGAGAGAGAATATGCAAATTAATAAGATCAGAAATGAAAAGGGTGACATAACAACAGACACAGAGGAAATTCAGAGAATATTGAGATCTTACTACAAAAGCCTGTATGCCACAAAACTGGAAAATGTGGAAGAAATGGACACTTTTTAGATAAATACCATATACCAAAGCTAAACCAAGACCAGGTGAACGATCTAAATAGACCTGTTAGTGGCGAAGAATTAGAAACTGTTATCAAAAACCTCCCTACCAAAAAAAGCCCAGGTCCAGATGGTTTCAATGCGGAATTCTACCAGAACTTCCAAGAAGACCTAATACCTATACTCCTTAAGGTATTTCACAATATAGAAACAGAAGAGTCGTTGCCAAATTCCTTTTATGAAGCTACAGTTACTCTGATACCAAAACCACACAAAGACTCAACCAAGAAAGAGAATTACAGGCCAATCTCGCTCATGAACATCGACGCAAAATCCTCAACAAAATACTGGCAAACCGAATCCAAGAACACATTAGAAAAATTATCCATTATGACCAAGTAGGCTTCATCCCAGGGATGCAGGGCTGGTTCAACATACGAAAATCTATCAATGTAATCCATCATATAAATAAACTGAAAGAAAAAAAACCATATGATCATTTCATTAGATGCTGAAAAAGCATTTGACAAAATTCAACATCCCTTTATGATAAAAGTCTTGGAGAGATTAGGGATACAAGGGACATACCTAAATATAATAAAAGCTATTTACACCAAGCCGACAGCTAACATCAAATTAAATGGAGAGAAACTCAAAGCCATCCCACTGAAATCTGGAACAAGACAAGGCTGTCCACTCTCTCCATACCTCTTCAATATAGTGCTTGAAGTGTTAGCGATAGCAATAAGACAACACAAGGGGATCAAGGGATTCGAATTGGCAAGGAAGAAGTTAAACTTTCGTTATTTGCAGATGATATGATAGTGTACATAAGCGACCCCAAAACTCCACCAAAGAACTCCTACAGCTGATAAACACGTTTAGTAATGTGGCCGGATACAAGATCAACTCCAAAAATCAGTTGCCCTCCTTTACACAAAGGATATGGAAACAGAGAGGGAAATCAGAGAAGCATCACCTTTCACGATAGCCACAAACAGCATAAAATATCTTGGGGTAACGCTAACCAAGGAAGTGAAAGATTTATTTGACAAGAACTTTAAGGCATTGAAGAAAGAAATTGAAGAGGATACCAGAAAATGGAAGGACCTCCCTTGCTCTTGGATTGGGAGGATCAACATAGTAAAAATGGCAATTCTACCAAAAGCAATTTATAGATTCAATGCAATTCCCATCAAAATCCCATCAAAATTCTTCACAGATCTTGAGAGGACAATAATCAACTTTATATGGAAAAACAAAACCCAGGATAGCCAAAACAATCTTATACAATAAAGGAACTTCTGGAGGCATTACCATCCCTGACTTCAAACTCTATTACAGAGCTACAGTAATGAAAACAGTGTGGTACTGGCATAAAAACAGAGAACTCGATCAATGGAATCGTACAGAAGACCCGGATTTTAACCCACAAACCTATAAACACCTCATTTTTGATAAAGGAGCTAAAAACATACATTGGAAGAAAGAAAGCATCTTCAACAAATGGTGCTGGCACAATTGGATTTCAACCTGTAGAAAAATGAAAATAGACCCATATCTATCACCATGCACAAAACTCAAGTCCAAATGGATCAAAGACCTCAATATCAATCTTTACACACTGAACCTGATAGAAGAGAAAGTGGGAAGTACCCTACAACAGTTGGGCACAGGAGATCGCTTCCTATGTTTAACCCCAGCAGCACAGACATTAAGGGAAACATTGAACAAATGGGACCTCCTGAAACTGAGAAGCTTCTGTAAAGCAAAGGACACTGTCACTAAGACAAAAAGGCAACCTACTGACTGGGAGAAGATCTTCACTAACCCAGCAACAGACAAAGGCCTGATCTCCAAAAAAAAAAAAAAAAACCTAAAAACTAAACTTTAAAAATGCTAAATATCATTAAAAAATTGGGGCACTGAACTCGACAGAGAATTCTCAACAGAAGAATTCTAAATGGCTAAAAGACACCTAAGGTTAGCCCCAACCTCCTTAGCTACCAGGGAAACGCAAATCAAAAACATTCAGATATCATCTTACGCCTGTCAGAATGGCTAAAATCAAAAACACCAATGATAGTCTTTGCTGGAGAGGTTGTGGAGGAAGGGGTACCCTCATCCATTGTTGGTGGGAATGCAAACTTGTGCAACCACTTTGGAAATCAGTGTGGCGGTTTCTCAGGAAATTTGGTATCAACCTACCCCTGTACCCAGCAATACCACTCTTGGGAATATACCTAAGAGATACCGTATCATATGACAAAAGCATTTGTTCAACTATGTTCATAGCAGCATTGTTTGTTATAGCCAGAACCTGGAAACAACCTAGATGTTCTTCAATGGAAGAATGGATGAAGAAAGTGTGGAATATTTACATATTAGAGTACTACTCAGCAGTAAAAAAAAATGACTTCTCGAATTTTGCATTCAAATGGATGGAAATAGAAAAACACTATCCTGAGTGAGGTATTTCAGACCCAAAAAGAGGAACATGGGATGTACTCACTCATAATTGGTTTCTAGTCACAAATAATGGTCATTGAGTCTATATTCTGTGATCCTAAAGAAGCTAAATAAGAAGGTGAATCCAAAGAAACCATATAGTTATTATCCCGGTTACGGGAAGTGGACAAGATTGCAGGGCAAAAAATTGGGAACTTGGGGGTGGGTTGGGATGGGGGTAAGGCAAGCTGGGGAGAGAAAATTAAGAAGGGGAGAAGGGGGGAGATTGGGGAAATGGGATGATTGGAAGAAAGGAAGGTTGGATAGAGGAGCAGGGAATCACATAACTTAATTAAGGTAGTCTTCTAAGGGTTGGCAAGAGACTTGAACCTAGAGGGGCTCCCATGTTCCCAGGGCGATGTCTCTAGGTAGCTCCTTGAGCGTGCTGTGCTGCACGCTCAGTCTCAAATTAAACTGCTGAGTGTGGTTCCAATGTGGACTGCTATGTGCCTGGAACTGTGTGTGACTCAGGGGCACTGAGGCAGGAGCAGCTTGGCTTAGCTCTGCCATGCTGAACTCTACTGGTCGCCATTAACTACCGTAATTACTGTGATAACAGCGCACTTAGGGTTTCGACTGGGCCTAACACAGGCCGTACCATATTACAACTACATGATGGAACTTAAGTTTTTAAAAAGTGCTCTTGGACATTAAAGAATTACAGATTCACAATAAAACAGATTCAAACAGACCAATAAATGAATCATAATGTTGGATGAATGTATGTAGGATTAACAAAAAAAATATAGAGAGAAAGAATAAAGTTAATGCCCTTAAAAAAAGGGGGGGTAAGGTCTTTAAAGAGACAGAGTACAGATAGTTATAGATTAAGAGAAATAAAGTAAAAATAAGCCACGTAAAAATGGAAAATTCACAGAGAGTTTGAATTATGTACATTGTGTTTTCTTTAAAATTTTTGACTGTAAAGGAGCTAAGTACAGACAGACATTTCATTATATGGGCTGCCAAATGGAACCAAAATGGATATCATGAGGGTATGACTTCATAATTTGGGTCTAAGGATATGATGCTTTGGAAAGGGTCTTCTTTTGTTTTCACAGAAGATGAGACCCTGTGGATTTCTTCTATTCCGATTTGGTATGATAGACCATGCCCTCCTGAAAGGTTGCTGTGAACACCCTCAAAAAATTACTTTACTCAACTGCCAATTGAGATGACCCTGGCACACAGGTTATACCATGAAAGACCTAATTAACGATTCCCCCATTCATCAGGAAGCAGTTTGGAGAGAAAAACTGCGCCCATGTTACCAAAATATTGTTAATAAATATTCTTTTACATTTAAAGGGGGATATGATATAGATATGATGGATTTTAAGGTCAATTTTGTTACATGTATATGTATTTCTGATCTTGATTAAGTATTGTGATTGTGCAGTTCATTTAAAAATGTAACATATATAGGTTTTAATGGATAATCATCAATAATGGTCAAGCTTGTAGTCATGTTAGTTAGATTTTTTTGAGGTGCATAGATATAATTCAGATAATGCATTCTTCATTTCTTTCAAAGACTGCAGAATATGGCATTTAAATGTTTTAATAACTTAGGATTTTTCATGGCAATGAGACATGTCTGCTCCTGGCAGCCCCAGCTACTTCAAGAGGAAGATGGGCATCAAAGAGGATCCTTATGGAGTTTGATAGCCATTGGGCAAGAAACTGCTCTTGCCTGGACTATTGCATAAACTGGACACAAAGAACCCGCAGAGAGAGAGGACTGCTAAACTTGCCTAAAGGTGAGATGGTCTTTCAGGGTTCCTGATTCATAAAAGAGTCTACGAGACATTCTACAGGACACAGCAGAAAATGACTGAACTGTCTTTAAAATTTCCTGCTTCATGAAAATGTCTGCTGGATACTATGGGCCTGAAGGCTGAAGATGGATACCCCAACGGTACAAAGGAACTTTGGGTGACTGTCCAGGCAGCGAGATGTCTCTGTCATTTTTAGGGCGTTTGACTTCCTATTTACTTAGGTATTATTATATCCTTCTGGAGTCTTTGATGGAGTTGAAGAATGGTTAGTTATAGTTATAGTTTTTCTTAGTTATGATAAAAGATAAAGTAGATAAAAATATTGTAACTGTAATTCTTGCTTGATGACTGTTTTGTTATATGTAATTTTACTATGTCAAAGTTAAAGCATTTCTTTTTTGTTTAAACAGAAAAAGGGGAAATGATGTGGGAGTGATTTCTTAGTAATAAAGAAACTGCCTTGGCTCTCATAGGACAGAAAATTAGGTAGGCGGAGTAGACGGAACAGGATTCTGGGAGAAGGAATCTGAGTAGGAGTTGCCATGATGTTCCCATGCCAGACAGACGCAGGCTAGAATCTCCACGGTAAGCACACCTTGGGGTGCTACACACCTTATAAGAAATGGGCTAGTTCAGGTGCGAGAGCTAACCAATAAGAGACTATAGATAACGGTCCAGGCAGTGTTTAAAAGAATACAGTTTCCATGTAATTATTTTGGGGTAAAGCTAGCCGCCAGGGCGGCTGGGTGCTGGGGACGCAACAGCCTGGCCACTACCAATTGCAACAGAGTGGTGCCCAACGTGCTAATGAACTCCACGTAAAACCTGAGAGAGCTTAAAAAGGACGCAGAGAAAATTTAAGACAGCTTTTTGCTGTTTCTGGGTTGTGTACTGCAAAAAAATTGCCCTGACTGAGCAACAGAAAAAAACTGGCTGTTTTTTTTCCCATTTTATTTTATTTATTTTATTTTTCTCCATTAACAGCTTCAACTGGGTGTGGGGCAACAGAACCATTCCCAGCACAACCATGGGTGTGGGCTTCCCCGCAGTCTCCCCAGGGCGATGGCTCCTGCAATGATCTCTAGGGGGAAACGGCTCCCAACAGATCCCCTCCCCCTCCCATACAAAGGCAGGCAGCTATCACGTGGAGAGCACCAGTCAGAGTCAACCATGGTGTCAGACCAAAGGAGAAGGGACTGAGACAAGGAGAGACCCTCCTCTCGAGTGGTGAAGCAATCCACCTCTCCCAGGAACAGAGGGGTGCCCGATGACTCCTAGGTCGAGTGGGGACCAGGCCTTTTTTCTTTCCCCCTTACCCGTCCTAGGGTTCCTAGGGCCCTGCCTTAGGTTGGGGGATTATCCTGCCATAAGTCGCCCGTCCTTGGAGCTCCTCAAATAAAAGGCATCTAGCAGGATTAAAGTAAGCAGATCACAGGGCACCCTGTCTTAGGCCACGTGGAGAGCTCCCTCATACCTGTACCATGCCATGTTGAGCCGGTTTCTAAAATGCCGGCTTTCTGGGCTGTGCTGCCATTAGCTACCAATTTCAACAGGTGGCGCCCAGACGTGATGGCTAAATCCACTTAAAAACCTGAGAGAGCTTAATTTTAAACAGAGAAAAAACGGAGTTTAACACAGATTTTTGCTGTTTGTTGGTGGCGTGCTAACTGAGATTTTCTAATTCAGCAGCAGCAGCAGAAAAAAAAAGCTGCTTCATTTTAAAGCGCGGCTTTCTGAGACCTGAAACGACCCTATCCTATTGCCATACTGATGAATATCTTGCATATCACCATAGAACCTTCATCTGGATATGGATGGAGATAGAGACAGAGACCCACACTGGGGCATCGGACTGAGCTCTCAAGGTCCCAATGGGGAGCAGAAGGAGGGAGAACATGAGCAAAGAAGTCAGAACCGCGAGGGGCGTACCCACCCACTGAGACAGTGGAACTGTTCTAGTGGGAGCTCATCAAGGCCAGCTGGACTGTGACTGAAAAAGCATGGGATAAAACCGGACTCTTTGAACATGGCAGACAATGAGGGCTGCTGAGAAGCCAAAGACAATGGCACGGGGTTTTGATCCTACTTCATATTCTGGCTTTGTGGGAGCCTAGCCAGTTTTGATGTTCACCTTCCTAGACCAGGATGGAGGGGCAAGGACCTGAGACTTTCCACATGGCAGGGAACACTGACTGCTCTTCGGACTGGAGAGGGAGGGGGAGAGGAGTGGGGGGAGGAGGAGAAAAGTGGGAGGAGGGGGAGGGAAATGGGAGGCTGGGAGGTGGTGGGAATTCCTTTTTTTTCTTTTTCTTTTTTCTTTCTTTCAATAAAAAAAGAGAGGATTAATTGTGGATGGTATGTTATTATGTAAAATGTCTAATAATTTAAAAAAAAAATCAATTCTGGCTCCTAATATATTCTTTTAGTTAGTGACTTTCATTGGGAAATTGAACACATTAATATTGATTTATTCATGAATGATATGTAATTATTCCTGTCATTTTCCTGATTTTTTTGATGTTCTCTCAGATCTCTTTTAATTACTGGACCTGACATTGTATTTATAACCTGTGACCTCTAGGGTATCAGTACCCTCTTCAGACCAAAATATTACTATCAATATCTTGATTAATGTTGGCTTGACAGTCATAAAGTCCTTTAAACTAGTATGTCTTGGAAAGATTTATTTATCTTTTAATTTTAATATATTATTTGGTATATTACTCTGGGTTAACAGGTTTGGTCTTTCTAGCAGATCATAACTTAAAAGGACTGAAAAGCATTCCAAGCAAATAGAACAACAAAAAAAGAATATATACAGATTCTAATACCTTGCAAAATTGACTTAACCTATAAGTAATCAGAAGATATATGGGATATTATTTTATATTAATTAAAAAAGCTATACATAAAATAAATACAACAATTACTGCTATTTACTATTGCAAAGAAATAGAGACTAAATTAATATAAATAGGTGAATGATAAAAAAATCAAATATATGCACAATGAAATACTATCCAAATGTAAAAAATTGCAAGAATGTAACTTAAGGACAAATGGATGAAATCTGAAATAATCAGGCTACTAAATTATTATTATTCCAAACCTACAAGAAATCTCACCATCTTTTCTGTTATATGTGGATGGTTGCTTTGACTTTTAGAAATGTATTTATAAATTAAAACAGCATACTATATGGCTTAATTATATTTATATAATTATATATATATATATATATATATATATATATATATATATACAAATTATAAGGAAAGAGAACCTGAACGCAGCTGGTATGACTGGCAAATTGACAAAAATAGAACAGAAAGTTTTCTAATGCAAATTAGGGAAGGTGTAGGAAAGGGAATGTGGGGAAGACTAACACTAAAGACACTTTGAAAATTCAACATTGGGAACTATTACCATAGAAACTCCTCAAAATAAATACATGATCATATATAAAGGGTATTCAAATGGAGTTACCTTATAACAATGGTAAATTTTCTGTCCCAGATACTACAAGTTACCAAATAAAACAGTCCAGTATCAAGTACAGAATGCTGCTTGTTCAGCTGATGATCTGTGCATAGATTAGATATCTATAGCTCTGATAAAGTACTGTGATCAGAAGTAAATTGGGAATGAAAGGAAGACATGTCAGGTTATCAATGAAGCAATGTGGAAGCAGGATCCGAAAGCAGAAGTCATGGAAGCTTATTGACTCTCTCTGCGTGACTTGCTCAGTCTGCTT
Source organism: Microtus agrestis (assembly GCA_902806775.1). Classification (NCBI taxonomy): domain Eukaryota; kingdom Metazoa; phylum Chordata; class Mammalia; order Rodentia; family Cricetidae; genus Microtus; species Microtus agrestis. The sequence goes on along the minus strand of CADCXT010001833.1, from coordinate 287,806 downwards.
TCTAATACAACCAGGACCACTTGACCAGGAGCAGCACTACCCAGAGTGGGCTATGTCCCACCACATCAGTTATCAGTGAAGAAAATGCTCCACAGTCTCAACCTATGCACTAATCTTATGAGTTCTTTTCCTCAGTTGAAGTTCCTTCTTCTCAGATGACCTCACTTTTTGTTGAATTGACAAATATACTAGCCAGAGCAGTAGGTTCCATAGCCCCTCAAAATATTACATAATATTGTCATTGGTTTTGATTACCTTCTAGGCTCTACTGCTAAGGATACCATTTACTTATGCCATAGGACATGGAGATATGAAGCCGGTTTTCGCATGGAAGCTCCATACATATTAGTTAACTTTCATGTTGTTGGAAAATTCTATGCATTTAATTTGGAAATAAAATAATCAACAGTTTTGTCCCAATATAATCACTTCCATCTAGTATAAGAAATTGCCTGGCCAGATATGACCACTGGTACAATAACAGCATGAATGTTATGGAATTAACCAAAAGAATTCTGATTGTACTTAAGGCATATTTCACAAATGGAGCTCATACCTTTTACTATTAACAAGGTCAAAGTATCTTTGCTTCCTGAGTTATAGGGGGAATGATAACATTACTTCTTTTCTGAAGAAAAGTAAAGATTTAACTTGTAATTTCTTACCTTCACACCTATAAATACATTTCTCAACTGTCATCAGTAAAACATTTTTGTGCAGTAGATGGCAATTAATAAAGAGATTCGTGTCTGGCCACCATGTACAAACTAAAATATTGCAGAATGCTCAGTTATAAATGAGACATTTATATTATGTCCCAACCTCTTCTCAGGTCTTAGATGTACTTTTAGAAGGTGTGGGTAAAGATCTAGATGCATTACACATTTCCAGAGAAATGCTATTTTCTAGGTAGAACAAATCTGTTCTAGATTTGTTTCTAGATAGAACAAATATGTTTAAAGTCAGAGAGGCTATGATTATCTGCTCAAGATTTGTGCAAGATAAAACCAGTCAAAGTCCAAGAATGAACCAGAGATGTGTTTATAAGTCTAACTCCTATGTGAAAATCATCTAGTGATTGATGGTATATGGCAGAGTGATTCAGTCTTCTTTAGAGATGTGGTTTTGGAAAGGTTACACAAGATTTAGAAAATGTTCCAACATCCTTGCCAATAAAAATTCCAAGTGAACTCAATAGGTTTAAAAGCAAAACACATGACTTTTGGAAGGAAGAACAATGGGGCAGAAGATTTGGAAGGGTGTGTTTGGGATCTGAATGTAATAAGAATATATTATATACCTATATTAAAATTTCAAACAACAAAATGAATTTACAAAATTAAGCTGTTGATAAGGTTGTGGATGGAAGAATTTATTTCATGACTCTCAATATTTTAAAGTAGTTTCTTTAATAGTAAAGAAGACTATCAGAGAAAACTATGTTTTCTAAAGCCAAAGTGTAGAATACCTATAAAATATAAAAATTAAGTAACATTATAAGAAAAACCTTATATAATAAATTGAAATAAACAATATTCATAAAGAACATATAGTAGTTAGTAGCAAAAATGCAACTAGCACAAAATACATGTAGAAATGGGAGCCAACACTAAAAATCTTTACCTGTGGTTCTGAGATATAAAATACTGAAAATTGTGTGAAACAAATATCAATTTTAGAATCATGAATATAACAGGCTCTAAATTATATAGGTTCTGGAACAAACATTTAGACCAGTAGTTTCTAACTTTCCTAATACTGTGAGCCTTTAATACAGATCCTTATGTTGTGGGGCCTCAATCATAAAAATATTTCCTAGCTACTTCATAACTGTCATTTTGCTACTGTTATGAATCATAATATAAATACCCTTGTGAAAGGTCGCTTGAACTCCAAAGGGGCTATGGCCCACAGGTTGAGATTTGCTGATTCAGAGGCATGAAAATTAGGCTACATGTAAACCGATGTGACTGATGAATAGGTAAAATGAAGCCTAGATCCAGAAAATCCCAAAATATCCCAGATCAATGGTTAAAAACAAGAAAAAATGTTTTGTTGCATAATGAAGGCAGAATATATATATATATATATATATATATATATATATATATATATATATATATATATTTTCTTCTGGCAAAGAGTACTAGAACACAGTATTCCAGATGGAAGTAATATGCCTGACTAAAAAAGAATTTTCAATAAAGTCAGAAGTGTTCAGTTTAGTTCTTTGGCTTTGAATATTTTATGCACTGACAAATCCATAGTATTCATTCATCACCAGGAGTGATTTTAATATGTGAAATAAGAATTTACAAACAGAACAAAAATGTACTTGAGTGTATAATTCAGATGATAATAAATTATGTTGTCCACTAGTTGTCTGATATAATTTCACTCCAAGGAATGGAAAATAAGAAGCAATATAAATGATTTTACATGACAACTTTTGAATATAATTACATTAATTAAGTGAATTATTGTTTCTCACAGTACTGGTTGTTGACAACAATGGGAATTCTCAAATTCAGTACTGCATAAATGATAGGTATTAGAAGGTTGATTTCTTAATAGAGACATGAATGAAACCAAATAGGCAAAAGGAGGCTAGAATATCATGTAGCACTGAATTAGAGTTGGAGATAGTAGGACTCAGGTTTAACAGATAAGAAGGGATATATTTAGAAGGGATATATGTTGTAATATGAGCAGCGGCGCTGTATCCCTCTACCCAGCTAGCTTCACCTGAAATAATTACCTGGAAACTGTATTCTTTTAAACACTGCCTGGCCCATTAGTTCCAGCCTCTTATTGGCTAGCTTTGACATATTGATCTAACCCATTTCTAATAATCTGTGTAGCCCATGAGGTGGCTTACTAGGGAAGATCTTAACCTGCATCTGTCTGGAGTGGGAGAATCATGGCGACTACTTGACTCAGCTTCTTTCTCCCAGCATTCTGTTCTGTCTACTTTGCCTACCTAATTTTCTGTCCTACTAAAGGGCTGAGGCAGTATCTTTACTTAACCAATGAAAATAACACAAAACAGAAGACTCTCATCCATCAGATGTATTTAGAAGGAAGATAGAAAAATAAAGAATACTGAAGAGAGAAGTCTGTGTAAAGACAAGACAAATCTTGACGTCGTTCTCAATACCAAGGAGTTACTAAACTCTTAGGAGTTAAATTTCACTTCTTCAGTGTGGAACATATTAATATCTCATGTTCAAACCATGATAAAAGAAGAAAATAGAAAACTGTAGTGGAGGGGGTTGGAGAGATGGCTCAGAGGTTAAGAGCACTGACTGCTCTTTCAGAGGTCCTGATTTCAATTCCCAGCAACCACATGGTGGCTCACAACCATCTGTAATAAGATCTGGTGCTCTCCTCTGGCATGCGGGCATACATCAAGGCAGAATGTTGTATACATAATAAGTAAATAAATCAAAAAAAAGAAAACTGTAGTGGAGAAATATGGCAGAAAATACGTTAGTAAAAATATCAAGCTCACCTATGTTATATAAGATAGATACATTGATTCCTGTACCACTAGCTGATTTCACCCAGTGCTGCAACATTCCAGGCAAGTAACAGTATTATTTCTCCATGGAAATTTGATTCACAGCATCCTTTCCTCAAGGAGGCACAATTCCTTTTGGTAGACAATTAATGTTTCAAAATATATATGCACTAATAGTGTTATAACTTCCAGGTAAAAACAGAAGTGTAGAAAATAGCTTGATTTGGGAAATAACTATGGTATCTAGAGGATAAAACAATTATATTTTTATTTATTATAAGGGGAAAACTCACAAAACAAGAATTAGAAGTCCAAGCTCAACTGTACCCTGTGAGAATCACATGGAGTGCACCTGGGCTGTGTACCTGTTTTTCTCCTGGTCCCATAAAGCCACACCTTAACTTGAATTCACCTCTTAAAGATAATAAAGATAAGACTAACAAAGATTCCCCATCACAGAAGCAGTTAGTAGTATATTTAAGGTCTAAACTACACATATTTACATCAGTAATCTACAGCTATACCTATGTTTGTATGTATGTATCCATCTATATATGTATCCATCTATATCATCTATCTAATACTTGTCTGTATATATTTATCATCTACATTTACATATGCTTATCAATTGAAATTCTATTAGATCATTCTCCTGTAGTGATTGTGAAAAAAAGGTTCATAATGTAGATAAGTAATATTCATAAAACAAATGGAATGAATATTCACAAAGCTGATCATAAAGATCAAAAATATTGATTTATTATCATGTTCCATGAACACAAAGAGGCATAATAATTTAAGGCAAAACGATATTCTGTACCTACTTGGAAAAGGAAAATTTTCATATTGAAGAGTACTGATTATTCAAAATCTGGAGTTAAATAGAAAGTAGGACATTATCACTGCTAAGTTTGGACTTATACATGCACTATAATAATGTCTTCAGAAAATAAAGGCATCTGCTCTTGAAATTTGATTTTCTGTTTTGATAACCCTTCTATAAATATAAATGAATTTTAGAACAAAATCTTTATTTATTGCAGAGAGAATCATCTTTACATATCTTATAACAGTTTTCTTCCCATGCATTCCATATTCTATATATCATAAAATGTGAAAGGTGCTTTTGAGTGGAGCAAAAAGATAAGATAAAAGAATTTATCTTAAAAAACACATTAGTTTTTATTTCTTTGTCAAAAATCAGGTGTTTGTAGGTATGTGGGTTGATATCCAGGTCTTTGATTCAATTCCATTCTTCCTCCCTGTCTGTTTTTATGCCAATACCCAGCTGTTTTCAGTACTGTAGCTCTGTAGTAGAGTTAGATGTCAGGGATTGTGATGCCTCCAAAAGTTCCTTTATTGTACAGGATTTTTTTGGCTACCCTTGGGTTTTTACTTTTCCATATGAAGTAGGGTATTGTTCTTTTGATGTCCGTAAAAATTTTTTCTGTGATTTTGATGGACATTGCATTGCATCTGTAGATTGCTTTTGGTACGATTGCCAAATGGAAAAAAAGAAAGCATATTCAACAAATGGTACAGGCATAACTGGATATCAACATGTAGAAAAATTAAAATAGATCCATATCTTTCACCATGCACAAAACTCAAATCCAAATGGATTAAAGACCTCAACATAAAACCAACCACACTGAACCCCATAGAAAAGAAAGTAGAAATTACACTTGAATGCATTAGCACCAAAGAACACTTACTAAATATAACCCCAGTAGCACAGACACTGAGAGAAACAATTAATAAGGGGACCTCCTGAAACTAAGATGCTTCTGTAAAGCAAAAAACCCACTCAAAGAAAAAAAATCAGTAGCATACACAGTGTGAAAAGAACTTCACCAACCCCTCATTGGGCAGAGTACTGATCCCAAAATATGCAAAGAACTCAAAAAACTAGTCATCAAAATTCTTAATGATCCAGTGAAAAATGTGGTACAGACCTAGACAGAGAACTCTGAACAGATGAATCTTACATTACTGAAAGACACTTAAGAAAATGTTCAACATCGTTAACCATCAGAGAAATGCAAATCAAAACAATTCTGTAATTCTCTCTTTCACCTGCCAGAATGGCTAAAATCAAAAACACTGATGACAACTTATGCTGGAGAGGATGTGGCATAAAGAAAATACTCATCCATGCTGGTGCGAGTGCAAAACTGGTACAGATATTTTAGAAATCAGTAGGATGATTTCTCAGAAAATTAAGAAACAACCTCCCTCAAGACCCAGCAGTATAACTTTTTGGTATATAGCCAAAAGATGCTCAATCATACCACAAGGACATGTGCTCAAATATATTCTTAGCAGAACCTAGAAACATCCTAAATGCCCCTCAAGCAAAGAATGGATAATGAAAATGTGGTACATTTACACAATGGAATACTACAAGTAAAAAAATAGTGGCATCCTGAAATTTGCAGGCAAATGGATGGATCTAGTAAACATCATATTGAGTGAGGGAACCCAGACCTAGAAAATATAGTATGTACTGACTCATAAGTAGCTTTTAGACATAAACTAAAGAAAAACTAACCTACAATTCACAATCCCAGTGAACCTAGACAACAATGAGGACCCTAAGAGAGAGATACATGGATCTAATCTACATGGGAAGTTGAAAAAGACAAGATCTCCAGAGTAAATTGGGAGCATAGTTAGCATGGAATGGAGTAGAACAGGAGGCTGGAGGAAGGGAGAAGAGAATAGAAAAACATATAGCTCAATAAGAACAATCAAAAAATAGTTTTATTTTATTTAAAAAATGTAAGGTTTGAAATAACATTTAATGTTGTTTTCATTTGCAGTGGATTTTATTATTGACATACATGTTGTAGGTAAGTTCTTTGACTAGGTAAATAGAAGGCCTTTCCTAAATTTATACCCTTGATATATATATATATATATATATATATATATATATATATATGAATGTGCATTCCTATTGTCTTACATATTGAGAAGGTAGCTGTAGAGATGTGTTCTTGTGAAAACCAGGAGCTATGTACAACCAAGATTACAGTCATAATAAAATCACCTTTGGGAATTAATTACCATTCTTAACCTGCTATATTACTGACAAGATCTTTGATGCAATCTTTTTCAGAAATTTTGCAAAGACACGTCATCTTTCAGAAACTCATTATTCTCAGTCATACCTTTTCTGTCTACTTCTTTATTTTACCTTTTGAAGACACTAATGTTTGGAGGTAGTCACACAATGCATAACATCTTAGATGTTGATAACGTAATGTGAAGAATAAAATGTGTCCCAGTGAGATAAAAGGTCTAATAAGAGAAATGAGTAACTGCAGATGTGGCACTCACAGAAATTGAAATTATCAGCAAACGCAGGAGACTACTTTGGAGAGAGAGAAAACAGACAGTGAAAACCCTGCCAGACATATTTTCTTACCTGTTTAATCAAGCTCAAGTTCCCAAATCAGCTCGCAAAAGTCTAGTATGGAACTGGCAGGAGAGTAATCTCAGAGACACTTACTGAGTTTACAGACTTTGTTTTGCAACTTGCTTTGGCTCACTTTCAGATGCATAATCAAACAAATCAGCACATTCGTGTTCTCTTGAATTCATGAAAGTGTAGATGGAATTTATATGATTGGAAACTTCACTTTATTAGTTTTGCCCACCATGGTTACTCTTATATACCAAAAAGAAACCACTTTTTTTTTTGGTCTTGGTAAAATATTTCTAGTTGGATGCCTTAACATATTTACTTCATAAAGGTATACTTTAAAAACTGTTCCCACCAATAAATTTGATTCATTTTAGCTAACTGGCTATGCACTAGTAGAAAAGCTGGTGATGCTAAAGTTTCTATAGAAATGTAAGTTAATGCAAAGTTTTCCTTAAATATCACTACCCATATGCATATATTTACTCTTAGGCATGCTGTAAAAATTGTAAAAGATGTGTGAATGAAAGTATATACTTTAGGTTTTGCATTTTCCTCTGAGAACTAGAGAAGATCAGAAGACAGATTTTGATCATTAAGAATTTTATTTTATGATGGAACAGTCAGCACAAATTCAACTTGTTAGATTACAGTTTACATGGATTATAGTTCTAGGTTCCACCAAAGCATTAATAAAGTAGTATTTTGAAGAGCTAATTTTGGTACAGAAATTATTGCTTATTTCTATGGATTTTTAGGTAACCAGATGAGGTATCCTTGTTATTTGGGTCAAGATGAACCTTTGAATTATGGAGTTTGACTAATTATGGCAGAATTCTTGTACTACATAAAATGAGCTTCTGTGAGTTTAGCTAGTAGCTCAATCTTTGGAATGCTTCTTTTAGACACTAGAATATTTTTTATTTATTTTTAGAGAAAGAATTTGGACATAATTTAATGACATAACAAATCACTTAGGAATAATTACCTCGTAAGCAATTGGAAGTTCTCACCTGAAAACATGTTCAGTCAAAAATAAATTAACCATGATAACGTGAATCCAGAAAAGTTATAAATAAATAGACAAAATAATTCCATCATGGAATTCCAAACTAGCAAACTATGTTTTTATTCATTAAATACAAAAATGAAGTAATATATGAAGTAAACACCTAAGTAACAAAGTTATTATGCAGAAAATCAAGTAACTAGTAAAAAATGTTTTTATTAGGAGATGATACAGAAGAGGCAGATTTTTCTCCCGTGGAAGAAACAGTCACGTCACTGATGTTAATCACTGTCTGTAGCAGTTTTTATGCTCTCTATCATTTAATTTTATCTTAACCTTTAGTGATTTGATTTTTGAAAAAAAAATCCTATGGCGAAAGAATGTGTTTCCTAAGTCAATACTCACTGAATTCTCCATTACAGATATTGTCCAATTAAAGGTCCCATGGTCTCATAATCATTGATAAATGGGTCCCATTAGTTCAGGCTGTAAGATGACTTCTAGCCTCTCTCTATTTAGAATGAAATAGTAAGGTTGCAGCTCTCTTAGGAGAAGAGCTTCTTCCTGCTGATATGGCTCTTGTGTATATATGTGCTAATATCACCACATACTTATGCTCTTAGAATAAACCTAACTCTTTCCAAAATTTCAAGAAAAAAGAAGCACCAGTGTGAAATCTTATGTCTTAGATATGTCAAACCCTGAGAAGAAGTCAGAGGTTTTGACAGCCTCTTAGGATCTTACACCTCTCAACTACAGTCATTAGATTTTGGAAATCACTATTTATTTGCTTCTATAATTTACTACCAGTTTTTCTCATTTTTAACAGTTTTTTATTAAATATGATTGTGTGGTCCTCTTTTTAATCATACATAAGCTAAAAAATGGATAACATGAAATGAAATGTTCTTTCTAAGTTATCACCAAGTTAACTGCAATGAAGAAGAATTACAATGTAGAATTAGGTAAGACAAAATTGAAATAATACATTTTAATCAGTAAAAGCTAATAAATTGTCACCCACATCTGGACATTGAAATAGTATATATTTTGGGGGATACATAGTCTGCTTTTTCAGTGTTCATAAATGAGTAATTCAATTCCCAAAATATTGAAATATATATAACCATAATTAATCCATTTTCTTTTATTGTTTTTCTTTATTCTTGATAATTATATATACATATATATGTGTATATATATACAATTAAATATAAATAGCATCCAATTCCTTCATATTACCTCCAAATGTTCCCTTCCAGCTTCATATCTGCTAATTTGTTTTTAATTTTTTGTTTGCTGCTTCTTTTCTTTTCCATTTTAATTTTGACAAACCACTGTTTGCTTAGTGTTGACTTAGTGCATGCAGTGGAGCGTGAAAATCTGTCATTCAAAACACCTCCAGGGAAGAATGATTCTCCTTCTGTATGAGCTACAATAGCTTATCGCTCCTCAGTAAGGTGTAGGACATAGGTAGTAGTTAGTTTCTATAGCTATAGTGGAATTTAAACAGCCTTAAAATTGTTCAAGTTTTGTAGACATCATTATTCATGTGACACCCTGAAAAGTCAAAGGCAGCATTTCAAAGCACTCTTTATATCCTCTGTTTTTTTTTTTTTTTTTACTTTGGTACTTTTATTCTTCTTCCCCAAAACTTAAAGATTCATTTCTATTACTACTTTCTTTTTATTTATTTATTTATTTATTTTTTTTTTCCATTAACAGCTTTAATTGGGTGTGGGGCGATAGAACTATTCTTAGCACAATTATGGGTGTGGGGTTCCCTGCAGGCTCCCCAGGGTGATGGTTCCTGTAATGATTTTTAGGAGGAAACAGCACCCAACAGATCCCTCTTTCTCTTATATAAAGGCAGGTAGTTATTACGTGGAGAGCACCAGTCAGAGTCTGCAGCTTGAAATCTGGTCTGCTTCGGAGCTGAGATGCAGACTAAACATCAGACTGCTTTAAACTTTGGGACACAGAACTCATTTTAATTAAAATATTAACCTCTCTTCACTAAAGAAGGAGGAAAATTGGGGATTCCTGTCACTGTTGCTCAGAGACTGGAACTGGTGGTATTTGATAACAACAATATATGTCATTGTACTCCTACTGAAATTGATCTAATGATATCTGTAACTGCTTATAGATGTTGGGAAAAGTTTGACACATGCTGTAAAGTGTTTGGGTTTAATGCATATGTTAAAAATTTTAGATTTTGATCCCTTTTACACTGCCCTAATTTTTGGCAGGCAGCACATGTAACTTTATGTGGAGTAGGCACTTAGGAAGGAGGACATACCATAGGCCAGACTAAAAGGTGAATACTGGGTTGGGAAAAAGCCCTTTCTTCTTGTCTGGAGATGGAGTTATTGGTGCCAAAATTATATCATTATATCTTTTGTTTGAGGAGCTCCTCACAGTCTTTTCATTAATGATAGACGCAGGGGCCCAATGACAGGAGTTAGTGTGGATCCTCGCCTGAAGAGCACACCATACAGAGGTTGTAGAAACCGGCTCAACATGGCATGGTACAGGTATGAGGGCACTTTCCACATGTCCTAAGACAGGATGCCCTGTGATCTGTTTACTTTAATCCTGCTAGATGCCTTTTATTTGAGGAGCTCCAAGGACAGGCGACTTATGGCAGGATAATCCCCCTACCTAAGACAGGGCCCTGGGAACCCTAGGATGGGTAAGGGGGAAAGTAAAAAGGCCTGGTCCCCACTCGACCTATGAATCATCAGGCACCCCTCTCTTCCCAGGAGAGGTAAATTGCTTCACCACTCGAGAGGAGGGTCTCTCCTTATCTCAGTCCCTTCTCCTTTAGATCTATCCTCTGTTTTTTAGAAAAGTTTCGTCCTTCTCATCTACAATGTTCCCTGGACTTTTTTAAAATATAGGTGTTGGGCTTTGATTAAAATTATTTGTATATATCTGTGGTTTCTTTGAATAAGAATGACCCCAAAAGATCATATATAACAATGCTTAGTCATAAGGAAATGTAACTGTTTGAAAGAACTAGAAGGAATAGGAGGTATGGCCTTGTTGGAGTTGGGTATGGCCCTTGCTAAATGAAGTGAGCCTCTGTGGGTCCACTTGGAGGTTTCAAGAGCCCAGACAAACCTAGTCTCTTTCTCAGCTGATGGATCAGAATGTAGGTTGTCCTGCATTATCATTAGTGTCATTCATGCAAGCATGTTCCCACAATGATGGTAATGGAATTTGTAAGCAAGTCTCAAATTAAATGATTCCTTTTATAAGACTTACCTTTATCTTGGTATCTCTCTTTACAGAAATCAAAGAGTGAATAAGGCAAGGGCTAATCACCCACTCTCTTACTTTTAGCATGCTAATTTGGGTATTAACAATTACCTACTGAAAAAGAACTTTTACTACCAAAGCTGAGAGTTACCAAGGCCTCTGAGTAGGAACACAGGTATTTATCAAGCAATTTGACACTATGCTAATTAAGCAAAATAAAAATTTCAAGCTTTTCCCTATTGCCTATGATCTTCCAAAACAAGGCCTTTGATCAAGATTACAATAAAAAGCATGAAATTCACTCTTGTGAGCATGCTTAAATCCAATCAGAAGAGGTATGTCACATTTCACTGGTGGTACACGTTGCCTGGGAATTCAATAACGGCAGCATGCAGGGTCAAAGACAGAATAAAATCACTGCTGTCTTTTCTCCCCCTGTGAGCTGAATAGCACCTCTAACCAACAATGAGGATATTTACCAATTGGTTTAAAATTGATTACTGTATGCCTGCAACCTAATATACTCATTTCTTTAAAGATATACACTATTAGGTTGAATTAATTTTGTATCTTACTGATATTCTGTGTGAACAAGGGAGCTTAAAATGTCAATTTTTTCTTTTATTTGTAGTGTTCTTATAGTACTCATTTTCATTTGGGTTTGAAATGGTTAAAAGATTCTTTCAATAACTTGCCAGTTTATAATTACTAACATAAAATATTCTCCCCCTGTTAAATTTAAAAGAATGAAAGTGGAAAGGCTAGATGTTTCAAATATCTGAAATGCATCTATACAATAATTTTCAATAAAAATTCATACGTTTCCTATAATGTGCTCATGTTAAGGATGTTGAACATTTTCTCATAGGATTCCTAGATATTTGCATTTCTTTTGTGGGTCTCACAATTTTTTTCAGCTTAGAAGCCAAATTTTAGGTGCACATGCACACACACACAAACACACACACACATATGCAAAGTTAGTGTTCAGTTTTCAGAAAAAGAGAAATTCTTTCATCTGCAAATACGTGTATAATCTGGAATAAAGCCAATGTAAGTGAAATGAAATATGTGAAGAATGAACAAAACACATGTACTTCATTGTATCACTTACATGTATTAACTAAAGATATATGATATAAAGAGTAGACAATAAATTATTAGGGACTGGGTAAACAAGGAGTAGGAAATTGGAAAGATGATGGGTAAAGTAAAAAAAAATGTTCATTTTGTATCCCAGAGGAAATACATTTTAGATACTATGTAGAATCTGCTAAATGGCAAATAAAGTTAATAAAACACATTATTTTAATCTTTAACAATTGCAAAGCATGTAGATGTTAAGAATTCTTATTATAGATGTGATGTTATAATACATGTCAACAAGTTTGCTTGAGGACCTTCTCAATTATATCAAAACATCATGTTATATAAGAGAAATAGAGAAAGATTTATCTATTAAAAAATAAAATACAAAGATAAAAAATTTAAAGGAAGGGAAATAAAAGTTGTTATCATGAGTTGGGTGGTGTTGGTGCACACCTTTAATCGCAGAAATTGGGAGGCAGAGATTCTCTGTGAGTACAAATCCAGCCTGATATACAAGAGCTAGCTCTATGACAGACTCCAAAGCTACAGAAAAATCCTGTCTTAAAAAAATTGCTATCATGAAGGATAGTTTAATTCATGAAACTATACTGATTCAGCTGGAAATATAAAATGAGAGCTTGAAACAGAGATTTCAGCTTATATCATCAGTCTGCTAATCACAAGGCAGAGTCCATGTCAACAGACACATTTGCCAAAGTATGTATAGCACAACTAATAAAAACCCAGAGACGGATATTGGGGTTCAAGTTGAGAGATCAGAGAAGCAAAGCAGCTAACCACTAGAAAGCTCTTACCTCTACAAAATCTTCAGACCGAAAAGAGCATGAGTTCCTGTCTCATCCCGCCATATGTTCCTTTCTAGTGCTGGTATTAAGGCATGCATCACCGCTGCCCAGCTTCTATGGCTAACTAGTGTGACTATTAGGATTAAAGGTATGTGCCAACACTCCCTATATGGCTGACTAGTGGGGCTAGTTTTGTACTCTCATCTTTAGGCAAACTTTATTTGTTAGATTATAAACAAAATATTGCTTTAAGTATAGAATATACAAAAATTCAAGAACATACCTTAAAGTTATATTTCACATTAAGGTTTTTAAGTGATCAGAGAACGAAAGAGGAAGAAATATACTTAACTTATATAGATTACATTACATTACTACACACTCCTATATCTATATTCCATGGATCCCAAGAAAGGACACTTCAGGGGAGAATATTAAATTACTGTTTAAAATTTGGTGATTTTATCCATATACCTGACAGTATTGCTGAGGATTCTACTGCTCTATCTGAACAGAAATTTCTCCAGAGGAAAGAGGCAATGTTGGGAGCATTAGTTTCAGCTCCTGCTGAGCTAATCTTTGAGAAGGAGAGTTTCACAGTTCATGGCTTTCATAATCACCCGCCCATTGATCTAAACTTAAGTTCAAATATTTATTGTTCTAAGATCAAAGGTCAACAGCTAATTGTCCAGCCTCTGAGTTATGGGTATCAGAACCCCTGTCATCTGTAGTAATTGGTAACGGCCGGGCTGCGTCCCCTGCACCCGGCCATCCACATGGCTTACTTATGCCCCGAAATAATTACACGGAAACTGTATTCTTTTAAACACTGCCTGGCCTGTTATCTGTAGCCTCTTATGGGCTAGCTCTTACATATTAATCTAACCCATTTCTATTATTCTGTGTGGCCCACGAGCTGGCTTACCAGGGAAAATCTTAACCTGCGTCTGCCTGGCATGGGGACATAATGGCGACTCCTCGACTCAGCCTGTCTCTCCCAGAATCCTATTCTGTCTTCTCCGCCCACCTAACTTTCTGTCCTATGAGAGCCTAGGCAATTTCTTTATTAGTTAACCAATGGAAGCAACAGATAAGATACAAGACCCACCTCCATCAGTCATCTTAGTGCTGGTAACTCTGTCATGTCACTCAGACCTCCTAAGTTTGCTCTTCTTTAATTAACTTTCACCACTGCCACAGAAATTCATACCAAAGCTGTCTCTTGGAGGTTCCTGCAAGTTCTTATCTCAGACTTGTTAGTTTACCTCTGATATTTCAGCTGTAAGCCTGGGGTATCATGACCCTCGGCTCATTGGCTAACTGCACCGCTTAGAACACGCTCAGCTGCACTCACTGGTACTGTCAGGCTGAAAGCAGCAATCTTACCTTTGCTTCTTCAACAAAAGCAGGCTCCTTGATCTTTGATAAATGAGGGAAGTTATGGAGCCAATGTTGCAACACTATCAGGAAGCACACCTTCTGCTGAGTTACTGTGATAAAATGCTACCTGAAGCCAGAGTGGAAATAATTTCAGGGAAAATAACACTATTTGGAATTCACCTAGACTTTTTTTCATTATAAAAATAGTATTTGTTTTACTTTGTATACTTTTAAAATAAAAACTAAAGGCATTACATGCCCCTTCTTTTTGTTTCCTCGCTCCTAGGTCCCGGCCCTGAAACACTTTTCATGTTCTTGCTCACTGAGATTTTTGGTCCCTGAAGTCAACATCAGGAACAGAAGCCATTACATCTGTTCTGCATGAAGATGTAATGGTCTTTGGAGCTAGAATACAGCCTTCAAAGTAGTTGGAATGTTAAAACTAAAATGTGGCTGGTGTTCTAAAGAAGCAATGCTTAGCTGGGAACTCCCTAGTTCAGGCATTAAGGAATGAAAAAAAAATAGTTCTAACTGTCCTTAGAGAGTTGTGTTATATTGTCTTGATGGTTGTTGGGACTAATTGAGTCCTGGCCTTCAGCTGCTCTTCCCTGCTAGAGCCTTCTAATTGAAGTTACTAGAAGCTGTGCCTAACTTAGAGAATCAGAGGATGGGATTTTTCACCTGTTGTCCAAGAAGGAATTTTGTACCAGCTATTGGAGGTCTGTGTGTTGGTCTGTCTCTGCGTGTGTTTCCTCAACCTCCAGCCCCATGCCCAAAGCTCGCGAACTGGATTCTAGCGCATAGAGCACAGATGAGGGCCATGGTGCGCGGCAGGTGGTTCGAACTATTCAATGATCTTCCAAAAGCATGAATAAGTATGATAATATATATCATTTTATGTGAAATTTAATTCTTAATAGTGCTTAACATACCTACCTTATAAAAATATTTAGCAAATAACAATGCCAAACTCTAAATGCCTCAATTTGAAGACATTGCATTTCAGAAAAAAATAAATAAATAAAACAGGAACAAAAATATAAAAACAAATTTAAAAAGTAGTACTAAAGAAATTATGTGAGTTAGCGGAGATATGAGATATTAGTACCTAATGACGTACTTCTAGTATTCAATAATTTCATATCTCACAGAAGATCCTCAGTGAAACATTTATTTATTTGTTGGCATAGGAGAAAGTGTTGAAAGTTAAATGTATAAATAGCAGACAGTGAGATGGTACAAAAAGAAAGCTATTTTAGAATGTGTTCTTGAAAAGAACAAAATAAATAAAAATAATAAGTGTGCATACTGGATCTGTGAATACTTTGACTATATACATTAAAAAATATAAATTCTGCATTCAATATTTAGTGTCTCTAATAATGAGTGCCTAATTTGACATTTTTTTCTTAAATGCGCTTCTTTAGTAAGCAAATTAATTTCATTTTTATTAACCATTCATGAAATGTGAAATCTCGATAAAGTATGTATGACACCTAATGATTTGTCTAAATTGCCTGAGTCTAATGTACATTTAAACTACAACTTTTTAGGATAGAAACTTAAAGCATTGTACAGTGTATAAACTTTGTAAATTAATAAGAATGTGTATTATAGTTATTTGTAAACAATTAGATGCTATAGTCTTATATGAATGTATGATTTGATAAAGGACAAAAGTAAATGACTGTCAAATAAATAGATGGAGCAGTTTATTTTCAAACACCTTTTGATGGATACTTAGTTGAGCTGTAATGTATATTATGTCTATGAAATAAGTAACATTTTAGGTATGATTAATAGGAAAATGTCAGTTTATATGTGTATAAGAGGGTATTGCCAAATGAGTTTGATTATGATGAATTTGACAATAAGCTATATTAAGACCTTTAGCAAATTATTTTATATATCAGGTTGCAGTAATAAAACTTAAATATATGACTGATGGTATACATTAATAATGCAATGACAAACTAATGCCTCAGGAATAAGGAGGAATTTTAGAAATCATACAATAAATAACAATGTAATTTCTCACTTTCACTAACTAGCTCCTTCCACAAAAATGCCACCTGCACTATGTACCACTACAGTAGCTTGAATAGATCACTCTTTCCCAGTGCCTGGCAACTCATTATCATATCATGTAGTTGCCGTTTTCAAGTCATTAGAGAGTGACTTCCCATTTAAAATACATTAATTCTCCTGCTCTTCTGAAACCTTTAGCCAGAGGTAGAAATTGATAACTGCTAATGCATAGTAAAAAGGAAAGGTGTCAACTAGGAATACATCTCTTAATAGAACTAATAATTGATTATACATTTTGACATGTGATTATACATGATTATCTTTTAGTCTGTCTTCTCCCTGTGTAATTCGTTTTCTTGTTAGAAGGGTTAGTTTCTTTAAAATAATAATCCTTAAGAGGGAATGTGTTGATATTATCAATAGTAATGTCTTATTAGGTGTTTGTGCAGTGTTGCCTCCCAATGAGCTATTTGACTATATATATGTCTCTATAATAAAACAAACTAAATCAGTTTCTATATCAGTAAAGAGTATAGTGAGATTTCCAAATTCCCCCAAAGAACATTTGTGGCTGAGGGTTATCCTCACTTGAGAAGCACTGATGTTGGAAATCACCTAATACATTCAAATTATTGATTCCAGCTCCACACAAAAATAAACACTTTATATGTTTTTGAGAAGAGTAATGAAACAGAAATCACCAACAATGCTTGAATATCCTATTCAGAAACATTATTTTATAAGATATGATATATATTTATATTTACATATACACATACATTTATATAAATACATAATAGAAAAACACTATGATATATATGTAAGCACTATACATATACACTGAGTATATATAGAGAGACACATGTGTCTACGTATATGTACATACATATATGCACATATAGAGTATTTGGCATTATATTACACGGGATGATAATGCTACCCCCATGATCTGCACTCTATGTAACAAATACTTCAGTTCCAGAAAATTAAATGAAATTTTAATTCAAGTTATTGGTCAAGGGAGTTCTAAGAGATCCCCCAAACAATTTAGGCTATCTACATTACCCTTGTTGGCCTAACAGAAGTATTTTTGATGGCACCACAAAATTAAAACACAGGACTTGACATGTTCAAGCTGGTATTGACCTTTAATCTTCCTCCCAAAGTCTAAATATAATAGTTTGAGGAGATTCTTCATAAGCTAGGAAGAGAAAAACTAAACAATATTCTTACCCAGATATTAATTCTATAATCCACAGCAATCACTGGCAAGGAAATGTATCTACTGCAATAGTGGTCACCATATGTTGAGAGCAACTAATGACTCTGTTTTAATTAAGGCCAATTCAATAGGAGGCAATTGACGCCTGGTACCACGAATATGAAACCATCTACTCATGGCATGTGATCTCATATACTCTAGAAAGAAATCACAGCCATTTTTCTAAATAGCTTTCTTACTATACCTTCTAATTATTCTAAAACACTTATCCTCATAATGAAAGATAGATTTCACTCTTACCCCACCTCAAAAAACTTCTTTTTGCAGCAGATGATCTACAGAGATCCACCACTGGTCAAACTGTAGAATAAATGGACTAAGGTTCCAATCCCAATAAATGTATCTACATCACAAGCTCTGCACCTAACACTAGTGGATATCATGGGAGAAGGGGTAAAAAGATTGTAAAAGCAAGAATATCAGGATGCATGCTGTAGGACAGATTCTTCTTAACATGATAGGGAGGCTGCTCCCTTTAAATCTAAACAATATGGCTGCCTGACAAGACATACATGAACAAATCACCAGTTGACAGGTGAACATGGATTAAAGAAATTTCACAAGGTCACACTTCTAGATGAACACTTACTAGCTATTAAAGGCTGCCAAGAGATGAAAAATTCCTCCTCTCCAGAAACTAGCTCACTTTAAGTTATTGAATCCCAAGTGGTCAGCCCTAAATATATGTACATATGAGCTAAAACAGTAAACAGATTTGGTAAGTTCTCTGTGTGTATATTATTAAGGAATAGTATTTATTTGTAAATATTATTATGAAAGATGGCAATGAATCCCAGTGGGGATGGGAGACTTAAACAAGAGATAAGGATGACAGAAATTTTATATGTCTGTAAGTAAATACATATATTTATTAAATTATATATATGTATATATATATATATATATATATATATATGTAATGATTATAAGGAGGGTTGCTTGTTTGTTTCTGTCTGCTCAGCCCCAAAATAATCACACAGAAACTATATTATTTAAATCACTGCTTGACACATTAGCTCTAGCTTCTAATTGACTAACTCTTACATCTTAATTTAACCCATGTCTATTAATCTGTGTATATCCACACAATACACAGATTACCTGCTAAAGTTCCATCTGAGTCTGACTAGGCTACACGGCTTCTCTCTGACTCTGCCCTTCTTTCTCCCAGCATTCAGCTTAGTTTTCTCCACCTAGCTTTTTTCCCCATAGCTCTGCTATAGGCCCAAAGCAGTTCCTTTATTTATCAATGGTATCCGAGCATACAGAGGGAAATCCCACATCAGTAATGCTTCTTGTATTTGAAAGTATACACTACTTAAGTGGACTAGTAGTAATCTAAACTACCATGAGTGTGCTATCAAGCACTGCCCCATATTCATCTACTATTGAGTTCAAAACGATTAAATTTAATCAAAGTGAACAATCACCATTAGAATATTTATGAATTTGCTGGTGGAATTGCTCATTCTATAAACTATCTACCTTATCAGCACAAAAAGCAGAACTTGGATTTTTAGAACCTGTTAAAATGTTTAGCTTGGTGGCAAACACCAATGCAGCTATTAGGGAGAAAGTAGAGAAAGGAAGGTCTATTTTTATAGCTATTCACCAGTCAGTTTTCTCAACAGGTGAATTCCAGGCCCAAAATTGACCTCTGATCATAGACCCATAGTCATGCAAACACAACTACACATCTATGTGCACATGTAGAAGCATGTTCACATGCATATATACTCTCACACTTCTCTGTCAAATAAAAATTATGAGTCTTGCTACATGTTATAAAATTAAAAAATAAATGATCAAAAATATACTAGCCATAACATCATCATCTTCAAGCTGAAAAATCATCTCAGTAATATTTTGGTTTTGAGTTTGCAATAAAGAAGAGATATTTCTGAGTCATGTGCAAAAAGATTTTCCAAACCCTGATACAAGGGTTTCCAATTCTATTATGTAGAATTTTAAGAAAGTCATGTTCTGAAATATTAATCAATTGGGTAATAGAAACAATTATTGATAAAATGTCAAAAGTAAAAAATAAGGAAAACCAGTGTGAAAGAGTTGATATTTGGAAAATATGGAATCAAAGCATGTTTTCAGCTAATTTTTATTCTTCAAATAAAATGGTTTAATTATATTTTGTAAAATTTAATAACTGAATAATAGCTATCATTGTCTGAGAAAGCTAAACTCTGAGAACATGGAAATACAAAAAATACATAAGTGCTTTTTATATAAGAGAGTTGTGTTTGCATTCACACATGTTTGTGCGTGTTTGTGTGTGTGTGTGTGTTTGAGTAGTACAAAAGAAGTTATGACACTTTTACTGACAACACTACTCAAAAACCAACACAACTTTCAGGGAAAAACATGAAAACCATCTTTTCAAGTTGCTGGTCAGTGGAGCCCAAAAGCCTTCCATATAGGTTGCTGTATTACTAGTGGTTGCCTTTCTAGGTTGAATGTTAAATCTCTATTGCTGAAGAAGTTGTGTATTTTAGGAACAGGATTAGGAAGATCAGAAAGGATCTGACCTGAGAGATACTTTTCAAGCCACTGAAAGGTAAACAAATAATAAACTTATCAGCTGTGATACATGAACAAACTATGTGTATGAACCACAACAATGACTAATATGGTTGGATATTCCTAAAGGTGCAATAGTTCGACCTTGTATTTTGGCAGCTCTCTAATAGAATGTATATGTATACCTCTATATGTATACAGGATGTGTATATGACACCTAGTACTTGAAAACCACTAAAATACCTGGATTTATTGAGGATATTGACCTAAGAGGAGAAGTGCATCTCTTACCAAACAAGCACAATTTCTAACTGCAGTCTAATACTTAAGTTTATACTCAGAGAAAAGTTTAACATTTAGTCCTCATTAAGGAAGGCTCTCTTTTTTTCAGATTAAGAGCACTTCAAGAATCACAACTTATCAACTTATCAAAATACAAATAAAGCTTGATCATGGGGTGGTCAGACATAATGGCTATATCTACAGCCCAACTCTTGCACACAAACTTGAGGATCTAGGAAGTAGTGACAGAAAAATTGGAAGAGCCAGAGGATCATGAAATCTGTGGGATATCCTGTAACCTAAAGTACAGGGAAGCTACACCCACGATACCTCAAGAACATTGCTACATAAGTGGTCCTGAGCAATGACAACACCAAACTATGTGCTTTGATGAAAAATGAATCTCACAGGCCCTCACACCTACACAAAGAATGATAGACAACTCAGGACTCTTGAAAGACAGATAATTTGTCTTTCCCAGGGACCAGCTTCCTAACTGATTATCTGATTCCAAGTGTTCATGCAGTGCTAAATGAACTTATCAGAAGATCTTTATGTACCTAATAGTTATACATCTATGTAATAAAAACATTTACAGAAGAATACCCATGGATTTTAGAGGGAATATAGCATGTACTTGGAGTGGAAAGTAGGGGAGAAGTATATGGTAATATATTTTTTACTATAAAAAACATGTAGTAAATAAGCAAAAAATAAATATATTTTTTATTATATATACAGTTTCTAGTGCTTCTATGAGCATGGGGTTGATGTCATCCACTTGAGCATTGGGTATCTACCACTATCCAAAACCTTAAAAGGAATAATTTACCCTCTTGCAGAAACTACCAACTACAAATAGCTCTTCACAAAATTTAAACACAAAGAGAATACTACTAAACACAATAAGTTATAAAATATCATTACTAATAAACTTGAAGTCACATGAAAAACAGTAAAATCATGATCATATTTCAGAAACAATAATCCAAAATCTTGAAAGGAAGTAGGGAACAATGACTTATGTACAATAATTCTAAATAGAACCAGGTGTTGGTGGTGCACACCTTGAATCCCAACACTAAGGATGCAGAGGCAGGCAGATCTCTGTGAGTTGGAGGTCAGCCTGGTTTGCAAAGCTAGCTTCATCAAAGGCTTAAAATCTACAGAGAAACCCAGTCTGAAAAAAACAAAAAGCAAAAAAAGCACTACTCATACATTAACAAAAATTAATAAAAATATGTAAAATATACACCATAGAATAATTTTCTCCTATCATTTATAACAAATGGATGTAACAATCAAATATTGTATCATGTAGATGCATATGAAATCAGTTAAATGCATAGGTACTAATACTACATATTCCTTCTTTTATGTAGATGCTGAAATAGTCATCAGATTGTAAAATAACGATTACTGGAGACCGAGAAAGATGAGGGTATACTGGGTGTTCAAATAGAAGGTACATACAAAAAAGAAGCAATAATTTCTCTTAGTCTACACCGCAGTGATGGTCTCTGTTTATCAACTGCCTAGTATATGTTGTGTGAATAATTAGAAGACAGCTTCTGAAAGGCACTGAACACAAAGTAAGGATAAAGACATGGAAATATTAATAATTTTGAGTTTTGCAATATATATTTTAACACATGTATTAAAATGTTATTATCAAATTGATAAAATTTATTATCAATTAAAATAATGATAATTTATATTTATGACAGTATACAACTTTTGAAAAGAACATTTAAGCAGTGAATTAGAATTCCCAGAAAACCATCTTTGAGGAGAACTTTGCTTCCTTTTATTACTGAGACTTACTCCATACCTTCTCCCACCATATGCTAGTACAGTTAACAGCTAGTTAAAAGCAGCAGAACTCACTAGGATGGGTATAGATCTTTGTGCTCAGGATCATTTAATTTTTAAGTGTTCTATTATCATATTTCAAACACACAATGATTTTAATTAAGTTTGCTTATAAGAGCATAAATGTGGTCTATTAATGAGATCTTGAGCACATTTGCAATGGCTTTATTAATAATATTGCCAATTCTATTGAAGAACACGAGATTTAATTTTTATTATCAATAGGCTCATACCATTCTATTGATTAAAGTATGTGGCTTTTCTTTGTTTTTTTCTCTTGTGAATTTCTGCTCTAATCTATTACTACCCCTTTCTTCAAACCAATTCTCCAAAACAGAACAAATGAATATAATAAGAGAAATAATTCACTCAATAAATCAGTGATCAGCGCAGAAGTGAAAGGTCCAGACAGGATAGAAATGTGGAGAAAGATATGGTGTCTGCCTTACTAGCAGAGAACTGCATTTACTCCCATGAAATAATTTTTCTAACACTTATAAAAATATGCAATCAGAAAAGTTTTATCAACTTTTTCAAGAAAACTTTTTAATGAAAGCAAAATAGCAATAAATAAATCTGTTGCTGCAACTGAAGTTTTACCAGCACATCTTAACAGCCATTTGCACAAAACAACTTTAACTCAGCAAACATTGAGAAAAAATAGTTTTCGAACTCTAATAGATCACATCTCTATGCCAATTTCAAAATCTTAGTGCCATGGGTGTACTCAGATGGTAGTTTTAGCTTTGTTTAATCATGTCAGACCATGATTCCAGTGTTTGTTTAATTTGGTGTCTTTTTTAATTAATTAATTTATGTATTAAAATTTCTGCCTCCTACCCGCCACCGCCTTCCATTTCCCTCCCCCTCCCCCAGTCAACTCCCCCTCCCTCATCAGCCCAAAGAGCAATCAGGGTTCCCTGTCCTGTGGGAAGTCCAAGGACCACCCACCTCCATCCAGGTCTAGTTAGGTGAGCATCCAAACTGCCTAGGCTCCCACAAAGCCAGTACTTGCAGTAGGATCAAAACCCATTGCCATTGTTCCTGAGTTCTCAAGAGTCCTCATTCTCCCCTATGTTCAGCAAGTCTGGTTTTATCTCATGCTTTTTCAGACCCAGGCCCGCTGGCCTTGGTAAGTTCCCACTAGAACCTCCCCACTGTCTCAGTGTGTGGGTGCACCCCTCCCGGTCCTGAGTTCCTTGCTCATGCTCTCTCTCCTTCTGCTCCTGATTTGGACCTTGGGATTTCAGTCCAGTGCTCCAATGTGGAACACTGTCTCTGTCTGCTTTCGTCGCCTAATGAAGGTTAATATCCAGGAGGATGACTATATGATTTTCTTTGGGTTCACCTTCTTATTTAGCTTCTCTAGGATCACGAATTATAGGCTCAATGTCCTTTAAGGCTAGAAACCAATTATGAGTGAGTACATCCCATGTTCCTCTTTTTGGGTCTGGCTTACCTCACTCAGGATAGTGTTTTCTATTTCTGTCCATTTGCACGCAAAATTCAAGAAGTCATTGTTTTTTACTGCTGAGTAGTACTCTAATATGTATATATTCCATACTTTCTTCATCCATTTTTCTATTGAAGGGCATCTAGGTTGTTTCCAGGTTCTGGCTATTACAAACAAGGCTTCTATGAACATAGTTGAGCATATACTTTTGTTGTACGATAGCGCATCTCTTGGGTATATTCCCAAGAGTGGTATTGCTGGGTCCAGGGGTAGTTTGATCCCGAATTTCCTGAGAAACTGCCACACTGCTTTCCAAAGTGGTTGCACAAGTTTGCATTCCCACCAGCAATGGATGAGTGTACCTCTTTCTCACAACCTCTCGAATTCTGGCAGGTGTAAGATTGTATCTTAAAGTTGTCTTGATTTGCATTTCCCTGATCGCTAAGGAAACTGAGCATGCCCTTAAGTGTCTTTTGGCCATCAAGGGGATTTGTATTGGAAAGGAAGAAGTTAAGCTTTTGTTATTTGCAGATGATATGATAGTATACATAAGCGATCCCAAAAACTCTGCCAAAGAACTCTTACAGCTGATAAACACCTTTAGTAATGTGGCAGGATACAAGATCAACTCCAAAACATCAGTTGCCTTCCTATACACTAAGGATAAGGAAGCAGAGAGGGAAATCAGAGAAGCATCACCTTTCACGATAGCCACAAATAGCATAAAATATCTTGGGGTAACTCTGACCAAGGAAGTGAAAAATCTATTTGAAAAGAATTTTAATCTTCGAAAAAGGAAATTGAAGAGGACACCAGAAAATGGAAGGATCTCCCTTGCTCTTGGATTGGGAGGATCAACATAGTAAAAATGGCAATTCTACCAAAAGCAATCTATAGATTCAGTGCAATCCCCATCAAAATCCCATCAAAATTCTTCACAGACCTGGAGAAGACAATAATCAACTTTATATGGAAAAACAAAAAACCCAGGATATACAAAACAATTTTATACAATAAAGGATTGTCTGGAGGCATTACCATCCCTGACTTCAAACTCTATTACAGAGCTACAATATTGAAAACAGCTTGGTATTGGCATAAAAACAGAAAGTCGACCAATGGAATCAAATAGAAGACCCGGACTTTAACCCACTAACCTATGAATACCGGATTTTCGATAAAGGAGCTAAAAGTATACAATGGAAAAAAGAGAGCATCTTCAACAAATTGTGCTGGCATAACTGGATGTCAACCTGTAGAAGAATGAAAATAGATCCTAATCTATCACCATGCACAAAACTCAAGTCCAAATGCATTAAGGACGTCAGTATCAGGCCGAACACACTGAACCTGATAGAAGAGAAAGTGGGAAGCACTCTAGAACACATGGGCACAGGAGACCACTTCCTACGTATAACCCCAGCAGCACAGACATTAAGGACAACATTAGATAAATGGGACCTCCTGAAACTGAGAAGCTTCTGTAAAGCAAAGGGCACTGTCACTAAGGCAAAAAAGGCAACCCACTGATTGGGAGAAGATCTTCACCAACCCCGCAAATGACAAAGGTCTGATCTCCAAAATATATAAAGAACTCAAGAAACTAGACTGTAAAATGCTAATCAACCCAATTATAAAATGGGGCACTGAACTGAACAGAGAATTCTCAACAGAAGAAGTTTAATTTGGTGTCTTACCCCTTGCTTCTATTTATCTACAAACAGCACTCAGTTTTGTTTGGTGTCTTTTTTTTTAATTTTTTTTTATTTTTGTTGGTTTGTTGCTTGTTTGGTTTTGATTTGATTCTTGGGAATAAAATATGCAAAAGACTCAGAGAAGCAGTCTTTATCTTACAGCATGAAGTCATCAATAGTTTTTCTGTAGAAGAATAATTGCAATATTAGATTCTATGAATAATGCTGTGCATACTAATTACAGCATTCTAGAGATGTTTAATTGAGTTTGGTGCTCTGACAAGTTACAATATTTTCCACACTGTCATTTCAACTTCTGACTACCTTAAAATTATCTTTCTTTGCAAAACATACCACCTATTCCAATTGTCACCACCACTAACACTTTCATGGCTAACATCAGCACTATAATTTTTCTCAAAGAAATTTTTTTTCTTAAAATCAGACTAAACTGGAATGATTAGAATGTTCTCATTGAAGCAAAACATTTCAGTTCTTTCAGAGATCTCTGACCTCAGCCTCTCCTATCTACCTTGTTTTGTTTCTTTCAACCCTTAAAAAGGGTATTAGGTACATTTATAGGTGAATAATATCTCCTCACTTGTAATACCTTGCTTCTAAGATGTTTTATAAATACTTCTCCCAGTTGTATGTACTGAGCAACATTTTCATGTATAAACTTCAATGGCAAACAAAACATTTTGTTGCTATAATGGTTTATAAGGAAGAATATATCAAACAATATCCTAAAATATAATTGTATTGAACCCCGATTTTAGCTTTTAGAAAATCTTTTTATTTTATATATTTTCATTAGTTTACTTACTCCAATAATTTTAAATTCTGCTTGTTTGAAAAATATACAAAGGTATTTATGAGAAAGAACATTTTCCTTTACACAATCATTCAAAAATATTTGAAAAAAAGAAATAACTGGCCCAGTGTAGAATGAGCAGTGTGTATTCTAACAGTGAACTCAGTGAGACTTTCTTGTTGAAATAATTTATGGCAGTAAATTGAAATTTTTAACACAGCCCTCAAGGGATAATAAATTTCTCATATCAGTAGGAGTTCTTGGAGAGTGTATTTTAATAACTCTCCTACAAATGAAAGTGGCAAACTAAAAACATGTTAACACACAGAAAATCGCAAAGAATGAAACCTTTATTTAGACAAGATTATTTGTGTCTTTAAGTATTTGTAACCCAAGGCCATAAAGGAATTTCTTGTTTTAGAATATGACTTTTCTATCAAGATTAATCTTATAACTGATGCTTTTAATGATTTTGAACCATAAAAATGACAAAAATGTTTATTTTGAAAAATCCAGTTTTTCTTATGAAAAATATTATTATCATGTGAAACCTAATGAAGTCTTCATTCTAAACTTTGATGAAAAGTAAATAATTTTGGGGACAAATAATAAGTATGTTAAGCATGGGTGTCAGAAAGTCCAGTATATTCCTGTGAGCTTCCATAGAAAATAATATCCTAGGCATTGTGGGTCAAAACTTAGAGTCTTGTGATACATTTCATGATAGTTTTGTCCTTGTAAAATGTTTACAAGCTTCTCATATTTTTTTGTTTTTTAAAATATTTTAATTCAGAGATTCCAGTTTAATCCCATGCTTTTTCAGTCCCAGTCCAGCTGGCCTTGGTCAGCTCCCAAAAGATCAGCCCCATTGTCTCAGTGGGTGGGTGCACCCCTCGCAGTCCTGACTTCCTTGCTCATGTTCTCTCTCTTTCTGCTCCTCATTTGGACCTTGGGAGCTCAGTCCAGTGCTCCAATGTGGGTCTCTGTCTCTGATCCTACTTCATGTTCTGGCTTTGTGGGAGCCTAGCCAGTTGGAATGCTCACCTTCCTAGACCTGAATGGAGGTGGGGAGGACCTTGGACTTTCCACAGGGCTGGGAACCCTGACTGCTCTTCGCACTGGAGAGGGAGAGGAAGAGGAGTGGAGGGAGGGGGAGAAAAGGGGGAGAAGGGGGAGGGAAATGGGAGGCTGGGAGGAGGGAGAAATTTTTTTTCAATAAAAAAATAAATAAAATAAAAAAATATTTTAATTTTTGTGTGCTAATTGTAGATAATTTATCAGTTATATTATCATTCTCAAGATTTCATCTTAATTTACTAGCCACATTTGTGTCCCATTTTAAAGAACTATCACCAATGATTCCTATATAGCCTTTATACTTGAAATAAACATATTAAAATTCATTATATTGATTACTGATTTTTGTGATATTTAGATAAGAAAATAGTAGCAAAAAAAAGAAACCACTGGCCATGTCTTGGTGTAAAAGGTATAAATTTCTTCAAAAAAATATTTGCAAATCAAATTCTACAACACAGCAAAGAACATACATTCTAATCAAGCAGAACTTATTCAAAGAGAAGCATCACACAGATAGAACCAAGTACAGAAATCACAATTCTCTCCATAGATGTGGAAAAGGCCTAAAACTTCTACAATCCTTCCCTCTAACATCCTCCAGGATCTCAACATAGAAAGATCATGCCTACACTACTAGAGAAGTGAGACTGAGCTTAGACAATGCCGATTTGAATGGAGAACATTTTAGGAAAGTTTCAATTAAACTATTTTCCTGAAAACACACTCAAGTCTTTCCACAACAATGAAGATGGGGATTTGACATGCCTTTGCATGCCTTTGCATAGAAGTGGAGAATTTCTAGAAAACCACATGTGAGAGACACTGCTTCAGTCATCTCTTGAGAATTCAGTATCTGACTTTTATAACTGAGTTTCAGGAAAACCATTCTGCTTTTTTTCTATAAATATCCTCTGTTTGAGTGTTTCTAATAAATGACTATGCAATGGATATTGATCTAAGGTGTTTGAATGACATCAGCATAAAACATCTAAAAGCATTAATGTTATTGTAACAATGTTATAAATATTATTGTCATCAAGTGAAATCACAATAGCTATCATCAGGGATCTATTAAAGAATAACGCTACGACCTGAACTAGGATGATCACCAGAATCTGATGAATTGCTTCAAACGTATTTTTGTGGATTCTTTTAAATACGTTCCAGTGAGAGAGTGAAACCTAATGATTCTCAACACTTCACAATCATAGTTTATGTATAAAATGATGATATACTGAAGGATTGGTGTTCTAAACAGTGCATATACCATAAGTTTCCAAATCAATGAACTCTGAGCCATCTGAAATAATTTCATGTTGGGGATCCTTCCTCAACCTCCTTGGTTATGGATGATGCTTGGTAGTGCCGCAGAAATCAGGACACCGGGGATGCAGAGTAGGAGATACAACTGCATACTTTATTGTGAAGTTAGTGTTCCTTTTATAATACTCAAATCACGATTCAAACTAGGTTTCCATAATACATGAATAGTTTCATAGACTAGCCACCTGGTTGTGACTAATTTCGAGAACTTCGTGCCCTAGCTAATCTAAACAAAAAGCTCGGTGTTATGGGAATAACTCTTGTTATAATATAATATGTAAAAACACCTCTTCTGAAGACAAACCACAACCTAATCAGAGCCTTTGAACTACAGTGCACATCTGTGTTCTCAAGGACTGACCATTGTAGGTTAATTTTGGGTGTGTGTTTTTATTTCTACATACATTGACAAAACTGATATTTAAAATGTGCTCATTAAATTTTTGTCTATTTTGAATAATTAATTGTAAGGAAGAACAGAAATAGAGATGATCATGGAAAGGAAAAGGGGAGAAAATGAACGATTTAAGATTTAAGAGTGTTTTTCAAAAAAATTACAAATTCGGTGTAAATGTTATAGAATAGGAACAAGTTATTTTATAAACATGAAGACAGTTTCACATTTAGTATTAGGTATTATCATGTTAAGTTTGAAAATATTATGCAATGTTTTTCTGCAAAATCACATTTTATTTGAAGTTGCTTCAACAGCTCACCTAAATAATACACGCCATGCCATTGATCTTGGTTGCTTACTAGAACCTGATTTAAAAATTTTCTACAGCTGTGGATACTAAACAGTTTGTCATAGGTAGGTCATAGAGAAATTATGCTGGAGCTGAGCTCAAAGATTCCTCCATATCTGCTAACATTCATGTTACAACAAAGAGTTATCGTTTGAGGCTGCTGAGGGAGAAAAGCATAGACTATCTTCAACAGTTGTGAACCCGACGCCTGTGAGCTATAATTATGAAATAAGAGTAAAAATGTATCTTCTGATTTAAGAGTGGCACAACTGTTTACCTATTAGATTGGAAGTCTGTTCCACATGCAATGGAGCCTCATGGTTGGTTCTTTACACCTGATCAAGAGCCATTGACAAAAATGATCAGAGGACTTCCTTATAAAAGAGTTCATTACTATTCTTTTACTAAGCAATCAGGTTGTCGAACTACCTCCTAGTTGCTAATGTTTATACCTATAAAATTGGTGTTACATCTAGTTGTCATAAGAGAAATTTTTTGTATTATAGCAGGTGAAACTTAATTCTGAATTTTTAACTGGACAAAGTATCAAGACTAACTTGGTAGAGTAATCAAGCCTCAACACAGTCAGCTCCTATTTCATTGCAGAAGAAGGAATGGGACGAACTTAAGTGTCCAGGATGAGTAAATGTGCAATGAAAAGATGTTTTCTGGACAGGAAATGACCATTGCACTCAACAATTCAATGCAGTCATAGTTAGCCACCCAAAATTATATTCATCAACACTTTCTCATGAATAAGAGAGGAGACCAGCAGCCTCAACCCTTCTCGAAATGTTGGTCATTCATGTTTCCTAAGTGGTAGGGTATAACTTTTAAGGTATGCAACAACAGGTTAAATAGCCTTGTTTTCCTTGAAAAACTTCATACCAAACTCAGGCAAAAACACTTGATTGCATGCAAACAAGAAGACAATAAAATAGGAGGTGGATTTCTTGAGTAGAAAGATCACAGATCACCTCTTCTTGATCAGGTGTATAGAACAGTGTGAGAGCTAGGGGTGTGAGAGAAAGGAATTCAGAGGGCCAATATTACAAAAATCCACCGGGAAAACTCTCAAACAAAAATAACAGAATACAAGAGAAAGAGACTAACAAGCAAGCCATTCCTGAATTCTTCAAATTAAAATATCACTGATATGCTAAAGTTTTAGTATAACATTATTTATTTAATGAATCTCAAATAAGATACCAGTAGATGGAAAAATCAAGAAAAATGAAATGGCATACCTTGGGTGTGTAGTGAAACAGTGAAGGGATGCTATAGCAAGTCCCCCCCGCAAAAAAAAATAGCGCTATGGTGTACCTCAGGTCTTTGGGAACATCTGAAATATTTCATCTTGTTCTTCTGTCCCCCTTTCTTTACTAATGGTAATTACCATTAAGATTGTGCAGCATTCTGTTTTCACTTGGAAATTGAAAACACTATCCTGAGTGAGGTAAGCCACACCCAAAAAGAGGAACATGGGATGTACTCACTCACATTTGGTTTCTAGCCATAAATAAAGGACATTGAGCATATAATTCGGGTTCTTAGAGATGCTAAATAAGAAGGAGAACCCAAAGAAAAACATATAGGCATCCTCCTGAATATTAACCTTCATCAGGCGATGAAAGGAGACAGAGACAGAGACCCACATTGGAGCCCCGGACTGAAATCTCAAGGTCCAAATCAGGAGCAGAAGGAGAGAGAGCACGAGCAAGGAACTCAGGATCGTGAGGGGTGCACCCACACACTGAGACAATGGGGATGTTCTATCGGGAACTCACCAAGGCCAGCTGGCCTGGGTCTGAAAAAGCCTGGGTTAAAACCAGTCTCGGAGCCAGGTGGTGGTGGCGCACGCCTTTAATCCCAGCACTTGGGAGGCAGAGGCAGGCGGATCTCTGTGAGTTCGAGACCAGCCTGGTCTACAAGAGCTAGTTCCAGGACAGGTTCCAAAACCACAAAGAAACCCTGTCTCGAAAAACCAAAAAAAAAAAAAAAAAAAAAAACAGTCTTGCTGAACATAGCGGACAATGAGGACTACTGAGACCTCAAGAACAATGGCAATGGGTTTTGGATCCTACTGCACCTATTGGCTTTGTGGGAGCCTAGGCAGTTTGGATGCTCACCTTACTAGACCTGGATAGAGGTGGGTGGTCCTTGGACTTCCCACAGGGCAGGGAACCCTGATTGCTCTTTGGGCTGATGAGGGAGGGGGATTTGATTGGGGGAGCGGGAGGGAAGGGGAGGCGGCGGTTGTGGAAGAGACAGAAATCTTTAATAAATAAAAAGTAAAAAAAAGATTGTGCAGCATTTTAGAATCTCTCAATGCGTTATTTAATACTCATAATAGGCATTGCCTTTGACAGAGCTCCTAAATGAATTATTTAATCTGGTCTTCTGTGTCTCAGAAACTACAGTCTAACTCACCGAAGGGGGAAAAAAAAGACATACGATATAGAGCATGTTAGGTTTTTATAAGAGTAGGGAAAAAAGGATTAAGATGGAAGAAAGGAGGCAAAACCTAACTACTTCAGTGTTTATGGACACCAGAGCTGACAGACCTCAAGGGGTGCAGCTGGAATCATGCAGGTGCATCAGCAGGACTACATTCTTGACCCTAGATTTGACCTTTTAAATGCTGGGCTTGATGGTCCAGTTCAATGGGATGGGAGACTACATCTAGAGGAATGAAACAGTTTTTTCTTCCTGATTCATGGAGAAGTTATTTTCATTCATTTTAACCCCTGCTGGTTAAGATTCATGGGGTCATATGTGGAGTTTATTCCTTTTCACTGTTACAGAAAATGGAAAATATATTTTTTAAACCAGACCTGGAATATCCTATAAATGATACCTATCACACTTTTACATAACTAAGTCTCTTTAGTATTCTAAGTTGTCACTTAAATAAAATTTCTCTTAGTTTTACATGATTATATTTTATAAGAAAAGAAGAAAAGTCTATAGCACTGTATGAAAACAAAATTAATATTGGCTATTATTATGTGAATAAGTTTAAAGCAGTCATGGGAAAAAAACATGCCTATTCTACAAATTATGGCTACCTGAATATTTGTAGGCAGAAGATTACAGCAAGTTCTTGACTTTATAATAAAAACTCTTGATTTAAGTTCTGCTGTACTTGTAATTTTACTAACTAGTCTATTATTTGAAATGTAAAGAACCATTTGCAGCTATATTGACTTACATATAGTGGGGATGAACATTATTTTATTTTACCAAGTAATTCCTCATTTTTATTTTAGCTTTTTAATATAAAGTATTTTTTCATGCAATGTATTTTGATTCCAGTTGTTCCTCTCTCATCTTCTCCCATATGAGATATCGCAAATCTCTGCACCAATCCAACACCAGTCCTCTTTACTGTTTTTGATATAAATTAAAATGCTAGAATTTTATCTACTCTGCTATTTAGTATCATATAGGAAAGATCACAGGCAAAATAAAATATTTGTAGATACATTTTGTATTTTTTAAATGCCACATGAGTAGAATTGTTCTATCCATAAGAACATGAGCAAGTATATTAAGCTTAATTTCATGTTTAAAATTATTTTCACTTTTTTGTGTGAAAAACTTTAAATTATGCAATTTTATACTAGTTGTCAACTTTTTTACTTGTTTATCATCAAGTATTTTTAGTATTTCTTCATTTGCAAGTTGTTCAAACTGCATGGAAGAAGCAAATACATAAAAACATAAATTACTGAAGCTAGGAACTGTCATATCTAGAAATATCTTTCCTACCTCATTTGCATAGTCATTAGAGTAGTCAGTAGAAGTAATATTCAGATGCACAGTAAATTGTTACATATTCTTTCATTGTACTTACAGAGCTGTGCAATTCAACTTTTAAGGAAAAAAATATTTAAATGAATATCGTAACATACTTATTACATAAGGCATAATAAATACTCTGTATATATTGTTTTATATTATTAATAAGGTCTTTCTCTTTAATTATGACCTCTTTCTACCTGAACAGCAAGAGATACACATAGATTTGCTGTTAAAAAAAAACAGTGTTTCAGATTGTCAAGAACATGTTTCAAAAATTAAACATGCTAACCTCAACATCTGGCATCCAAAGACAAACAAAATTGAGCATACATATATGTATGCTCATTTATAGACCATGCATACATATATTCACAAACACTATTTTGAAAAGGAACTAAAAATGTTGTACTCATTAGCTGGCTCAGCAACCAGGACATGAGAGTGTGGGACAAAAGCCTTGAATGCCACAAGGGGTCAGGAAAGAGCCTCCTCCTAACAGTGTTTCTCTGACTTCCACATGTGTGGTCAAATTTGTTTAACAGCAAACACACACGCATACATACTAAACACACACACACACACACACAAACAAACAGTATAATTATAATAAACAATAACTTAATGTCATTCATTATAATTAATAAAAAGTGAGCATAAACTTAAAGATAGGTAGCACAAAGA
Source organism: Microtus agrestis (assembly GCA_902806775.1). Lineage (NCBI taxonomy): Eukaryota > Metazoa > Chordata > Mammalia > Rodentia > Cricetidae > Microtus > Microtus agrestis. Next base: position 253,720 of record CADCXT010001833.1, on the reverse strand, counting down.
CACTGAAAATGGTTCTATGCCTCTTTAGACCATTATTGACATTGATTTATATATATACATATACACACATACATACACATACATTGCTCATAGCTCATGGGGGGATTGCTGTCTCAGAGGGACTTTTTTCACCATCCTGAGTGGAAGTTTCCAGAATTAGGTGTAAACAATTCAGTGATATATTATCAATTTCTTCATTATTTAAAAAAAAGTCCTGAGCATAGACTTTGAAGTATTTCGTATTAATTTCATAATGAAAATATAACATAGTACATAAGTATTTATTCTCTTGGTCATGTTCTCTCATACTTTCTATTCTAAATACTATGAAACTGCAGGCATACAGTGCTTGATTAAGCATTCAAGTATCTATATTCCCTTTTTTCACTTTTCAGACATTGAGAGAACTATCTGATTAAATTCATAAATAAAAACAGCACATGGCCATTTCTCTCTGAGTATAAAGGAACAGAAAAATATCTTTCCTAAGGAAGATAAGAAGAGATAGAACTCATGGAGAAGACTATTTAACCTAATAAGTAGGTTCAGGTAGAGGTGCCATCTACAGCAAGTACTATGGAAACCAAGATATTGCCTACCTGTGAATTAAATGATTTTAAATTTTCTAAGAAAGAGGTGCTCAAAGATTTTATAAGTTCTCTTAGAGTTCTGGATTTTAATTAGCTATTATTATTTTCAAAATTTAAATTGACAACACAAGTTTTTTCCTTCAATTTTCTGTTTTATGTTCTTTTTATCTGTTTCTACAACATAGTAGAATGAGATGTTTTTATGGTAAACTTGAATAAGCTATTTACTGGAAAATTAACTGTTCTTGGACATTGGAAAGATGGTTGGGTTCACCAGAGACAGAAACACAGCTCCACACTGTTGTTCTAGGCATCCTGAAGAGTTTCCATAATGTTTAGGTGAAATCTGATAGTTGTTTTGATGCAAAGGAAGAATTTGAGAACTGATAAGTATGAAGCATAAGGATGTGTGTTAAACATAGATTAAAAGAGAAAGCACTGAGGGGAAGAAAGATTCATCCAAGAACAAGAGTATTGGCTTCTTTACTAAAGGCAATCCAAAAATTTTTGACAGCCATTAATTTTTATTACTGCAAGTGTTTGTGTGTTCATGTATTTCTGTGTCTGTGTGGGTATATTTTTATATATGTATGTTCAGGACCTTGCAGAGGCCAGAAGAGGGTATCAGATTCTTTGTAGCTGGAGGTAAAGTTGCTGTGGAACTCTGGGTATCCTGCTTAAATTAGTAATCAGGTTCTCATCATAGAGCAGGAAGTACTTTAACTGCTGAGTTGTATCAGCATCTCCAAAGATACCTTTCAATATATATTTTAAGACAAAATGAGACATTCAGAGAAAGAATAAGAAATACTCAAGCGTGTATATGGACTTTTCAAGAATTACAAGTATCCTTAAGAAACACTTACACACCCCTCTTTTCCACTTTGTTCTATAAGTAGGATTATAAAACACTTCCAGAGGTACCATAGAGGAAATTACAACCTGATACAATAAAGTGAGCAATCACTGATGTTATACAAGGAGGTGAGGACATAAACATTTACTTTAAAGGGAAAGTCTAGTGAGATTTTCAGAAAATTATAGATTTTTGACTGGAAAAAGAACAAATCATTAAGCAAATGCCAAAGTTTTGCAATTCTTGTTTCTCAGCTGGCAAGAAACTTCATCCAGACTCCAAGGTGAGCGCAGCTTTGCCATTTTAGTAAATAAGGGTCATAACTTCCCCTTTCTGTTGACAAAGGTTTCTGTCCTGTCTGGTCCTACAACTATCCAGTCCCAAAGAAGCAAACAGAAGCTTACAATAATTATAAACTGGTTGGCCTATAAACTCAGGATTGTTATTAACTCTTATAACTTACATTAACCCATAATTCTTGTTTGTGTTAGTATGTGACTTGGTACCTTTTATCAGTGAGACAGTCTCATTTTTTGTCCAATGCATCTGGGTGACAACTACAGACTGGGACTTTAATTCTCCTGTTCTGGTCACCCCACCTATACTTCCTGAACGGCTACTGGCCAATCAGCATTTTATTAAACCAGTACAAGTGATAAAACTTTACAGTGTACAATACCATTGTTCCACAGCACCTGTCCTTCTGTTCTGTATCACACTGTATTTTGTCCTGCTTCATATTAAATTCCCTGGGAGTATCGATATACTGTCTAAATAGATGCAATTTTCATTGTCCAAATATAGCAAGCAAAGAAGAATTAATAACTAAAATAATGGTACAGAAAGGTGCATCAAGGAATGATTAAGAGAGATTGCTGATCTTCCAGAGGACCCAATATAATTATCAGTATTATGTTGGAAAATTCCCAAGTACTTTAAATTACAGCCCTCATCTTCCCTCTGAAGGTAGAATACACATGAAAAAAGTGTATGCAGATCAATAATTACACATATTTTTTAAAAATAAATGTAGTAATTCTCATTGGAGAACATAACTAATCATTTTTGTAGGTAAGGATACAAAATAATAGAAATTGGTTAATTTGTGGTACAAGAGCTATTTAGAAATATGTCTGAACCATCAGCCAAATAGTGTTGTCATAAATACAGTTTTTATGTGATTATTCAGATCTGGGCAGCTGAGAAACAAAATACAGTGTCTGTTTACATAATGGCACCCAATATTCAATAACATATATCTACATAAAGCCTAAGAAAGCTTAGAAGAGGACTTCTAGATTCAGAAAAATAAGAGTCAATTGGATATTCTTGGTAACCACATTTTTTTTTCAGATAGGTTCTGTTTGCTGGTGGCTAGCAGAGATACTGCTCCTTTAAGAGAGCTACCTGGTTCCTGTTGGTGGCAGAAAGGACCATGGCTCTTTTGGGAGGTCCTACTACTGATCACTTAAATGCAGTTTATGAGCAGCAGGCAACAAGTTGTTTAATGACTGTAACATAGGCTCTCTGCTTCCCTGGAGCTGGAGCAGTTAACATGGCTCACAGAACTGGCAGTAAAAGTAGTTCTAACATATTGAAAGATTGAGAAAGACAGAGTCAGCATCCACGGCTGCCACAACCACAGTGCTTATCTTTTTAAAGTTCTTGTCAAAAAAAGGATTTCAGATACATAATAAGACAGATTCAGACATAAAAACCTCTAAATGAGACAAACACAGTGCGTTTAAAAAATGTATGTAGTTTTGGGAGAGAGAGGAAAAAGAGTATAGACAGTTATAAAAAATAGTTTTTAAAAAGTAAAACAAATTCTTCAAAGAAAGAGTAAAAATAATATAAAACAAATAAACCATGAAAAAATGGAAAATATACAGATTGTCTGGATTATGTATATTATGTTTTCTTTGAATGTCAAGACTGCAAAGAGACAGTTGATTCTGGGGGCTGCTAAGATAAACCCACATATATATTTTAAAGTTATCTTGACTTCAAAGTTTGACTACAAGGATATGTTACTTTGAAAAAGAGGTTCTGGTTTTGTTTCTACAGAAGTTGAGAACCTATGTGGTTTGATGAAACAAGATCCCCTGAAAGGTCTTCATAAACCCTAAAAATACTTCACCCAAAAAAACAGCAGGAAGTTATTTGGAGAAAACTATGCCCAAATTCCTAAAATAATTGTTTAAAAATATCTATTCTTATTTTAAAAGTGTTGTTTACAAATAGTTAATTTTCACAGTCAAGGCCTTTCTAAAGCAAAAAAAGGTAATTTGATATAGAAAGGAATACTTTACATTGGTGTGGACTTTGGTTATTGACACAAATTTAAAGTCAATTTTGTTATATGTATATTTCTACTCTTGTTTAAGATATTTTGTTTATACAGTTCATTTTAAAATATATAATTAAAAATTTCAGATAAATAGTCACTTTAATAATCAAATTTGTAGTCTTGTTAGTTAGGTTTTCTAAATATGAAGAGATTATTTTTCAGCTAGACAATCTTCAACACTTAAAAGACCTATGTAATATGGCATTTAGAATATTTTAAGAACTTAGACTTTTCTCTACAGTGAGACTTGCTTGCTCTTCAGCACCAATTACTTCATAGAGATTGATGAGCATTGAAGAAACTCGTTGTGGAATTTGTCTTCAATGTGAAAAGGTAACCATTTAGGCAAGATACTGTACTTGCCTGTACTGATTGATTGTATGCTGTATTAACTGGACATAAAGGACCCACATACCAGTGATTGCTAAATTTCTCAAAAGATAGAATGGTTTTTCATGCTTTCTCCTTTGTAAAAATGTCTGCCAGATAGTCTATAAAACTCAAAAGAAAGTGACCGACAAACTGCCAATATAGGTGAAGCAATCTTTCAAATTTCATGTTTTTTGGAAAATTTTTACCAGATACTATAGTGATGTAGGCTGAATATTGATGTCCTAATGTTACAAGAGAACTTTGGGTGACTGTCCAGGCAGCTGGAGTTCTCTGTCAATTCCAGAGTTTGGGAAATTGCTTACAATGCACTTCCTATTTACTTATAATATTATACCCTTCTGGCATCTTTGATGGAGTTGAAGAGAAACAGGTATAGTTATAGTTTTCCTTAGTTATGACGAAACTTAAAGTATTTATGAAACTTTTGACTCCAAAGAAGCATTGTAACTGTAATTCTTGCTTAGGACCCATTTTGTTACATGTAATTTTATTGTTAAAATTAAAGCCTTTTTTTATTTAGATAGAAAAGTGGAGATGATGTGGGATTTCCCGTGTATGTGCAATAACTATATTTTGTTACCATTTGTTACTGAAGAAGCTCATTTGGCCAATGGCAAGGCAGAATAGAGTGGGAAAGTTAAACTCAATGCAGTGAGAAAGAAGGTAGACTCAGGCAGGTGCCATGTAGCTGCTGAAGGAGGAGAAATATGCCAAGCAACAACCCAAGAAGCAAGAGATAACAAACCATGAGCCTCATGGTAAAATATAAAATAATAGAAATGGGTTGATTTAAAATGTAAGAGCTAACTAAGAAATATGCGTGAGCCCATCGACCTAACAGTTTTGTAATTAATGTAGTGTTTGTGTGATTATTTGGGTCTGGGAAGCCAGGAAATGAAAAGCAGTCTCTGTTTCCAGAATAGTACATATATTTCATCAGTCATCTTGCTGTTAATGGTGATAATATTCATTGACAGTGAATAAAATGCATGACTTAAGTGTAATGATCAGAACTGAGTCACTGCATACTGACTTAAAAGCCTGGCAGATTGAGCTAGAACTGACTCAGTGGATAAAAGTACTTAATAATATTGCAAAGAATACATAATTCAGTTTTAACTAACTACATCATGGTTTGCAAGCATATGCGATTTTAGTATTAAGAGATTTTATGTTTTATTTTGAAGTCTGTGGGTATCAGTCATTCATACATTCATCTAAGAATTCAGAAAAGTCACACATATAACGAATAAAAACATCTAAAAATTAAAAAAAAAACAAAGAAGCTTGCATGTGACAACATCCATGCAATTTCAATGCGGGGAAGGCAGAGACTGGGCTCTGGGTGGCAAGATGGCTAACTAGAATATGGCTGTGCTTGGGGATTTGCCTCAAAAATATATAGGCAAGCAGGTCATGAGGACACACATGGAACAATGCATTTAATAAGTAAATTAATTTAAAATATTGAACATATTAACCCTCAAATTTTAGGATAAATATTTTACCTTATGTTCCATTAATTATTGCACTCATTATGCCATGAAATCCCCTATTTGCTATTCTTGATCCATTCTATAAAACATCAATTTATTTCAAAAATGATATTTCTTAAAGCTACTTTATCGTAAAACCTAGATATACAGTGACTGAAGATTTTATATGTGTGCTATAGTTTCTGAAAAAAAAAACAAGAAATGAGAAGGGCACTAATCAATTTCTCCTGCTTCCACAAAAATAAAAATAAAAAATAAAAATAAATTGAATTCAGTATTAATTTAGGAAACTGTCAGATTGAGATATGATATCCATTGCAGAAGATGCAAGAAAATCAAATATAAATGAATATGAATGGTCAATAATGCTGAGTAAACAGACTATAAAATGGACATGTATTTCACCTGTATTTTTATTTTTATAAAAATATTAATTATTTTATTTAGAATGCATGTGATTATAAAAGAATATGGAAACAATTCCCCACCTTAGAACTGAAATACAAATAAAATAATCATTAAAACATTTGTGTGAGATTTTTTGCATATAATATTATCAGTATAAAATATGGAGACTAATTTTTAAAGTGTAATCCATTTTTAGGAAATATGTTTTATATTGTGCTAAAGTAATGTAAAACTATATAACTCAGATAACTGAATCTGAATAAAAATGGATTTCTTAGTACTGAATATTAATTTGACGGTAACCTCTCAATATTTATAAATACATATAATTTAAAATCATCTTAAAAAGCATTTTCATTGATTATACTCCTAGTCTTATATTCTCTACAAATTTGAATGTTTTTGTCAGTTAATATCCCTATTCCACTTCATTTTATTCATATTTTTCATCATGCCTTGAGCCTGTCCTTCATCCCTTAGAGCAGTTCTGAAGTCAGCTTTATGTACAGCTATGTCAGTTCTTCTCTCTTTCTTCTGTACAAAACACTGGTTTCCTAAATCACTCTTTTAGTATTTACTATTATATGATTTGAAAAATAAGACATCTTTCTACAGCCTTCATTATTAAGAAATTACACTGTTACAGTATTTCTGAGGTATCACAAAGGCATTTAAATGAATAAAAGAATAATTCATATTCCCGCACTTTAATGATTCAACATCTTGTGTGTGTCTGAAGAACTGATAAGATTAATGATAGATTTTTCCTTTTTATATCAGATCTCATTTTGGATCAGAAGTGTGTATCATAGTCTGTCTAAGATTAATACAGGGTCGCTATAGGGCCTTGTGTGGTTTCTGTACAAGGACCATAAGATATAAGGTATTTAGCAATTCATGAATAGTAATCTTGGAAACTTCTCTCTAAATCTGTTTGGGAGAGTCACAGAAATATTCAGACTTTCTAAATAACAGTGCCTTATGATTCATTTTAATGCAAGAAGACACATTACTGGTAGTATATTTCGGATGGTAATGAAACATGTGGTATACGCTTATATGTAAAAGTATATGTAACAAGTGGAACTTGCTTAAAAAGTATATACTATGACAATGATCCAAAAGTTTATATTATTTAAATGTCAAAAGAATTCCCTCACTATATGAGAGATGTTGTAGAACATTGCAATTTGAGCTAAAATTTTTGCTAAGTCCAGCTTCCTTCCTTGGACATTAATTCTTTCTTGACAAATTCTATTGTTTTACTTGGTTCTGTCCATGTATCTCTGCCCAATTCATTGTTTCTTAACTCATGTTAGAAACCAAAAAGAACTGTCATTTAATTCCCAGTATTAATCAATAATAGCATGGTCACACTTCATTCCTGTACTTTCGAAGGAGCGTTTTCTTTGTTACCGTTAAGATGTTGATCATATATTTTAAGCATCTTTCCTTCCTTCCTTCTCATCTTTCCTTCCCTGTCCTGCTTCCTTCTTTTTATTTTATTTTTTCCATATGTATTTTGAGCATCCAAACTCTGATCTTCCAACATGAGTCTTAAGCTTTGTAACTCATACATCCATGCCTTTCACCCTTCTCACTTTTGATATGTGAGAGATTTCCTTGTAACTTTAAGATAAGCCAAAATAGTTACAATTTTTTGAGTTTTGATCATTTACTGTGTTTATATGTCTTTCATTCAAAATTACCCCATTACTTTGCTTACAAAAGGCTTTTTGTAAATAAGAAGTTTTCATCTTAAAATGCTGTTTATTAATTTGTAAATTTATTTTCAGTTGCATAGTGTATATATATTTATAAGTATATATTTTATGTACATGTAAGATATAACATATGATATGCTTATGTGTGATATATGCAACTAAGTTATACATATTGCATTGTGTGTGTATATATATATGTATGTATGTATGTATAATTCTTTCAGAATCCCTATTTTATAAAGGAGCAGTGTTTGTGTTAGCATCATAATTATTATTATTATCACCTTATCATATTATTATTATTAATTTTGCATCCAACCACATTTTCCCCTCCATCCTCTCCTCCAAGTCTCCTATGCCTTCCCTCTGGCTCCCCTTCACATCCACTTCTCTCTCTCTATTCAGAATAGGGAAGGTCTCCCATGGACATCAACAAAACAAGCCGTATCAAACTGTATTAAGACTAAGCACCTTGCCTTGTATTAAGGCTGGGCAAGTTAACCCACTACGTGGAATAAGTTCCCCAAAGCTAGCCAAAACATTAGGGACAGCCTCCGCTCCCACTGTTAGGAAACCATACACAAATGTCACATATATGAAGAGGGCCTAGAAATAATCCTGTACAGGCTCCCCGTTTATCGTTTCAGTCTATGTGAACTCCTATAAACCCATATTAATTAATTCTGTGGAATTCCTTGTGATGACCATGACCCCTCTGGCTACTATAATCCTTCCTCCCTCTACTCAGGAATATTCTTTGATCTCAACCTAATGTTTGTGGGTCTTTGCATTTGTTTCCTCCAGGTGCTGGATGAAGCCTGTCTGATGAATTCTGGGTTAGGCACCAATCTATGAGTATAGCAGAACGTATTTAGGCATCATTACAACGACATTGTTTTCCTTCAGTGTTCTTTGGTTCAATCCTGAGTCTCTGGACCATCCAGATTCTGGGTTCTGACTTTCCATGGAGTGTCAGGAGTGGGCTCACTCTCATGCCATGGGTCTTACGGTGGACCAGTCATTGTTTGTCCAACCACAGTCTCTGGGTCACCCTTATCCCGCACATCTCATAGGCAGGAAAGAGTTTTCTAAACTTACTTCTAAAGCTATTTTTCAAAAGCCATGGTAAGACAGGCACAAGCAACATAGACCTGAAAATGCTGCTGTTAGTAAGATTTCTTCTTTTGTGACCTGCATTGAGCACACTTGCTTATCTTCATTGGCAGAAAGAGCCAGTGTCTGATTACTGATACCTGACTGAAAGTGTCCTACAATGCCCTTTATGTTATTGTCTGCTTCTCTTGACATTCCTTTGAAGTATGTTTAAATACGTTCTTAAGCTAACTAACAAGGTGAACCCAAAGAAAAACATATATTTATCCCCCTGGAAATTGGAAGTAGACAAGATCGCCAGGCAAAAGTTGGCAGCACGGAGGTGGGGTGGAGGAAGGGGATATAGGGAGAGAGAAGGGAAAAGGGCAGGATTAGGGAGAGCTTGGGGGAGTGGGATGTTTGAGATGGAGGAAGGGTGGATATGGGAGCAAGGAAGAAGATATCTTAATTAAGGGAGCCATTTTAGGGTTGGCAAGAGACTTGGCTCTACAGTGGTTCCCAGGTGTCCAACGGGGATGTCCTCAGCTAGGTCCTTGGGCAGCAGAGGAGAGGGTTCCTGAACTGGCCTTGCCCCATAGCCACAGTGATGAATATCTTGAATATCACCATAGAACCTTCATCCAGCGACAGATGGAGATAGAGACAGAGACCCACACTGGAGCACTAGACTGAGGTCCCAAGGTCCAGATGAAGAGCAGAAGGAGGGAGAAGATGAGCAAGGAAGCCAGGACTGCTAGGGGTGCGTCCACTCATGGAGACGAGACTGATCTAATGGAGCTCACCAAGGCCAGCTGGACTGGGACTGAACAAACCAGACTCTCAGAATGTGGCTGACAGTGGGAGCTTACTGAGAAGCCAATGATAATGGCACTGATATTTGATCCTACTACACGTACTGGCTTTTTTGGAGCCTAGTCTGTTTGGATGCACACCTTCCTAGGCCTGGATGGAGGGGCAAGGGCCTTGGACATCTCACAGGACAGAGACCCTGACTTCTCTTAGGCCTGGAGGGCAAGGAGGAGTTGGAGGAGTGGAAGGGAAATGGGAGGAGGTGGAAATTTTTTAATAAAAAAGGAGGAAAAAATAAATAAATATGTTCTAATATTAGGTAGAATGTATATGTCTTAGAAAATTATATTTCTGTACATAAACAAATCCTTCCTTATTTTAATTCAAATTCTTTACCTTGCATCTTTAAATGTCACCCTAATTACCAGATCTACAGCAATAGTTTTACTGTTGCTTGTTAAAATTTTCTTCCTGTGTTACTTTGACCTAAATTAAAACACAAATGTGAATTTTTAATTTAAGGTGCTGAGAACTATACTTATTGATCTATATGTGTATCTAGAAATTTAAAATTATAATAATAGGTGTTTATTTACAAATTTAGAAATTTCAGTGATATATTATTCCACTTCAGTATCATTAATTTTCTATGGTGCTATTCAATCTCATATACTGAAACCAAATTATCATTCTGTATCCTGTTACAGAACATTTTTATCCATATAGTCAAATTTTCCAAAATGATAGCACAGTGACGTAAAGAAGAGAGCTAGATACAGGAATTCTGACATCTTTGGGAATGATTACATATTATTAAATATGGTTGAAAGAATGATGATTATTTTTCAGACCTACTATTGAACAAAAACCTTAACGATAAGTATCTATGGCAAGGTTCAACGTGATAACCCTGACTTCAGGAATAAACATGTGGGAGACACAATAAGAGAATAATATGGAAAATTTGTAGTTCTAAAACTTGAGTGGGAAAAATCATATAGAAAACTCACAGGTGCCATGATTAACATATAAATGCAGTGATTACTTGGCAGCTTCTAACAATTGTATTGATCAAAAAGAAAACTGCACCTTCTCCAGCTTCTGCTATTTTAAAGAAATAAGAATAAAAGGTGGTACAGCTAGCAAATTTCTGAATTAAAACTGAAAATAATTTGCAGACGCTACAGTGCTTTGAGCTCTTTGGCTAAATATTCAACAAGGTCATTTATCACAAACTTGGTTTCAATTGTGTTGACATTAAAATATGATGGGATTCTAAAGATATGTGGTACATAAGAACATGCCATAGGCCATTAATTGGCCTGGTCTTGCTTTCCTCATGACCCTATAACTAATATTACCACATCATAGTTAGAAGACAAAAAAAACATCTAACCTGCTGTAGTGCTCAACAAGATAGTTCACATTCAAGGTAAATTTAGTTTTGTAATTTCTGACCCAAAATAAATAATATATTTTCTCTATAAATCTTTAAGGTTTAAATATTTTATTGTAGCAAGATTCCAATTCAAATATATTGAAATGAAAGTTTTAACTTTCTAAGAACCATTGAGTATAACCATGTCTATGTTACAAAGAAGCTAATAAAACATATTAAACAAAACATCTTAGGAGGATGTTATTAATCATTACAAACAGAAAAGAACTATGGTAACATTTAATTTTTATAGCTAATGTTTACTATGAAGCTTTGTAGGATGAATGTCTGTGTTGTAGCCAAATGTCTCCTTGCACTGCTGTTTGGCTAATAGCTTAAACGTATTTCTAGCAAGGACTTACATCTTAAATTAACCCATTCTATTAATCTATGTAACACCACATGGTGGTAGCCTACAGTAAAATTCTATCTGGTGTCTGGTGTCTGTCTCCTGCAGCAGCTACATGGATTCTCTTTGACTTTGCCTAATCTTTCCTCCTCTATCTTCTTGGAACTCCTGCCTTACCTATTCTGTGCTGCAGTAGGCCCAAAGCAGCTTCCTTACTAACAAATACAAAGGGGAATCCCACATCACCTCCATTTTTCTGTCTAAACAAAAAGGAAGGTTTTTATCTTTAACATAGCAAGAATACATACAGTTGAAGGCTACATGTTCCCAGTCACCCTGACCTGAAATAACCACACAGAAACCATATTAATTGCAATACTGCTTGGCTAGTCCATTAGGCATATTGCTAGCTAGCACTTATATCTTAAATTAACCCATTTCTATTAATATGTGTATTGCCACATGGTGTGGCTTAAACGGGAAAGTTCTGGCATCTGTCTCCATCAGTAGCTGCATGACTTTCTCTGATTCCACCTACTCTATATATCTTTTTTAGCCTGGCTATATTCTGTTAAACTATCAGCCAAATGCAGCTTCTTTATTAACCAATGGCAATAAAATATATTAACAACATACAGAGGGGAATTCCACAACAACCCCTACTTCTGCCCCAAGGCAAAATGAACCTCTCAAAGGCTTACCCTTATTCACCTTGATGTTTTGACATTATTCTATTAATCACATCAATGTATTATAGTTTATAAAAATCATTTGATATATTCTAATAAAAATAAACATGAAAATTATTTGAAATACCTGTAACAAGGTCAAATTATATGTCTGCTTTGCTCTTTGAAGTTTTTAGCAATGGAAGTTGAATCATTTTCATATTTTTGCAGAATGGATGTCAGTTTAGATGATTTTATCTAGTTTCATTAATAATAAAGTTAAAACTTTTAATATTGAAATTTTTCATTTGCTAAGAAATTACATGTATAACATCATGTTCAAACATAGTATCTAGAAACTAATACAATTTTAATTAAAGATAAGTCTCTAAACCAACTTGTAAGAGTTAAAGAGGAAATGAATCTTATAAAAGATTAAAATAAGTGACCATGTTAACAATTTTACAAACTGTATATAGTTTTGTTCTATCAATTAATTTATGTAAATAAAATATGTTTAAAATGTGCATTTAGTGCAAAATTTTTTCTTAAACTATTCTCCATTGATTAAGAAATTGAGGAGAAAATTCTGACAACTTATCATTATCTATAAGATATACCAGAAATTATGTCAGTTCATGGAGATTTTTTTATTGATTTTCATGATTTTTGTTTCCTTTAGTTTTAGATGATGAATGAATCTCTATAGCTCACAATATCTTTGACAAGATTTATTCTGAGTGTCTTCTGTATCATTGGATTTTCTGTATGATAGACAGAGGTAGCAATAAAGACTCAGAACCCAGTGGTATCTAGATTTTCTGTATCACAAAATCTGCAAAGAATTAAATAATTAAAATAAAACAACACTTGACAACCTTAAACTTTTAAATTCTTTTTAAAAATAGATTTTCAATAATTTTATGAATTTTGATTTTTCATGGAACACAAATATTGGATTCAACAATGATACACTCTCATCAATCATAGACACATGTGTCACATTTATATAGTCTTTAACACACCAGCATACAGATAAGTTGACATGAACATGTATTAAGAGAAATAAAAATATACAATAATATATAATATAAATAGCTACATAAACGTATATGTCAGGCTATTTTGGTAATTGCTTTCACAACATTGTCTTCATAGAGATGATTTTGGGGCTGTGTCAGTTTGGGCAGAGAGGTGATTTATTTTTATTTTTCTGTTTTTGTTTCTTTGAGATAAGTTGTCATTTGTAGGTTACGTTTACTATAATCTCATTTTAACATACCTTACCCCATGAAAATACCTTCCTCAGGAAGCAAAGTGCTTAGATTATAAGCATATGCCAACAAACAGTTAATTTCTGTTGTTTATTATTGAAATATATTAATAATAGTTGAACAATTTAGTAGCTTAAGATTCAGTGTACATATGTGTATCTTAGAAAATTCCTTGGCACATTATGCTTTACTGAATACATTTGCAATTTTAGAAATACAGTGTTGGTTAAATTTATACTTGTCATAGGAATATTCTAGAGGCAGAATTTTATATCAGTATTTTTTTCCTCAGTTAAATCCATCATGTTAACCTGTTCTTTTCTTATTTTTGTCTTTTGTATTATATTAGGTTTTTATAGACAAAATAAAATTGTATGCCTAGAGTAAGAATTCTAATTAACTTTTGATTGCAAGTTATCTATTAAAGTAAGGCCCTGGAACAAAATACAAAGTGAGATTTCCATAAAGTGATTGTTAATATTAATTGCTGAATGAATATTCCTCGAGAAAAACATCTAATCATATTGACAAGGCTACATAAGAAACAACAGTGCAGTATTAAAAATCAAAGATCTGTTTCACTGCAAAACTTTCTAGACAAATTTTAAACTGGTTGAGGAAGAAATTGCAAAGTCCTAATCAAATGAGCGCCAAACCTACACAAATCATGTTTTTCACTTAAATGTAAACTTTAGCATATTTTATTGTCATATTTTTCTTAAACAAATAACGAAAAGAAAACAAGACAATCAAAATGATAATCCCAAAGTTGTACTTTAGAAACACTTGAGGTATATTTTATTTTGACTATCTGCTAAAGTGTAATCATATGTGCTATTTTACAAAATGTGAGCAGGAAGAAAGCTGTATATGTTAACAGGATGACATTTTCACGAATTGCTAAAGTTTTTCAACAGTCTTCAGCAATACACTATAAGGAACCAAATAATACCAGCAATCCAGTACTCCAAGAAAGTTAAACATTTTTTTCCTGGTTGTTATTGCTATTCCATTAAACATCCAAGCCAATCTTTCTGTCTCTACTTTTTTGTCATTATTAACTGAGTTTGATGGCATTTGAAACAAAACAGAACCAAAAAAGCATAAAAGCTTATGGCATTTGTTATATCTGAGGAAAATATTTAAAATAATCTTTTCTGACATTTTAAAATACAGTTCCATAATCTAAACACATATATTTGTTTTGATATAATATTTATGCTTTTATTTTCCATTTTTAATGCACAAAGGATTTTGAGTTTCTTCTGTCAATAAGATTAAATACTATTTTAGTCTTATACCTTAAAGATAATACAAATATTATTTCAGCCCCACACAATAATATCTAAATTAATTTATGTAACCTCACATTAGGTCAATAATACTACATTTGTATTATAAATTATAAAAATTATATATATATATATATACATATGTTTTAAAAATAGTTTTATAGGTGATTTATAGCCTTTTTAAAAATCATTGAAATCCCAAGAATACATTATAAAAGTTATAAAACAAAATGATCATATAAATCCTTCTAATTTATCATTTTAGGCCTTTGTAGGCATAGTTTTAAAATTCCATATTTAAAAGAAATTTTATGATACCAACATCTTAAAATTTATTTCCATTTGGCTGGAGAAATATTAAAATATTATTTTTCCTTTTGAAAGCCTAATCACTATTCTTTTCTGAATAACACTTGATTTCATCTTAATAATTTCAAAGAAATTGTTCTTTTGGTTTTACAAGAACAATAGACACATATGGTCAGTAGAGACTTGGTGTAAGAGTTCCTTCTGTTTGTGTGTTGCTTTCATTGGATAATGAATAAAGAAACTGCCTTGGCCTATTTGATACAATGGAACTTAGGTAGGCGGAGAAGACAGAACTGAATTCTGAAAGAAAGAAAGCAGAGTGAGAGAACTGCCGTGGAGCCGCCTGAATCAGACATGCTGAATCTCACCTGGTATGCTCGACTCTTCATGGTGATATACAGATTAATAGATATGGGTTAAATCAAGATGTGAGAGTTAGCCAATAAGAGGCTAGTGGAAATGGGCCAGACAGTGATTTAATTAAAACTATTTCTGTGTGGTTATTTCGGGTGTAAGTTACACGGGTGGCTGGGACAAACAAAGGGCCATCCTCTCTGTGCAACAGAGACTGTGATTAAAATCAAAAGTACATTTACTTGCTTGATTTCAGATTTTAAATATGTGAAAATTTATCTGTGACTTGTGCTGTAAAGTGTTTCTGTGTTCTTATAATTATGCTGTATTAAAGTTATGAATTACAATCATAAAACACTTTTTTCAATATCACCACATTTTATAAAAATGGAAGAATTATCACCTCTGCTTTTTGTTTGCTTTTCCAAGACCATTCATTCTCTGTCTTTATTTACTTAATTACACACTGAGTAACATTGAGCTCTACCAGAATATCCTCTATTCCCTGATACTTGACTTTTTTTAGTCAATGTAGCCCTCAATTAACGGGGTACTGTATTGTACAATGCTGGAATAGAGGATTTGTTGTTGTTGTTGTTGTTCAGTAGTTAAATGTACTCCCTTTCTTTAGGTTCTTCTTTTAAGAAACAACATCAACAAACAACATGATGAATGGACAATAAGCCATGCATATTTATGAATCATATTACTGCATTAAAAAGAAAACATGGAGCCTGGGCATGGGGGAAATGCCATTAAGTCCAGTGCTGTGGAGGCACATAGATCAAAGAGTTTCTGTGTACAGAGTTTCAGGATAGTAAGAGAATGAATCAAAAATTTTGAAAAAAAGCATAAAGTTTTCATTTCAGTACTTCCATCATATAAGATCAGAAGAGAAAATCATGACTGTGTGCTAAAACAAACATTCATTCCAAGCAAATTTTCCACCTTAGACTTCTCATCTCATAACGTTTAGAAAGTACAGGATGTTGTTTAGAAGGTATTCCCATTATGTATATACTGTCATCGCTGATTCAATGCCATAATAGAGACTTTTAATTCACTGAAGATTAAGACAGAAAACAGAAATAAACACTTACCTGTTAAGCTACTGAGATGTTGATTATAATTAGCATTCTACCATGCAATATTCACATGATTAAAGCTGTCTAAAATGACCATAGGATTTTGGAATATTTTCTAGCCAGTGTGAGCTTTCATGATCACAGATAAGAAAATATAAACATGAAACTTCTACTAATATTGCCAGAAGAAAGACCTTGACGTTTTATTTACACAGAGAGAAACTTTAAAAGAGAGACATATTTTGTCCCTTTTCATTTATTTTCTTGGAATAGTTTACTTAGCCTGCCATTTTTTCTGACTGCAGATCAGTATGCCTTGGTATAAAGCAAGTATTAATAGAAAGATGACAGATGTAAAGAACAAAGAAAATATGGTATACTGAAGAGCAGAAAACACTCAAAGTTCCAGGAGAAAACAAAGTGTTTACTAAGAATTGAGCAGACTGAGGAGAAAATTAATCTGATGAACTTGTAATGTCTGCAATCTGTGACTCAGCTGTACCATCTGGATTCATCCTTAAGCTCTGATCAATCATGGTTTCAAACTATTGCTGGCTTAGAGCCCATTTTCTATGTTGGTTTCAAAATATTTGTGCTGTGCCCTTTCCCTATATAAACTAAGACCTTAAAATCAGTAACCTACACATTTGATCTTATAATCATATATACAAAACTTTCTCTTCTAGAGTTGGTAGGAAATCTTTTATCAAATAGTTTCAAAATAGGTTAAGCTCTAGGACCACCCATCATTCCCAAATCAGTACCCCTCAAGTGGACAGTGTAAAAAGCTATAACAAGCAAAATCTGTTTACATGCATTAAATAAGGTCAAGATGCTCTCAGCAAAACAGCCAATTTTAAAGAAAATAATTTCTCTACCATATGTAGAAGGATATTTGGGTTCTATAATTAGAAATAGGTTAGGATGCATAATTCACAGATTATTGTAATTAATAAAAGAATAGACTTGAATAACTAAGCTGAACTGCTGATAACAAAAGACAAAATAAAATTCTTAAATAAAACAGAAAAACAGAAATTAGTATTTACATCTTCCTTTTTTGCCTTTCATGCATTATTAAAATCTTTGCATATCTTATATCTAGAGATCCTAAAAGGTGACTGTTAATTAAGGGAGTCTCATAGGTCACCTTATCAAACATCAAGAGAAGAAAGATTAAAGTAAAAAGTGATGAATTGTTAAAATACTTGATTAAATTATTTTGTAAAATTTATGAGTTTTATGTCAATGTAAAATAGGGAGAAGGGTCCAATGTTTCCCATACATGAATAGAGCCTCCCTTATCCACATTCTCCATTATCATGTCATCCCTGACAAGACTGACAAACCTCTATTGAAAGATTATTTTTAAATAAATTGATTGTTGTGTTAAGATTTATTCCTGATATTTATATTTCATGGAATTATTCAAACATAAATTTTATCCACTATTATGACATTGCAAAGGATGTTTTTCTTATTATGAAAATAATGTCTTGTTGAACATAGTTCTCACATCTCATAAAGAAAATTTCTACCCACTGACAGCGATTGATATTCAGATCCACACTGTCAAAATGCAGAACATCAGTCACCATGATGTTCCCAGTCCCAGCTGCAACATTTACAAAATAAACTCTATTCATATAAGATCCTGAGAAAGTCACATAAGAGGAGTTGAATCAAAGTAAGAACCACAGCCTCAGAGTGCTTTCTGTGATTCTGTTTTTTATAAAGGACAGAAATACTGCACCCATGAAATCTCAGCTGTGTCAATTATTGAACAAGATCTGAAAAATAATACCACCAACAACTGACAAGCCAAAGCAAATTGGTAAAACCTTCATCAGGGCTTATACCTACAAGACCTATCAGCAATCAATGGCTACTGAGGTGAAGAAAATGAATTTTCTCTAAGGACATACATCCTGGTTTGCTTTTCAGTGGTCAACCCCAAATACATGTACAAACAATAAGCATTAACTTGATTTAGGAGGTTTTATCTATCTATCTATCTATCTATCTATCTATCTATCTATCTATCTATCTATCTATCTATCTGTCTGTCTATCCATTTATCTGTCTGTCTGTCTATCATCTATTATCTACCTGTTTGTCTGTATATCATCTATCTATCTATCTATCTATCTATCTATCTATCTATCTATCTATCTATCTATCTATTTATATCCATCAATCTTATCTATCTATCTAGAGTGTTCAATTAATATACACATATTTGTGGATGTATAAATGTGTTTGTGTGTAGCAATGATAATTACAGAAAAATATGTGGGCTTGAGGGGACACAACAGAAGTTCTAGTTAAAGAGGGAACATTGAAATTGATGTAAATATAATATCCTCACATATAATGTTCTCAAAAATACAAACATTATTTTTAAAAAATGGTGTCCCAGTACATTTGGTTGCTTTAAAAATTATTACATGTTACATGTTTCATATATTCATTTCATCTCATTATTTATACAGCAGGAGCTAGGAATATTCTTCTATGTAGATAGTTTTATTATATACTCATGCGTAATCTTTATTGCAAAGACATGTTCACTCACATTTCCAATGTTAAAATAAAAGAAAAGAGCTGGAAGGATGGCTCAGCTGAAAAAGCTACTTCACAACCAAAAATAAAATATAAAATAAAGGAAGCACACATTGAACAAAATTTTCAGAGTAATTCAGTTTCAGAAAATGTATATTGAAGAAACAAAATTAAGATAATCTAGGTAGCCCGGTGGTGGTGGCACGTGCCTTTAATCTCAGCACTTGGGAAGCAGAATCGGATGTAGGCAGATCTCTGCGAGTTTAAGGCCAGTTGTTCTAAATAAGCTAGTTCCAGGACAGGGAGCAAAGCTACACAGCTACACAGAGAAACCATGTCTAGAAAAAGAAAAAAGAAAAAGAAAATAAAAGACCAATTCAAAATTTAAAATGGAAAGAATATGTTTACAAAGTGTAGTTTGAATGTTTCATAAAATAGCATAGATATTTTCAGATAAATTTGGAAGCTTCAACTTTCAAAAATGTATTTTCTTTTTGTTCAGATTTTCTTTTTCATTGGTTGATTGCATAGAAATACCGTCAAAAATTCCATTCATTACATCGTATCATTTAAACAAAGTATTTGCGCTTAAAGTGTTGCCCTTTCCCGTTCCGCCTTGCTCGGCGAGTGCTCGTGGGTCCGTGAGAGCCAGAAGAGGTTTTTCGCAGTCGGGAGGTCGAGGACGGCTGTTCCGCAGCTGTCATCATGCCACAAAACGAGCATATTGAATTACACCGTAAACGCTATGGATATCGTTTGGATTACCATGAGAAAAAGAGAAAGAAAGAAAGTCGGGAGGCCCATGAACGTTCAAAGAAGGCAAAGAAAATGATTGGCCTGAAGGCTAAGCTCTACCATAAGCAGCGCCATGCTGAGAAAATACAAATGAAAAAGACTATTAAGATGCACGAAAAGAGAAACACCAAGCAAAAGAATGATGAAAAGACTCCACAAGGAGCAGTACCTGCCTACCTGCTGGACAGAGAGGGGCAATCTAGAGCAAAAGTGCTTTCCAACATGATTAAGCAGAAACGAAAAGAGAAGGCGGGAAAATGGGAAGTCCCTCTACCCAAAGTTCGTGCCCAAGGAGAAACAGAAGTATTGAAAGTTATTCGAACAGGAAAAAGAAAAAAGAAGGCATGGAAGAGGATGGTTACTAAAGTCTGCTTTGTTGGTGATGGTTTTACAAGAAAACCACCCAAATATGAAAGGTTTATCAGGCCGATGGGTCTGCGTTTCAAAAAAGCTCACGTCACACATCCTGAGCTGAAAGCTACCTTTTGCTTGCCAATACTTGGTGTGAAAAAGAATCCATCATCCCCATTATATACAACTCTGGGTGTAATCACCAAAGGGACAGTCATTGAAGTCAACGTGAGCGAGCTGGGCCTTGTGACACAAGGAGGCAAGGTTATTTGGGGAAAGTATGCCCAAGTTACCAACAATTCTGAGAACGATGGGTGCATAAATGCAGTCTTGCTGGTTTGATAGTGACTTCTACTGAAAACTACGCACCGTTAGGAAAACACCATCACTGTGATCTGGCTGAATACTACCAAGGTGCCTACCCATCAGCAGTCATCAAGGAGTATTTATTAAATTGTAAATAAAAAATAAAAACTGCACAGTTTTACAGTTAGTCTTCAGTTTGGGACCTAAGGGCTTACATGGTAATAAAATGTAGTGACTGAATAGCAAGCATACAGATAGATGTATGTACTAGAGTGTGTATACAGCATCACTGGAAAAGCCCCCAGTGTTGTTTGAAGCACCCATAAAGGTTAACGAACACTTATTGACTATTTTCCATCTCACTGCCACTAACCCTAAAAAAATGGAACATGTTAAACGTGATAAGTGTTTAAGAAATACTGCATTAAAAGTATGTGAGAAGGGGGGCTGAAGAGATGGCACAGTGGTTAAGAGCATTGCCTGCTCTTCCAAAGGTCCTGAGTTCAATTCCCAGCAACCACATGGTGGCTCACAACCATCTGTAAAGAGGTCTGGCGCCCTCTTCTGGCCTTTAGGCATACGGACAGAATATTGTATACATAATAAATAAATAAATATTTTTTAAAAAAGTATTTGCATTGTAGTAATTGGACAGCAAATATGCTTTTAACATATCCATGTTGAAATGTGCAGCTGAATCAAATTACTGCCATATAAGAGCAAAAGGTCAAACCCACCTGCAGAATTGTTTCCAAATCCTATTAAATCATCGCAAAACTTCCCTGAAAGGTCTTGACAGATAGCTAGTTTATATGAGCCATTTCCATGACATTTGATTATATATTATGGTAGTTATTTTATCCATGTGGAGAGATAATTTTTGATATTAACTTTAATATTAACTGCTGGATGCATATGCTTTAAAACAATGTTTATAGATACTGAAAGAAAACACATCAGCTTTGGAACACATGAGGAAATAACTTTTTCTGAAGATCAGGAACCCTGAGTTTAAAGGGATATTAATTTCTATCTTAAGTATGTCATTCAACTTCAAGTGTTTTTGGTTTACATATTCATCCATTTAAATCTTTCCAATATGCATCTGCCAAAATTTGTGGGACTCCACTACTTACAATGGATAGAAACAATGAGTTTTTTTTCCCTGCATAATTTTTTTAATTAATTAATTCATTTATTAAAGATTTCTGTCTCTTCCCCACCGCTGCCTCCCATTTCCCTTCCCCTCCCCCAATCAAGTCCCCCTCCTTCCTCAGTCAAAAGAGCAATCAGGGTTCCCTGCCCTGTGGGAAGTCTAAGGACCACCCACCTCCATCCAGGACTAGTAAGGTGAGCCTCCAAACTGCCTAGGCTCCCACAAAGCCAATCCGTGCAGTAGGAAACAATGAGTTTTTAAACTATGACATTCTATATATGAAGGAATAGCTCCTTCAGAATTCCAAGTTCATTATGTTTATCAGTAAGGCAGGAATTCCATGCAGAGATAGAGAAGAAAAGAAGGTGGAGTCAGGGAGATGCCATGCAGCTTCCAAAGGAGACAGGATCCAGAACTTTACTGGTAGGCCTCTACCTCATGGTAAAACATAAAATAATAGAAATGGGTTAATTTAAGATGTGAGAGTTAGTTGAAAAGAAGCCTGAGCTAATACCCCAAGCAGTGTTTGAATTAATAGAGTTTCTGAGTGATTATTTCAGGTCTGAGTGGCCTGGAACGAATGAGCACTCTCCACCTACAAGAAATTACTTGAGTGTTTACTGTTGTGAAATCCTCATGTCTTGTACAGTAGGAATTACATGTCTTGTAATTGCTAGAGACCTCAAAAACTGTATTTAATTTGTCAACATTTTTACCTAGTATAAACACATGTGAAAATTCATCTTGAAGGGAAAACCAAAAAATAAAACCTCCTTTAATAAAGACTTATCTTAAAAAAAAGAATTTTAAACTTTTCAATCAGACAGAAATAATGAATTCTTTGAATAGAAGTCATGAAATATGTGACATCTTTCTGATATCTCTAACTAGCCTCTCGGCAAATGAATGTTGCTGTAAGATAATTTATATAGGCTGGGGGAAATGAACAGAACCCCTGATTTCAGTAAAGCAAGCCTTAAATTCTGTACTTGCGATGTAATGATATTTTATTACATGAAAATCCTTTTCTTTACTCAGTAGACCATACTTTATTTTGTGGCATATTTGCTGCATTCTCTTAGCAAGGCTAGAATAGCAAGCAATGTGATCCCTGTCTCTGGTTCTTACAGCCACTTCAGCATTGAAGCTTTGAAAGTATTTCTTGAGCTTCCTTTATGCTGTTTGTCACAGTAGCTATTCATGAGACTTCTAGCAATAGCACGGAAGAAAAACACCATGCAAGCTCAGGTGCCCAGTGTTCTCATTCCAGAAATATTTTTAGTGAAAGTCCTTCAGCTAGGCATCCACAATGGTATCTAGCCTTGGTCTTATTTATTATGACACAAGTATACTCTTGTCAGAAGAAAAATAACCTACATTTTATATATTTGAAAGAGTCCTTTACAGGTGTTCCTGGCTTCATGCTGAGTTCTCTTGCTTAGATTGCAGGTACAGTCCTCACAGTATTCCTGTCCTCAGAAATACTGTTAAACAGATAAAAATATAAAGATTATCTAAGTATGTTAAGAAAACTAATGCATGATCTTCAGTTTACATTGTAAGCAATGCAATGCTGTGCATAATATATCATTAGTTTTTTTAAAATTTCAGTATATTTCTTAAAATTAATAAAGCCAAATTTTGTTGTGAATTTGAGATATTATGTGCATATACACAGTATTTTTCTTCTAAATATTATTTATTGTGTTTATATTTTCTAAAGTCAGTAGGGTATTGAAGTTTTAATAATAACAAAAGTTCCAAAATATATCAACAGTATCTATATTCTGTGGCTTGGTAATCATTCAAATCGTATTAGGTAAGAGATTGAGAAAATTATTATTTTACCTTATTACATTTTTAATTCTTATAGTATTCTATAAGAGCGTTTTCATTTCTTTATGAACTACCATTGTATATTACTATTTTGGTATCAATTCAGTTTTAGACTAAGATTACCTAATTTCTTCCTTCCTAAGTAGATGATATCAAGAGTAATTGATGAAGATGTTGACATTCTTTGGGTTATGCAATGTTCTGCCATCTTTCATGGTTCTTTTAAAACAATCATGAAATATTTTACTTTGTGGCAATTTATTCCAAATTAAAATTAATTAAATCTTTTATTATTATTACTTACTCCAAGAACATTAAGGAAAAAAGGAAGAGTGGACATGTTTATGCTTTCAGTTGTTATCTGGAAAAAAGTTTTACACCAATTATATATAGAGATGTTCAAGTAAATACTTTTACTTTAAGTTGTCCAAAAGTAGTAATTATATTGACAAAATACATTATTTAATGAATACAATAGACTTAGAAACATGAGAATTTTTTAAAGATTTTTTTCAAAAGAAGTAAGAACTAAAACAAAGAAAATAAAATGGCACAGAAATATCAAGGACCTTGGGGGACTATTGCATCAATAGTATCTGATGGATGATGTGACTGTATATGCTACTGAGTTTATGTAAGAAAAGATATAGATTAATCTGTATTTCTGGGAAAAAGCTACTTGATCATTTAAGGATTTAAGCATGCTACTCTCTATTGTCTATTCTGTCTATCTAGATGATTCAGTTTATAGTACTGATAATATTCAAGAAAACTACTTAAAACGTAACAAAAATAATGTAATTCAGGAGTAGTGACCAGTGTTGGCATTTGGACTTACACTTTTATACATCAAGTTTAAATATTCACAGTAGAAACTGAAAGAGTGGTGAGGAGTGTTTATGTACAATGTTCATGACTGTGCTTCTAGAGGAAACGGGCAGCATTTGCACAAAAAGTATTTTTACATGGTGATCATTAAGAAGTATCTCCTTACAATTTCAACTTAAGCCAAAATGCATTATTAGCAATATGGTCAAACATACGTGCAATATGTTAAAGTAAAATTTCTGCAAGGAGAAACGTCAATATTGGTCCTGAATACAAAAGAACATACAATTGGTGTGGACACAGTACAAGATATATTTTCATCATGATATACACTATTTAAGAAAAAATCCAGACCACTGAAAATTAAACTAAAAATGGAAGTGGTTTTAATTTCAAATCATTGAGAATACATTATTATGTCACATTTCTCTAATACTATGATGATATTTTCTTTATTACTATGTATTTACCTTACCTCACACATTAAGAACTTTGCTATGTATAAATAAGTGTCACTAAGCCATTTAAAGACATATTCTTAGTATTTTTCTCAAATGGAAGCTAGTTTCACTGTTAACTGTAGGCTACAAGACTCATTGTAAGGGGCCAGGGAGACAATGTAAGGATTAAAAGTGATACATTTTGTAGTGGAATTCTAATACTAAATAATTGATTGAGAAATGTCCACACAGACTGGTTATATCTCCATGTGTAATCCTAGAGAAGGCTGGCTAAAAGAAACTCTACTCTGAATGTGGCTAGTAACATTACATGGGCTGAGATCCTGAATTAAATTAAAAAGAAAAAGGTATGAACCCTATAGTCTTTCTTATCTCTTTTCCAGTCTGCCCCAAAGCAAGGAATAAGTCCCATAGGCCTGCTGCCTCTGCTAAGAGCTCCATTAACTGTATGCTCAGACTAGGAGCAGGGAAATCCTTATTTGAATATAGCTCTTGTCAGCTAGTTTCACAACAATGAGGAAGGGAAAAAGTACTGAGAGGATCAAGGCAGGCAAATCAGAGGGAAATAAGTCTCAAGTCAGTTGGAAGAAGAATTTCTAGTGCCTCATTACACAGCAATGGTGAGTAAAGTGAGAATGACTATTTTAAAGTGGGTAAAAATTTTAAAGGTTCTATTCATAAATAAAAGACATGAATTTAGTGGACACTGATAGACAATCACATCATAGTAAATACACAAATCAAAACAATCTATTACATCTCAGAGAAAGAGAAAACATAAAAGAAAAATTGGTTGTCTGTATTCATTTACTGCTTAGATTACAGAACCAATCTAAAGAATTATCCTTACCAGAGGTAAGTGTTATCTAAATCATACCCAGAGAGCACTATAAGAGGAAACACTGTCTCCTAGGAGAGAAAACACTCCTACCTGAGCAACATCAATAATTTCACTCTCCATTCTAACTTCTTGCAGCACCAGAATTTTCTTGAGGTGACCAGCTGTCATTTTGCTTCTTAAAACAGTGGACTCTTGAGGACATGAGCATCTTATGAACATTTGTTTTGTAATCCATGGGGTCACTGTCTCCCAAAGCTATAATTCTGGTCCCTCTCTCTCTTACTTTGTTAGACTTGCTAGGAAATAAGTTACCTCTCTTTTCTGTGCCACTGTTAAGGTCGTGTGTGTTCATCATCAAACTCATCACTCCATGTGACCATAACTCAACTAAGGAAACAGAACTTCCAAGGACAAAGTATAATGAGCAGGTGCTTGTAGAAGTCACACCTGGAGATTTGTTTTGTTGTTGTTGTTGTTTGTTTGGTTGTTTGTTTTGAAGGGTTAAGTGTTCATCAGTAAAAGGAGGGTTGGCAGCAAATAGGGTTTTAAGACAATAGCTTTTCATTTGTTTAAATCCAAATTATGTCAGAAGAGGAAAGCTTGCAAGTTGTCAACAATTAGAGGTACAATTAGAGGTCTTATTCCACTTTCCCAAACATTGTGTTCAATTTTGCCTATCCTTATACAGGAAGCTTTATTATACCTAAGAGGAAAAGGAATGTTTAGTGTAGCATTTGTCACATAGAAAATTATAATATTAATTCATATCTATTATAAAAGTTATTTTTTAATAAAGAGTTATAAAGTTAAAATGAAGTTGTGATATGATTAAAATATTAAAATGGTATTTTAAGCAGAAGAAACATGACTCTAAGAGGAAATGTAAGAGTTCATATTTGATTAATTGCAAAAGAATTATATTATATAATTATTAATAATATAACTGAATAAAAACAGCACAAATAAATTACAATTTATAGACAAATAAAATTAAATTTTTCATTAATTTTACATGGAATTCATTAATTTTTAATATTTAAAATTAATTGACTTACCAGAAAGCCTCGGGAAAGGTGAGAACAAACTGCCAAAAGCTGTTTTCTGACCTGTCCATGTAAAAGGATGAGCATACACATACATACATATGCATGTACACACACAGAGAAAAAGAGTCTTATAATAAATTACCAAAATAGACATTACTAATTTGCATTTAACTAAGTCTAGCTCTTACTTTAAAGAAATGTGTACACTAATACTAATAGAGGGGTCATATGTTTTCAAATATTGATTAATCCTAAGGAAGTAATGGAGGAGAGAAAAAATATTAAGAACTGAAGTGCTTAGAAAGCACAATGAAAGCCAATGGACATGGGATAAAATACTTGTGGGTCACTGAAAAGCTAGAATTATGTCATCAGTGATAAGATTGATGGAATAAAAGATTATTACGCTGCATAACCAAGACATAGAAGGACTTGTCTTATTATTTTATTTAAAACTAAATTTAGAAAAATATTTGGTCATATATATGTATATTAATACATATATATGTATATAAATACATATATATGTATATATGTATACATATGTATATATGTATATTGAAATTTGAATAGGATTTGCCAGAAGTTACAAAAAGTAGAGAAAAAATACTGGTGGTGAATGGCAGATTAATTTAGTGTTACAGTAAGAAATACAGAAGTAGTTCTACTGTGTTTTTATATGCCAGTATATCTGTAAATACTATCTATATGTCTCATAGCTATAAAACTAAGAAAACTATTCCTAAAGTGCTCATCAAAAGCAAATGGTAAGTGCTTGAGGATCTATGTTTATTATTATCAAACATCATTCAAAGAATATATTTATTGAAAAATCATGGGGTACCTTAGGATATTCAAATATGTATGTTATATGTTTAATACAAAATAAAAGTAAATTCACTATAAATAAGTACATTTTAATGAATAAAATATTCTAAAAGAAAACAATTGTGTGTGTGTAACAGGGGGACAAATATAAATACTTATAGTGGACTATCCATTTATCCTTAGAAACAACCTCTTCGTGATTGCAAGTGTTTGATTCTCTCTGTACAGATGTCTGAAGATAAGAAATTCACTGCAGTTCTTTAAATTAATAGTTATATATTTTCGATGGAAATTTAAATAACTTTATACAACTGGTTTGTGAATAGTCAGAGTTATAATATTGAGTTGACATAAATGCTGTTGGTTGTTTTCTTTATAGCTCTGAGTAATCCTAATAACATAATAGGAAGCACATTAGGATAAAGACAATTTTTGCAATGGAGAAAATGTTATTTTGTTTTTTGAAAAAGTCTTTGAAGAGATTTTAAGAGTTATAGATAAGATTTTTAGATCAGTGCAGTTAAACCTTCTTATAAATGACACAGTCAGTAGAAATAAAGTCATCCCTACTTAATTAACTCAGATGTCTGTTTGTTTAATAAAACAGATGATTTTTCTTAATAGCAAATTGTGTAGGTGATTGGGGTTTTAGAACAATTTTATAAATCTAAAGTAAATTAATTGAACCATTAATAACAAATGTCTTTAGTGTTCCTAGAATAGGAGACAAATGGTGCAAAGTTTAACAGAAAGGAAGTTTGAGAACCAAGCAAGAAAAATGTCAAGCATTCATTCAGGTTGTTTGCATTTATAAAGAAAAGTATCATTTATATCCAGTTAGGTTTGCTGATTCACTGTCTTAACCCAGAACACGAGTAGATAAAACAGATAAGGATTAGTTTAAGACTAGAGGCAAAGGAATCACTACTTTAAAGCCAATTAAAAATTAAAATTAAGAAGAAAACTCATCTTAGTTCCATTGGCTAAAACAAAATACCATCTAAAAATAAACCTAAAACAAAACACCATCCAAAAAAATAAACCTAACTTCATCATTCTGAGGTTTCGGTGATGGATAGTGGAGCAAAGATTCTGAATGCTGTGGAAAGAATATCCTGGGGATCGTGCAGTTATATTTCCTTTATAATACTTTCAAAATTAACACACATGGTCATGAGTTTTATTATAGCATTTTCCTATACATTTAAGTTTGATTGCTCCTTTGTCCCTTGAACTCTTCCATCGACTGTGTCTCCATGCACCCATTTGTTTCTAGTATTAACCTTCATAAACCAATAGCAAAATGTATTCAACAAGAAAGGCCCTCTTTTTCTCCACCTCGTAATACCTTTCTAATTTACCTGTCATCGCTGCTCTATAAATGCAGGTATACAATAACTGAAAGGTAGCCTCTGCATATTGGAGAGAACATTTGTCTTTCTGAGGCTGGATCATTTCACAAATTTTGTTTTTGTCAATCATTTTGTTCTTAAACTCTGTAGAGTCATAAATAAGGAAGCATCTTTCAATGACACTTCTTCTTCGGACTTTTTGAGCCAATGACATGAGTCAGTCTTGAACATAAACCAGTATTTATCCAATGTCTTAAAAGATTTTACAATCTTTCATTTTCTAGTAAAAAAATACTTTTATCATATGGAGTTATACTAATTCCATTATGCAGTCTTGGTAGTTACTAGGATTTTGCTCCATCTTCCTAAGATATTGCTACCAGTAATATAGTTGGCAAGTTTTATAGGCAGTGAGATAGGGGAAGGGCGGATATAGGAGCAGGGAAGAAGATATCTCCAATAAGGGATCTATTTTAGGGTTGGCAAGATACTTGGATCTAGAGCGGATCCCAGGTGTCCACGGGATGTCACCAGCTAGGTCATTGGACAGCAGAGGCAAGGGTGCCTGAACTGTCCTTGCCCCACTATCACGCTGATGATTATCTCGAATATGACTATCACCATAGAATCTTCATCTGGAGACAGATGGAGATAGAGACAGAGACCCTCATAAGAGCAACGGACTGAGCTCCCAAGGTCCAGCTGAAAGGCAGAAGGAAGGAGAAGATGAGCAAGGAAGTCAGGACCCCGAGGGGTTGATCCACCAACTGAGGCAGTGTGCCCGTTCTAATGGGAGCTCAACAAGTCCAGCTGGACCAGTCTGAATGAGCATGTGAGCAAACCGGTCTCTATGATTGTGGCTGACAATGGGGGCTGAGAAGCCATTGAAAAAGGCACTGGGACATGTTTTTATAGCGTGTTCTGGCTTTTTGGGACTTTAGCCTATAAGGATGCATAGCTCCCTAGGCCTGGATGTATTGGGGAGGGCCTTGGACTTCCCACAGGGCTGGATTCCTGGCCCTCTCTCAAGCAGGGCAGGAGAGGAAGGAGGGGGTGTGGGGGAGCAGGACGGAATTGGGAGGAGGGAAGGAAGTGTAAATAATTGAATGGAAAAATAAAAATAAAAAAAGAACACTCAATATCTTATAGAAGAGTTCAAAAAGAATACACGGTGATAAGATATACCTGTATTTAAAACAAGATACTGTCCAACTCTTTTTAACAGTTACAGTGTTCATTAATCTTTAGATTGTGAGTTAGCAAACTATATAGAATACCATATATTTAACCACTATGATTTAGAATGTTTGATCATCACAGAATTTCTGCTGTTACACTGAATAAGACCATAGTCTGTGTCTATTCATCCCAGCTTTATATATTTTTTTGTTGTAGCTATTTTTTTAATATTGGTTTTCTTCTTTTCCCTTCCCACACTACTAGTCACATGTTCCAGGGATGCCTTCGGCTATGTGGACAGGTCATTTGAAGATAAGAATGAGACTGTCCACTACTCCCTTTGCTGCTTCTGTCGTGGTTCCCACAATAACTTCATTTCGGTATAACCGCCTTTCCTAAACTCAGCAGGTGAACTTCGTTGGTCTCACCCAATCAGCAAGTTTTCCTGGATTCTATCCCTTAAGTTACACTTTTTTTCTCAATTTTAAGTAATGCACATTAAATGTCATTTTTCATTTGGAATCAATGATATAATTGTGACACAGAATAAAGACATTAAGTTTCCCCACTGTCTATGAAGATATTCTAAATTTTGGACCAATTTGAAAATTTTTAAATTAGAAGGTGAAATAGTATAAAAACCATAAAGTAGAGATATCGTCCTGTGTGTCAGAAGGATTTACACAGGTGGATTTTAGAGAAAAAAAAGAGTTTGTTGAAATTTAGAATGTATAAGTTTAGCTCCTCTAACTTTGTTTATTATTCTGCAATTTTACAAATTTTCTTCTTTATTTATTTCATTTGAGAGGGAAGACGATAAAAGTGACACCCATTTAAATGGTGCTATTCTAGCTTCTAAAAGTCATTCACTTAATCTTGCTTGGAAAATGGAAAGGGTGTCACAGTAGAATGGATAGGAGCTTTTGTTTTACTTTGCTTCCTTTTTAAGATAAATAGAAAAATTAGTGGCAAAGGAGAAGAAAAGTGCTTCAATGCACGATCCCCAGTTTTAAACCTTCATTGTATTATTATGTTACTGTAAACAGAGAAACAATTAACTTGGAACTTTCAACTACATATTTGCTTATTTTTGTACTCAGTTCAAAGGAGTAAAGAAGCTGAAGAAGGTAGAGTGAGTTTGTTAGTAGAGACCCTTTATTTCATCGGACAGTTGCTTTGGAGGCTAAAAAGCATGCCTTTGGGCACTAAACGTATTCTGTGACCTTTGCTGAAAACTCAGTGAATGACCAGATATAATAAAAAAGGAAAAATCTTAATGGAAGAAGTAATAGCCTTAGGCACAGTTATGGGTACCCTGGAGATCCCATATACCTGTAAACACCTGACAGGGCTGTCAACGACTTTTGTGTCTGTGTTTGTCGGCACCTGAAGATTTTCATCAGTTCAACACTTAATCATAGTAGTGTGGTTTTGTTGACGCCTATCATGTAGGAAGGTTTCTTTCTCTTTCTCTCTTTCCCAAAACGAACATAAGTTTTCTTTCTTCTGAATTGATGGATTATTACAGAATGCCTTGCCAATCTCTACATTTCTTCAGTTTTTTTTTTTACAGTTTTGGAATTTGGAAAGTAATTAAGAAAAGTACATTACTATTTTTTTAAAATATAGTAGAATTTATTCTTACTCTTTTTATCTATGGTTTGTTTGAAAGACTGCCAAACAGTGAGGCTTTATGATTTTAAGAACGTTTTCCTTAGAGAATGAAATGTGTGCTGATTGATGGTATATCTTTGTTTGTTCATAATATACTGGAATACTGCTCATACCCTTCAGTTGGCACTTTTCTGAGATTACAAAAAGCTTTAGTCCTGCAAGAAATATTTTCTACAAAATATATTATTCATGAATTTTAGATCTATATTTTCACTGATATTTGCTTTGCAATGCATTTCTTCATTTTTTTCTTACTAAATGCTTCAATATTTTGATTTTAGTAAAATCTGTGTGATTGAATTGATAATATATTATATATGTACTTGGATGCATGCCTATATTAATCTAGAGGAAACATATCCTTTATTAATGTGAAGACTGAACATGTTCATTAAACATCCCTAATCAAGTATATTCATTTCATATTTATTCTTTAATTTTCCCGTCTTAGACTCAAATTATAATGACAAATCTCTAAATTTTTTTTTCTGATATTAGGCAAATATTTACAGGCATATTCATCTTTATTTTTTTGACAGAGACTAATGTGTAGATCTGCCCACATTTTTGATTATTTTATCAGTCAGCTATGCTTCTAAATTTTCCATTCTATAATATGCTTATCTAAATTGCAGACATAGAGTTTGTTCTAAACTCTGTGGTACAGGTACAGTGCACTTGTGTGCATGTTCAGTGTATACAGGGGTCATTTTTTCTATTTGTATGTGTGAATGAATGTATGGTTGTACTAGTGGCGCCCAGAAGTTGAGACTGGCTTTTTTTCTATCACTTTCCAACTTATATTTTGAAAACAGGTCTCTGACCTTACTGATTGAAATAGGCTGGCTAGTCAGCAAATCCTATGGAATCCTCCTGTGTCTGGCTTCCTTAATGGGTTTGTAAGTGCACTCTACTCTATTTGACTTGTTTTGAAGAAAGGTGCTTAGAATTAAACTGAGTTATTTATGCTTGCACAACAAGTTCGTCATTGACTGAGCATTGCTCTAGCTTCTCTAGATATGCACCTGCATGATACAATCATCATTATTCTCTTCAATCAGGTGAGTAGTAACATTGTCTTTTTGATTTTTAATTTGCCAACTTAACTATTCTTAATTTTCTCCTGGTTCTTTTAATTAAAAATTCATTATTCTTGCAGAATTTTTTAGAAATGAACTGTTTCAATTATTTTTTTCTCCTTCATGTGTTTCTGTTCTCCATTTTACTACTGCAGGAATCTTTACTGTATCCTCCCTTCATTTTCTGGTGATCTTTTGTTTGTGCTTTAACAAATAAATCTTGCCTGAAGAACAGAGTGCAGAGCTAAACACACTAGTTAGCCATAGAGGCCAGTGGTGGCACACACCTTTAATCCCAGCACTAGAGAGGTCAATCTCTTTGTAATCACGCCCCCTCTCTTGGCTACAGGAGAGTGAATCTGTCTAAGGGAGAAACAGAGCCTAGCATTGGTGACTCACACCTTTAATCCCATTATTTAGGAGTCACACACCTTTAATCCCATTACTAGAGAGGTGGAGATATGAGGAATATGATTGGGCAGATAGAGTACTATAAAACAGGAGGAGAAGGAAGCTCGGCATTCCATCTGAGGATTTCAGAGAGAGGATACCCCTCACATTCACTCTGAGGTTTTTGTAGAGGTAAGAAATAGTAGCTGGCTGTTCTGCTTTGATCTTTCAGCTTTCACCCCTAATATATGACACTGGAAATGTATAATTAAGATCAATTAGAAATTGTGCTACATCCCTTCCTTTGTTTTTTTTTGTTTTGTTTATTCTGTGTTTGTTTGTTTGTTTTTTGTTTTTGTTTTTGTTTTCAAGACAAGGTTGCTCTATAGCCCATTTTTTAGCTTTCAGGTGAAAATCAGCTCAGTTAATTTCATTCCTGTGATTTTGAGGGATACTTAAGAGTTGTTAAAGATGTTATTGACTAAGGCCCATTTGTTATTTACCCATTGGTTGACTGATAACTTTATTTTTTTTTGGTATTCAGTTTCTGTAGTTCTTCATGAACTTTGGACATTAGCCTCTTTTCTGATTTGAAACTGTGAAATATTTTCTCCCATTCTGCAAGCTATATGTTTTCTCGGATACTGTTTCCTTTGTTGTACAGATTTTTTTTTTAATTTTAACGCAACCCCATCTGTTCAGACTGCTGTTATTTCTGGTAATGTTGGTATTTTGGTTGAAAAGTTCTTTCCTGTAACAATTCTCACATTGGAACAAGTTCCTAGCATTTGTTAATCTAGTATAATAAATCAACTCTGGTCACATCTTATGTAATACTTTGATTAAGTTTTTCCTCGTTATATCTTGTGTTTCATCTTCTTTGCACATTGCTAACTTCACAGTAACTAGAAATAGTGTTTTATCAGATTATCAGCAATCTGAGTTATATCATCCCATGCCACCTGCTGGGGGCAGCCTGCTTATTATTAATAGCAATTTTTCTTTTGGTTATGACTGAACTGTACATTCTACCTTCTGGTAGCCAGTACTTTCTGGGAAGGCATGCTGTGTGGTTTTCCATAAGCAATGAACACTGCATTAACATTGATGCCTCTCTTTGTCACCTCTTCTTTAACAGCAAGGTCATTTTGCTGAACCCAATTTATTTAGGTAACTCTTGACAATGAAAACATGTGAAGAAATTCAACCTTAACCTTCTTTGCACTCCTCTTATGCCCCTTCCAAAATAAACACTGAAGTTCTCTTGGAAGTCAGTTCAGTAGTTGCAGTCATAAATAAATGACTTCAGCTTAAAACTAATAAAAGACTGGAGCATAATAGGCTGAAAGAAAGAATATTATCAGATCGAATTTGAGTGAATTTGAAAATGGAATCCAGAGAGTGCAGAGACTACTTCTCCCATGAAAGTCCTATTGGGTTTAAGTATGTCCTGACTTATTTTTCATAGCACATTCTAATACATCATATTGTTTGTTTAATTTTTAGTCATACAATTAAGATGAATTTAGTCTTTAAGTTTTGTCAGGTTGATGTTTGGTCCACATATGAAACAATATTTAATAATGAATCAATGTCATATTAAAATTATTTAAAAATCTTAATGAAAACAACTTGCTATTATATTTTTTAGTATGTTTCTATTTTACAGCCACATGTTATCAAGGAAGATATTTTATATAAAATGTTTTGTAACTGAAATCAATTATTAGTAAAATAGAACTTTGAATACTAGTCTTTTTTATCTGAGTGACCAATATTTAGTATTTTCACTGGGAAATCACTGCTGTTTGGATAGTATTTAGATAATTAAGTCTTTGAGTCTCACCAAAGTAAGGCAACAATAAAATTGCCAACAGTTTTCAGCTAACGTAGCACATTTAATATTATAATCATTATTATCCCAAAAAAGTAACCCCAGAGCTGCCACATGATAGAAAAAAATATAATTGTTTAAAAACCCAGCTTAGAAACCAAACAGTTCCCAAAATTGACATGCTGATCTCCCATTACAATCCATTCTCTTCCTTCTCCTACCACTTAGAGTTTGACTCAACA
This sequence comes from Microtus agrestis, assembly GCA_902806775.1. NCBI lineage: Eukaryota > Metazoa > Chordata > Mammalia > Rodentia > Cricetidae > Microtus > Microtus agrestis. The sequence continues at coordinate 218,472 of CADCXT010001833.1, read as the reverse complement.
AATCAACACTGGCAAAGCCTACTAAGCATATTTCATCGTAATTGTTTTACCTTTGTACAGATACATTTCTTTTTCCCAATGCCACCTTGGCAGGTCACTTGTCTCATCCATCACATAGGCATAACTATGCTCATTAAGCAACCATCAGAGAAAATCAATATTAAGCATTATGCCGCTTGCATTACACAAATGAATGTGACAAAGAACTAAGTAACCAGGAGCTCGATTTCCTGACCTTACCTAGAAAGGAAAGGCAGGCTTCTTCGGCATTGGGATGTAGCAGGTTTCTCATTGCCCTCATCTTTATTCTTGGCTCCCAATCTCTGCCTGCCTGTCACCTTTTCATATTTGTCATGCATTCCTAGTGCTTGACATAGCAATAAGTGGATTGAGATTTACAGCTTTTATTTGCTCTTTGCCCTTTAAAAGCAGTTTAATGGGATGAACAAATGCAGGCAAATAGATTATATTACTAGGTTCATATGGTTAGACGAAGTAAATAAATAAGATCATAACAAAAAAACCCACATTTACACAATAAGGATTATAATTGGTTAAGGGTTGTTTATACTATCTGAAGTATCTAGGTAAAAGAAATGAAGAGGAGGTGGACATTGTAAAGAAGTATTCCATCACACAAAGCATTTCACTCATTTTCTTCATAACTGAAGCAGTAGAGAAGGACTGAAAGCATTCTTCTATATTTAGTTTCCTATTGAAAACTAAACAATTTGTACTAAGATAGCAATAATACAAAACTCTAAAATTTAAAAATTTGATTTCTTCATCTTTTATCTTTTTAAGTTCCCAAATTGTAAAAATAAAGAAACCTAAGATATCTCAAATCTGAAACTGATCTCTGTCTTGAATGAACTTTGTAAAATTAGTGAACTTCTCATACATTCGAAGATAAAGTTGACATTAGTAGAAAGAAAGAAGCAAGAAGAGTGATGGTCCACAACTTCCTATAACACATTTTATAAATCTTTCAAAGCTTCCTAGAATGTGTGTGTGTGTTTGTGTATATATATATATATATATATGCAATCTATGAGTAGAGACAAACAGACCTGATTCAGAATGAACCTACTGCACACTTCTTATGTGACTCTAGAAAAACTACTGAAGTTCTCAGGTTTTGTTATCTCATCTGTTACAAAATAATATTCAGAAAAAAATTTATTTTTTCCCTTTAAGAATTAAATTTATCAATTTCAATAAATGGAGTAAAATAGTACTTCGTATCTAATAAGTTCTGAATAAGCATTTCCAACTCATATTCCCTTTTTGACAAATCTGAGTATCTCTATGTCACAACATGGTGCCATAGGTATGCAATCATTGACATGTAATATGACAGCAATCATTAATTGTACCATTTACCAATAGGTATTTTTTAGAAAGATATAATATATTATAAGGCAATATAATAGCAAAAAATTCTAGAAATAATTCAGACATGAGATTCATAAACATAAGACATTTCCAGGTTTATTTGTAATACACTATATCAGGGTATTACTTTTGAAGTAATTTGAATTCTGTGCTCAAATGCAAAAATATTGAGAATTTTGCCATGACAGCTTATAGGTTATAGAATATGAAACTACTATGTGTCAAATATTGAATATTAACAAAATGTATTTATATGACAACATAAGTTTCATACTGTCTATTATTAATAACCATAAATCATTTGCTTGAATTCCCTCTTAGGGAAAGTGAAGCTCATGAAAAGTGTTACAGTGTGTACCAAGAAGTGAGTCTTTGATGTGGGATTTCCCTTTTTATTTGAATAGCGTTAATGAATAAAGAAGCTGCTTTGTTCCTATAGCAGGGCAGAATTTAGGTAGGAGGGAAAGACAAAATTGAATTCTGGGAGAAAGAAGGATGGAGTCAGAGAGACACCATGGATCTGCTGGAGATAGATGTGCTGAAACTTTGCTGGTAGATTAATAGAAATGGATTAAATTAATATGTGAGAGTTAGCCAATAAGAAGCTAGAGCTAATGGGCCAAGCAGTGATTTAATTAATTCGGTTTCTGTGTGACTATTCTGCTCTAAGCTAGTTGGGCGGCTGGGAACCAACAAGCAGCCTCATTCTAAAATCGAGTCCTCTTCTATTTTGAACATACACATACATGGTAGTGTATGTTCACAATTTTAGGTACTGAGTGATCTTAGAGGAAAAGGGATCGGGGGTTCAAGTTATCTTTAGCTACATAATAAATATGAGAGTAATCTGAGCCACCTGAGACCATTTATTTAAAAAGAAGAAGCTAGAAACTTTCAAAGTCGACCTGCCTTCTTCCAAGGCTCCCATTTAATAGTGTTTTCCATCAGTGGATCCCTACTTATTTCACATTGTTTGTTCAATGTTTCTTTATTCCTAATCTTGCATATGCCTCAGTTTTACAGTCAAATATTTTTTCTCTTACATCGTTAAATAAGCATATATAGCACATTGCCATTTTTGCCTAGATGTCCAAAGCAGTTTTATGACCTGCATGAAATTATATTGATTGCAGAATGAGATAAACTCCTACTATTACTGAGTACAATGGATTTGATATCCTCTCTATTTAAAAAAAAATGCCTCCCTGTATAGATAATCATTGATTTTACTGTTGTATGAGGTTGCTTATTTGTTCCCAAATGCTACACCCTGAAATAATCACACAGAAACCATATTATTTGAAATACTGTTAGGCCAATAGCTTAAGCATATGTCTGGCTAACTCATATCTTATATTAACCCATCTCCATTAATCCATGCATTGCCACAAGGCTGCGGCTTACCAGTTAAAGTTCTGGCATCTCTCTCTAGCGGGGCTACATGGCTTCTCCTTGATTCTACCTTCTTTCTCCTGACATTCAGCTTAGTTTTCCCAGTTTAGTTCTGCTCTACCCTTCCATAGTCCCAATTCAGTTTCTTTATTAACCAATGGTATTCATGGCATGCAGAAGGGAATCCCACATCATTTTATGGCTAATAATAGATAAAATTCCATTGTATAGAGGAAAAACAAATATTCAAAAATAGTTAAAATTAATTGCCTTCTAGTATAGAAGAATATTCACATTACATCATGAATGTAAATCATTCCAGAGAGCTTTTCAAGTAAATTATACATAAAATAGGAAATATACTAATTTTATAAATAAAATAGCCATATTGCCAAAGACTAGTAAAGCAAGGGATTTTTTATTTGCTGTTGTTATTTTGTTTTATTTTTTTAATCAAGATGAAAATTTTGTGTATCCTCTTTTATATTTCTTTGTATTTTAATAGATGTATTGTTTTGTAATATTAATATGTTTTAGCAGTTGTGGGGGAGGTATGCCTTTGTTGGAGGAGGTACATCACTGAGGACTGGCTTTGAGTTTCAAAATCCATGTCATCCCAAGTCTTCTCTGTCTGCTCCCTGCCCCAGCTCCTACTTGTGACTAAGCATGTGAGCTCTCAGATAAGTCTCCAGCACCATGCCTGCTTGAATGGTGCCATGCTTCTGTTGTGATGATCAGGGACTTGAATCTGAAATATTAAGAAACTCTTGTTTCTTGTGGTGCCTTCATCATGGTGCTTTGTTAGAACAACTGAAGAATAATTTGAATAGCTAAAGTACAGTGAAAACAGTGTAGGATCCACAACTCTGTTTGCCTTCTCCATGTGTGTGCATGAGTTCGTGTGTGTCTGTCTGTGTTTCTCTGAGTGTTTTTCTGTCTATGTATGTATGTATGTATGTGTGTGTGTGTGTTTGTGTGTGTATCTGTGTGTCTGGGTATGTGTTTGTGTGTACGTTTCTGTTTGTGTATGTGTGTGCCTGTGTATGTGTTTCTGTCTCTCTATGTGTACATGTGTGTGTGTGTTTCTTTGTGTTTCTGTGTTGTGTCTGTGTATGTGTTTCTGTCTGTCTCTCTGCCTGTACATGTGTGTGTGCCTATATGTGTCTGTGTATCCCTGTGTGTGTTTCTGCTTGTGTGTGTGCATGTGTGTGTGTGTGGTGTTTATTTTACTAAAATACAGAAGTAAAATTAAATTTACTTGGGCAAAAGATAGATAGTACAATCAACTGTTGCTGAACATAAAAGGTATACTTGATAGTTGAAAGTGCAAGTGGGTGATAGGGAGAAAATTAGTTATTAATATTTATCATATTCCAGTTTGCTTGGCTTGATATAGTGTTTTATTCACAATATCTTATTTTTTTCTAATGAAAATTTAAACTTTCTTTATGCATTACAAAGAGAAGAACCACTGAAATAAAACAGAATTCTCCAGAATACTGTTTATAAGGTATCAGATAAATGCTGCTACAATGGCTCGGGTGATGTGGTAGAGAAGAGGTTCAAGTTTGGATATATTGAATTCAGTTTCTATGAAGATATGTTTTGTCATTATCCAAACATCTATTCAATTTCACGTTGAACGATTCCTCTATAAGAGTGAGATCTGCTTATTCAGTCTTCAGAATTCTTCCTGGAGCAGAAGTAGAATTATATTTACTCTAAGAAAGATTATCCTCAGGTCACTATTTCTTATCAAAATTCTAACAACAATCAAACTAAAAAGCCTTGGGTGAGGAAAAAAACAAGCATTGGCAGCTGTATAGAAATAAAGTCATATTTAAATGTTCAGAATTGCAATTTCAGAAGGAAAGTGCAGTTATTGCATTGTGATGTACTTATTCATACAGAGTGTTTTTGCTCGGGTGTGTGTGTCTGTTTGTTCATGTGTTCCATATATATGCTTATAGATGTCAAAAGTGGTGGTCAGGTACCTTCTACTTCTGTCTGCATTGTTTGTGTGGGTGTGATTGTAAGTGTGCATAAGTGTATGTGTTTTTCTTGCTATGCCACTGTGTACAGAGGCCACAAACAAATGTCACACGTCTTCCTGTATTAGCGTCTGTCTTCTTTTCTGAGAATTGATCACTCATTGATCCTGGTGTGGTTTCAGCTAGACTGGTGGGCCCACTATCCTCAAGGGTCCTCCTATTTCTGCTTCCTCACAATGTGATTTCAGAGTCATACCACCATACCCAGTTTTTACAGTGGTTTTGAGGATCCAAGCACAGGTCTTCACACTGCCCAGCTCTTGTCACATACTTATGCTAGGGAGATGTCTCAGCTGATAAAGCTTTTATCACATAAGAATAAGGACATGAATTCAGATTCCCAGCAATCACGTAAAAAGCCAGGTACTGCAGTGTGTAACAGTACTCCCAGCAGTGGTGAGGTAGATAGGAGAGTGTCTTGGATGTTGGCAAAAGAGATCTGAATTATGAACTCCGGGTAAAGCTAAACATTCTGATCCAAAAGGTAGTAGAGGGCAGTTGATGGAGGTACATAACATTGACCACAGTTTTCCACATGCATGTGAACACATATGTGTGTCCACATATCACACAAGTACACACAGACAGACAGACGGGGGAGGACACAAACACACACACATACACAGACACACACACTAAAAATGGTTCTGTTTCTATCTTGAAAACGACACAGATAGTAAAGGGAAAGAATTACTTTTTTTTAATCTATGTTTTCATTTAAGCTTGTAGTCAATGTAATGTTACTTTATTTTGCTTAGGTTTCAGTTTTTTTGTGCTTCTTTCTTTGTTTCTCATTGTTGAAGTATCAAAAGACAGTGAAAAAGTCAATTAGATAGCTGAGAAAAAATATCTTCTTTAATATTGCAAGAACACATGGAGGAATGCAGGCAAAATGACTTTAAAACTATTTTCATTTTATTTATCAGGTAGAAATGGATTTATTAAAAAAGCTTCAGACTTATTGCAAGACACTTTGGAGTCCACAATCCAAAGGCTATTTACATTCTGACAGTGTTTCAGAGCACTGAACAGAGAGTCGGGAAAACAAACAAATAAATCTCTAATAATTGAGTTCAGAGACCATAACTGGTCGCAAGGCATAAATTTGGGGCAGTTGGCCTTCCCAGTGCCATAAAATTACAGCACGCAGATGGATGCTGGATTCTGCCTACTAAGGTCACTGTTAATAGCAGGATGGGGCTCAGCCCATAAGTTAACACAATAGTTGCAGAGTGTTGGAAGTCATTTTCAGAGAGGTGTTTAGAACAATTATTCTTCATTCAGGTTCAGTTATATGATAATGTGTAAAATATCCCTATTAGTGGATATCCAGGGAGTTTCTCTGTAAGGAACTAAAGTAAATAGTATTTTCTTGGAAAGTCTTTTATAATGTATCAAATGACACAGAAAATTCTATATTAGAATGTTTACAACAAATATGAAACATCACCATGTTTTAACTCATAATATTAGTATTTTTTCTATTCCCTTCAAATATTAAATTATCTTTAAAGATAAAACGTTTTACCCTTGGGTGAAGCTCTAAAGCTAGCAAATTCTTATTATTTCAAAAACAATTGCTTTAAATATTTTCTCTACAACCTTAAGTCCTTACATTTTAATTAATTATAAATTATTAGAAATAAAGTTCAAGATAAAATTGAAATCCAGTGTGAAATTGTAGGTATGAAAACATAGGAAAAGTCAGCTTACATTAAATCATATTGAAGCAATGAGCTTAACAGAGAGACAAAATGCTCATCATCCCCTTGCACTGTTAACTGGAAGAGCATTGTCATATGTTTGGAAAGGATCTGTTGAACCGCTTAAAATAAAATGTAAAAGTAAATCAATAAATAATGAAACAACTTCTTCTATGTGTCTAAAAACCTGTAAATTAATCATTAAAAGGAAAGCTTTTAACACAAAAGCTTGTAAACACAAAAAGTTCAAACTCCCTTCAGTTTTCTAAATTATTTTTACCTATCACCCCAATTATATGTATTGAACATACATGGTAAGAAAAGAAAGTCAGATAACACAGAGAATCTTCAATATTTAATTCATTTTCACATAGAATAAAGTCTCTTCCTTCATTCCATTTAGTAGAAAGCAGGATTGAAATGGTGAGATTTCTTTTTCTCTCAGGTCTATAGCTTCTTTTGTGAAGTGAGTCTAATAACAGCATTTATGGTGACTCATGAGATTCAAATGAGAGAACATGTGTAAGAAGTTTAATGTCCATTAACTAGTTCATCTACTGCCAATGGATACAAAATGCTAAGAGATGTTGAAACACATTTCTGTTTTCCTGAAACATGCATATATATCTGCTGCTGCTACTTGGGAATTATATCTTCATATGTGGAGACGTGTATTCTAGTTAAAAATAAATATATGTTTGTTTGTTTGTTTGTTTGTTTTTTAGACTGAGCCACAGGAAATCACCGAGTCTTCACTCAGCATCTTTCATAGGGAGAGCCACTATTCCTTACTGTTGAGACTCCATGGTGATAACTCTGCAGTTGTTTTAGGAGTCCTAATCAAGGATTTAGGCTGTGTGAAGTAATTCAGCTTTTTCCTCCCAAAATAACTCAGTACTTAGGTTCCCAATATTTTTCAAGCATAAACCTCCCAGCTAAGTACTCCAACTCTAGTGTCAATTACAAAATAAGTTAGTTGTGGTTTTGCATGCAGATAGATTTTTCTGAAGAGGCAGGAGAAAAAATGAGGAGAAGGAGTAAAGAGAATACCAAGGCATTTCTTCTAGGCCCTTCAAACACTGAGATGGTTTAAAGGCTCCGGTGTCCAAAGTCAAGGGTTCCACCGATTTGATAGATGGTGAACATAGTCCTTTCTGCTACCAAGATGGAAACTGAGTGCTGTAATTGCTTCAAAGGAAAAATTTGTATCAATTCAAATACAGGGTTTTGTAGGACACCAAAATTCTAATGATTTATTGTTACCCAAAGTATAGTTATCCTAATTAATGGACACACCTCCCATTAGGTAAACATGTAGAAAAAAATCTTCAAATTTGCTTGTGCCATTCTTACAACCTGTGAAATGATAATATATTTAAGCTGTGTATGTTCTAGTAAGGTTTTTCCTCAAAAAAACCTTGGCTCTCCCTTCATTCAAATAGTTCTGAATGTGTAAACTGCCTAAAGTATGAACCCTGACTGATTGATCATGAGTCTATTGCTACAACTAAAGGTCACCATTCCTTAATGTAATTGTAATTGTCATGCTTAGAGAAACAGGGCAAGAACTTACGAGTTTCTCTGTTTCTTTAATACTTGGGAACACTATGATTCCTTAGTCAGTGCCAAAGGCATCAGAGTCAAGGCATTGTAATATTAATGCCTGACATATCTTCTAGGCCTTTTCTCTTTGGAGGATAATTTTTTTAATTTATTTAGTTAGTTAATAAGCTACTCATTCATATTTACTTTCCATTTAACCTCTCCAATTTCCTTGAGTATGATGGAACACTTATGGATTGAGAGTAGAAGAAAAACAAACAAAATTTGTATCTATTTGATAGAATATGTTCTATGTAATTCTCTGCAGCAAGTAGAGCCTAAATTGACTCTTGAGGATTTCAATGCTCCTTTGAATGATCTTAAATTCATTATCTTAGGTAATGTTTACAATGATAGAAACAGAAGTAAAGAAGGTTTACTGTGATCAAGGAAGACAAATTCCAGTACATCTGGTATCATGATACAGATGTCTATTATTATCTTGATTCATCCCAGATTATTTTTAATCCTCTCACATTATAGTTTAAGATGAACCACTCAACATTTTCTGAGTGTATCCAAAATAATTTTCTTTGGACAGGATGAAACTTCATCATGAAAATGCTTGTGAAAAACTGTAACGGATGTTCAGAAATTTTCAGCAAGTTACATTGCAGATTTTCAAAAGGCACTCAATAATTCCAATTATCAAATTTGATACTAGTAAGGCTCGGTGTTTACAGAGAAGTCTAAATTATACCATTTGTCCACCCATAAAGAACAAATCAGTCACCACACAGAAGGAGAACTCATAAACATTTTTGAAATTAATGTGCTTAAGGATGGAGCCAGCCTTCGTAATTTAAATCTGATTTTAAAGAGATGTATGAAATTTTAAATTCCTATTTTGCATAAAATTGCCACTGGTATTGTGGTGATTTTAATGAAAATTGTGGTAGTGCTTGGTGGAGGAAGTATGCCATGCAGACCAGACAGTGAGAGTTCATAGACCCAGTCCATATCTAGTTTTCTCACTTTAGTGCCTGGCGCAATCTCTTTCCTTCCTGTTCTTGCCACTCAGCCAACTACTTTTTGTCATGTGCTTGATTCTTATTTCCCTGGAACTTTAAGCCAAATTATATTCTTTCATCCACAAGGTGGTATTTTTAAGCACAGCAGAAGACTATTATACATTTTCCTCCATAGTACTATTTCCAATCAATTGAACTTACTATAAAAATGCAGTAATCCATTCTTCCATTGAAGGGCATCAAGGTTGTTTCCAGGTTCTGGCTATTACAAAAAATACTGCTATGAACATAGTTGAACAAATGCTTTTGTAGTATGATAGGACATCTCTTGGGTATACTCCCAAGAGTGGTATTGCTGGATCCTGAGGTAGGTTGATCCCAATTTCCTGAGAAACCGCCACACTGATTTCTAAAGTGGTTGTACAAGTTTGCATTCCCACCAGCAATGGATGAGTGTTTCCCTTACTCCACATCCTCTCCAGCAAAGGCTATCATTGGTGCTTTTGATTTTAGCCATTCTGGCAGGTGTAAGATGGTATCTCAAAGTTGTTTTGATTTGCACTTCCCTGACTGCTAAGGAAGTTGAACATGACCTTAAGTGTCTTTTGACCATTTGAACTTCTTCTGTTGAGAATTCTCTGTTCAGATCAGTACCCCATTTTTAATTGGGTTAATTAGAATTTTAAAGTCTAGTTTCTTGAGTTCTTTATATATTTTGGAGATCAGACCTTTGTCTGATGCGGGGTTGGTGAAGATCTTCTTCCTTTCAGTAGGTTGCCTTTTTGTCTGTGTTCTTTGCTTTACAGAAGCTTCCCAGTTTCAGAAGGTCCTATTTATTCATTGTTGCTCTTATTGTCTGTGCTACTGGGGTTATACATAGGAAGTGGTCTCCTATGCCCATGTATTGCAGGTTACTTCCCACTTTCTCTTCTATCAGGTTCAGTGTGGTCGGATTTATATTGAGGTCTTTAATCACTTGGACTTGAGTTTTGTGCATGGTGATAGATATGGATCTATTTTTATTCTTCTCCAGGTTGACATAGAGTTATGCCAGCACCATCTGTTAAAAATGCTTTCTTTCTTCCATTGTATACTTTTAGCTCCTTTGTCAAAAATTAGGTGTTCATAGGTTTGTGGGTTAATATCCGGGTCTTCGATTCAAATCATTGGCCAACGTATCTGTTTTTATGCCAATACCAAGCTGTTTTCATTACTGTAGTTCTGAATAGAGTTTGAAGTCAGGGATGGTTACACCTCCAGAAGTTTCTTTATTATATACTATTGTTTTGGCTATCCTGGGTTTTTTTGTTTTTCCATATAAAGTTGATTATTGTTCTCTCAAGGTCTGTGAAGAATTTTGTTGTGTGCCTGTTCTAATGGGAGCTCACCAAAGCCAGCTGGACTGGGACTGAATGAGCATGTGATCAAACCGGACTCTCTGAATGTGGCTGACAATGGGGGCTGACTGACAAGCCATTGATAATGGCACTAGGATTTGATTCTACTGCATGTACTGGCTTTTAGGGATCCTAGTCTGTTTGAATGCACACCTTCCTAGGCCTGGATGAAGGGGGTAGGGCCTTGGACTTCCTGCAGTCAGGGTACTCTGTCTTCTCTTAGGACTGGAGAGAGAGGAGGATGAGTGGGGGAGTGGGAGAAAAATCGGAGAAGGAGAGGAAGTGGAAATTTTGAATGGTATTATTTATGATGCAATAATTTAAAAAAAATGAAAAGAAAAATGTGCAGTAATAATTACCACTGAACAGTAATCTATTGGGAGCAGGGAGACCCCAGATCCTGAATTTCTTGTAATTCCCTGTCTGAGTGCCTACAGCTGCTCTGAGCAGGAGACCTTCAGGAGTTCCTGAAGGCAGGAGAGTGGTTTCTGGTAGGTTTAGCTGGCGAATGACTCTCTCTATATAATCTGCCCCTGAACACAATAAAGGGGGCATTCTTGGGGAATTCAAGGATACCCGTGTCGCTGTCTCTCTGTCTTTGTGTGTTTGTGTATTTTAACCTCCAGCCCCCTTGCGCGAAGCTGCGAACTAGGTGCCAGAGCACAGAGCACAGACACGGGTGCGTAATCCATGATCATTGTAGATATTTTCATTTACAAAACTTCATTTTACTTATAAACCCAGTTCTTTCTCCCTCTCCTTCTCCTACTTTTCCCTTTCCTCCATCCCACGCTTCCCTCTACTCCTCAGAGGGGGTAAGGCCTCCCTCAGGAGTCAATAAAGTTTGGTATACAAAGTGAAGGCATGACCAAGACCCTTTCCCCTCTATCAAGACTGAGAAAGGTATTTCACCACAGGGAATAGACTCCAAAAAAGCCAATTCATACACTCTGGATAAGGTTTGGTCCCACTGCCAGGGGCCCTACAACAGGTCAAGCCACATAAGTATCACCCACCTCCAGAGGGTAGAGTTCGGTCTCATGGAAGGTTCCTCAGCAGTCAGTCCAGAGTTTATGAGCTCCCTCTAGCACGAGTCAGCTGTCATTGTAGGATTTTTAATCATTATGTGCTAAGATTTACTAATATTATAGCTACTACTGTATTTTGACATTGCCATGGTTACTATTGTGATTTATTTCCAAAAGTTCTTTGTGGAAAGAATACAGATATTTTTTTAAAATCTTTTCTGCTTATTATGAAAAGATTTAAACAGCTTCTACAATATAAATTATTTTGTTAACAATATTCAAAATAATTTGCTGTGTTTAAAATTTTGGCACATGCCTTTAACCCCAGCACTTCAGAGGCAGTACCAGGCAGATCTCTGTGAGTTTGAGGCCAGCCTGATCTACAAGAGCTAGTTCCAGGACAGGCTCCAAAGCCACAAGAGAAACCCTGTCTTGAAAAAACAACAAAAAAATTTTCATTCTTGATGTGCAACTTGGCATTCACACTTCAAATGAAAAAAATAGTGCAGTTATGAGCATCAGCAGTTCCACAGTAAGCATGTAGCATTCGTGATCAAACACAAATTATTCACAGCATAGTCAAAGATATATACAAGATAGGCAGAGCCCTAAATTTTCTAAAAACTTGATTTTAACCCACCAATACATAATATTTTAACAAAGTGTGTTTTATACATACTGGAACTGATTTGAAGAAAGTGTACGAGTGTCTGAAATTATTCTCAAATACACACCCTGCATCCACCACACACCATCTTAAAAATGAAAATGAACCATTCCTATCAAATATTGTCATTAAAATGAAAAGGGAGTATATCCTCTATCTTTAATCTCTCTCTCTCTCTCTCTCTCTCTCTCTCTCTCTCTCTCTCTCTCTCTCTCTCTCTCTCCCCTCTCTTTTTCCCCTATCAAGTCCCTTTCTACTTCTCTCTGCACTTTCTAGAATGTTTCTAATAAAGTCATCTGAAATTTATACATACGTCTTAAGAAACATAATGGTCCCAAAGAGAAGCAGAAACATGGTGTAGTGGTAAATTCTATCATAATAAAAACATATTATTCTTTTTAGTAAGAGGGTACTTTCTAAGAGGGACTTGAGAACTTTATTAAACCTTAAAGAAGAGTAATAGATGCATATACTATTATAATCAATTCTATGATAAATGCATATATTTACACACATACAGTGAAGATGGCTTTTATCTATATTGTAGTTAGGAGATTCTGACTTTCATTAAGAATGAAGCAGTTCCTAGTCTCATCATTTAGTGCTATTAAAAAGTTAGCAAAATTATCATTTCTTCTATTGTATATGAGAATTCGAAGAGAGCTGTGATAAACGTGATAAGTTATGGTAACCTAAAATACCTGCCTATCTGAGTTTCGAGAATACTCGATTTCCAAACTATGTTTCTCCATAATGTGGAAAAGCTTGCAGCTAATTAAATCACTTATCAGCTCAAACATTCTGTGGATATGTCATAATACAGAGAGAACTAAGAGTAACTGAAAAACCCCATAAAAAGGATATAAAGAAATCATAAATTTCTGTATAAATGCATGCTTTTCCATTTTTATTAGCAATTTGTCTTTAAATTACAATGGCCATATATTCTAAAGTCCAACTGCAGATATAAGTAACTCTATCATAATGGTATATTCCAGACAGATATTTCTATTTCTTGTAAGTTTTACCATTAAAATAGGAGAAAATTTTACTTTTTTTGATACTCTTAATTGGTTGATTTAAAATGAATTAGCTAATCATGCATTATGCTCATAGGAATAAATATATTAATAAGCATAGAGTTTTAACAAACTTCAGAAAGTATGATTCTAACCTTTCATACATCTAATTAGACTGCTACTTCTCTGGAGTCCACTCTGGCTCTACAGTTATTGTGATTGAATTGTACTTTGGAAACAAACAATAAATCCCCAAAGCTTATACTACATCGATTCGATATAATTTAATAAGAGAATATACACATTTGTGATGGAAGTACTCAATTTCACTATCTAATTTTCTTTAATTTCACTTGAATAAGTTTTTACCCACTAGGATAAACTAATTCAACCACTTCCAACTTTCATTTTCTCATAATCTCAATATATCCTATTTCTGCTGTTAACATTGTCAGAAGGGAAAATTAAGGAAAATTTTGAAGAGCAAAATGGTATTTCAATTCACATAGAAGCAGTTTTAAAAAGAGAATATATACCTAGGAAACAGGAAAGCATTTTCAAAGGTGACTTTTCAATAAAGAAAACACAGTTTCAAGTCATACAGTGTCTTAAAATTATGCTATTCTTAAAAGTTGATATGGTCTGCTTTCAGAGAATGAACTTATGCCTTCATGGCATGAACATTTAAAACTTTTGTCCCTCAGTATTTTGGAGGATTTTATGTGAACAATGATGTTTCTTTCCTCATACGTTGTTGCAAAGCACAAATAAGCTAGCACCGTGTATGCTTGTAAAAACAAGCTACACTCATCTTAAACATCTGCAAAAATGAATTACTGTAAATTAGTTATGGATATTAAATATTAATTTATATTTAAATCATTACTAATTTATTCATCTAAATCTTATTCAAAATTTATTGATAAATTTATGCTTCAACAGGACCAAAACACAAAGTTTCACACACATGCATATTAATGCACACACATGCACACACACATACACACAAACACACACACATAAAAGAAAGAAAGACAAAGAATGGGACAGAAAAAGAGAAACAAAAGTGAAAAATGCATACTTTGATATAATTAAAGTAATCTGATGCAATATATGTACATAATTTGGGAATTATTTGAGGTGAATAAAATTCAAATTGTGTAATTTACTGAAGACTGTGCTGCTTTTATTCATACTATTATTTGTTCCAGAAATGATCTAATGTTCATGAGTAGAACAGTTGGCAGTGTTCTTTCTTGAATATGTATCTCTAAGAGGTAACAAGACATGTGTGGTGTCATGAGGTTAATCAAGAATGAACATTGAGAGCCACCAGAGTGAATAAATGTGGTCCATGTGGAATTTGCTCAAGCACGTCAACAAAAAGAGAAAAAAATGATATGGAGAAATATTAATAGAATGGTAATAGAATACACCAGTATTGAAGCAATACGGGCTTCTAAAACACTATGGGTCTAGGAAAGAATGCTTAAGATGTTACATAGATACATCCATATTATATACTTATTAAATATGTAAAACCATGTAACATGCAAATATCAGTAATCCCAAAGTTTTTTTTTTATCAAGCTTAATGTTTATATTTGGTTATAACTAATTACTCATTTTATTTTATTGCCAATTTTTATAATTCATAATGCCAACATGCTTTTTGTTCTTTTTTCTAGACAGAGTTTCTCTGTAGTTTTGGAGCCTATTCTGGCACTAGCTCTTGTAGACATGGCTGGCTTGGAACTCACAGATACCCGTCTGCCTTTAGAGTGTTAGAATTAAAGGCGTTCACCATCATCACCTGGCTTCCAATATGATTTTTAAATAAAGGAAATTTACAAACTACACAAATAAAGACTATATTTGACTTTCCTATCATTAAACTACAGTATTTTATATTGTCATTTAACTTTTACTGTGTTCTTTTAAGAGGTTATAGAAACTAATGTTGAATTTATGGATTTCTATGCATTTTTCAATATTCACATCTTCACCTAACATCACATGCACCATGGGTAGAATTTATAATGAATTCAAACAGTTTATTTTGTACTCTGCTCTTGACATTATCACAGGAAAATATAAGACAATACAGGGAAGCTCTCCACTAGTAGTTTTTTCCAGGCAGATCACCTATTTATGGCTTTCTTTCTTTGTTCTTTACTCTGTTGGCTTTGATTTAAATTTGCAACATGTACATATTTTCAGGAAGTGTGTGTCTACTGTCTGCATACAAGCTGGGACAGTTACATTCACAAATACCTTGTAATGCTGGGCAGATTTTTGCAAAGAACCACCACTTGGTTGTTTTAGAAAGTATATTTCTACTGTTCACCTTTTCTTCTCTAGTATTTATTTTTCTTCACTTTTCATTTTTTAGTTAATTTTTCTAATAATTTATTTTAGCTTTTCATACTATCAAAAACAATATGGAAGTGCAAATAATAAAGTTTTAAGACATGGGATTTTTGAGCATTCCAATGTCTAGACACGAAGTCATGACAGAGATTAGAATAATAACATAAACTTTTATATTGTTCTGTAAAGGCAAAGTAAGTAAAAGAGGTTTGTTCATACTTCCCTCCTGCACTAGCCATTTCAATTATCAGGTGAGAAGCAATGCCAGAAAATGAATGGATTTCAGAAGGTAGGAAAGAGAACACTTCAATATGCAGCCTCAGGAAGGTGATATATAGATAATGCCATCTTGTATCACAGTGACTCTCATGCTTGTCAGAGGGAAACAAGGAAAGCCATTGTAAGGAAAGAATTAATATAACAGAGACTGATCCAATGTTAGCTTTAAAGGTGAGTATTGTTGAATATATGTAGAATACCAACTGGTGTGAATTTCCCTGGATAAGTCCGTTTCTCCAACTTTGAGCAATTATTAGTTGTTTGTTTATATTTGTGTAAGTTTGTGTAGTAGAATATTATTTTAAAATTTGTTATGTTTTTATGTTGTGGAACATTTGTTTAAGGATGTAAAGATGTGTTGCTTTAGTTTTAATCCATTTGTTTAACTCTGTAAAGCTGTGATTCTTTGCCTATCTAAAACACCTGATTGTCTAATTAAGGGCTGAATGGCCAATAGCAGGATGGGGGAACAGATAAGCAGGCCTGGAAGGCAGAAATAATAAATAGGAGGAGAAATCTTGGAAGAAAACATAGAGGACCAGAAAGCTGTAAATTTTTATGATTAAGAAAAACTCATATTATTTAAATCCCTAAGCCATTGGATTCTTCCTGGCATAAAATAAATCAGTCTTATCTGTCTGTTCTAAGGAAACATTTTTTTTAATTTTATGCATGTTTTGTTCATATGAAGCCTCTTCCTGAACTTTCACCTTGTCTTCTATTCAATTGATTTCTTTTTATTTTTAAACCTTTAAGACCAATTTGTGCTGCCCAAACATTCTCAATGTGCAGTCTCCTGTGTTAAAGCTGTTCTTTTACCAAGACTAAAATTCTAGAACAAGTGTTCTCTTCCTCTGAATAGCTACCTATTCCCAATAGCTCCATGGTTCGGAGAGGAACTGTATACCCCAAATTTTTCTCCATGCTAAAATTTGCGCTAATGTGGGCCTATATGGATTCAGAACATGTTGCCGCAACCATTGTGGAGTGTTCTTAAATTCTACCACCTCTATTTCAATTATTCATCTGAGTATAAACCACAGCATTTTGACTGTAGTCAAATCCACTTACATAGATCAAATAACAGAGCTGAAAAGATTTATAAGTGGCTGGAGAGATGGTTCTGCTGTGGGACAATGGTCTTATACCCTGTATAGATTTGTTACTTGTATTTTAATAAAATGCTGATTGGTCAGCAGGAAGTATAGGCAGGGTGACCAGAGCAAGAGAATTTTAGAAAAAGGAAAGCCTCAGTCTGTAGTTATCACCCAGACACAGAGGAAGCAAGATAAGAAGACCTCGCTGATAAAAGGTACAAAGCCACATGGCTAACACAGACAAGAATTATTCGTTACTGTAGGATGTAAGAGTTAATAAAAGCCTGAGCTATAGGCCAACCAATTAATAATTAAGGTTTCTTTGGAACTGAATTGCTGCAGGACCAGGCAGGACAGAAACCTCTATCAACATGATTAACTGTTTAAAAGCATTTGTTACTCTTGTAGATGACCCTACTTCAGTTTCGAGCACCCACATAGTGACTCATACTCTATAAATTCAGTAAAGGAGCATACAAAACCTGTATCACCTCAGCTGTCCCAGATACATATGTGTCATGTGTACATGCAGGCAAAATGCTCATGTACAGAAAATAAAACAAATAAATCTAAAAATATATTTTAAAAAGTATGAACCACTAGCAATGGTGGATTTTAAAGGACAGTACAATATGACAGAGAAAGTATTCATAGAGTAAAGAAAATCACAGTGACTATCAAGAGATCTAGAACATAAGTCCATATCAGTTTTGGACATTTTAATTTTGACACCCTTTAATGATTTTTCTGAATTATATTTTCAATATTATTAATGATTATCATAGAGTTCCCTAAAATAGTTTTCTTAAATAATTTAGTATAATAATTACTTTCATTATGTCTAAAATTGGAGACTTGATTTTCTAATAGACTGTATTCTACTTATTATATACCACAGAAAATTAAGCATGTTGTAATTATAACTTTTATCATGTTTCCCATTTAGTTATTAGTATGATCTTATATTAAGAAGTTATTAAGTGTGTTTTCTTTTGCTTGAATTTATTGACACATTGAAAAGTAAAGAATAATTGAATTTCTCAATAAAAAAGCCATACAAAGAGCTTTTATTTTAAATATAAGTTCATAGTTTTCATCTCACCTGCTTTGTAACAACTCTATTTTCAAAAGATGAACAACAAATGAAAAGAACAGCAGAAATTCACATTGCTTGCCAAATCATAAGTAAATAAGTCTTCAACATTGATGCGTAGAATCCCATGCGTGCTTTCACCATTGTCGCTGAGGTGGTAAGCTAATACCTCTGCTGAGTAGAGTAAAAATTAATCTCAATTAAAATTTCTTAATCAGTCATTGACATACAAAATCATTTCTAGTAATATTACTCTTTTTTACAGAAAAATTATTTTTTTATTTGAATAACTAAAGAATAGTGAAAGAATTCTTTTAAAATAAGAATTCATATTTTCTTTTTAATTTGCTCTTGGATAAAACATTCCACACGTATGAAAGTAGAACATGTGATGAGCTGTGGACAGCGATATGACTGAATTTCAAAATAAATATGAAGCTAGTGATATAATTAACTGTGACAAAGTTTAATCTATACATTTGAGACTTAAGTCTTTTGGTTATACAGTTTTCAAAACTCATGGTTATACAGTTTTCAAAACTCAAATATTTTAGTCCACTAGTGAATGATTGTCTGGATTCAATTCAAGTTGACTGAATTTCCTTAACACGCATAACTACTGGTTACACTGTTGTATTTTAAGATAGATGAAGGATTAACATCTGGGTAAGATGCTTCTGAAATACTCAGGCATTTTTTAGATTTAAACATTATACTTTTACTTTACAAAAGAGCTTGGAAAATAATAGAAGTAAAGGCAGCAAGGTAACTGAAGGAAATGATGAAAGGTTAAATACGCTTTAGACTTGTGGTCTTTTCAGTTCAAAAGTTGTAACTGCCTCATGAATTGAGAAGACTCTGCACTGTCAATTTAGAATTAAATTGCTAGTACACTATAACTCAAAAATGAAGGTCAAGTAAGAATGGATTCATTACAGAAAATGGTACAATCTAGAAATCATAGACATTTGAAATAAACAGATAAATCTTCATCAGAAAAAAAATGCTACTAAAGCCAAAAAAGTGGAATACAAGAGGCACAATATCCTAAATCAAAAACTTCGTTAGACAGTTCATCCTGTGAAGAGTTAAACATCAAAGATAAATATACAAATTCAAAACCAGAAACTAACAAATTAAAGCTACACAGGACAAAAAAAAATATTTAGAGATGGTATCTGGGCAAAGTACTCAGCTAATTCTTTCAAAACGTGAATATTTCTTTTGTCTTTAAGAAATAAATTTATTTCCCAATTTGTATAACTACTTTAGTTCCAAAACATTTGATGGATGCTTCACTCTAACAGTACAAAAAAAAAAAAATAAATAAAAAATCAAGTGATTTTACTCAAAAAATAAAGAAAAAATATCATTGCAAGGACCATCAAGGTCACTTAAAAAGCAGCAGAAAATGTGAAAAATAAAAAATAATAACCTACATAATTTCTTAAATTTAAAAAAGTTTCACCCGTTATTTTCACGTGTTGTTTTCTGTGTTTTTCTCTTCTTTATGATCTCCTACAATGAATGTTATGAGTGTTTCATTTTTTTGTGTGTTGTTTTGTTTTCTGTTTTATTTTGAAATTAAAATTTCTTTCATACCATACATCCTGTGCACAGTTTCCCCTCCCTCCACTCCTAATCACCCACGTCTCTTCTCCAACCCCGCCAGATCCACCCCTCTGAGGTAACATATGTAGACACTCTGATGCAGACTTATGCAGTTCCTGTGCTTGCAATTTCAGCGTCTACGATCCATGTGAGTTTGCATACTAGGTTCCATGGGCCAGGTTTTCTTGCTGTCCTCCCTCCCCTCTGATTTCTACACTTTTTTCTCCTCTTCTTCCACAGGATTCTCTGATCTCTAAGGAAATGGATCTGATGGAGACCTCCAACCTAGACTCTTTCTCTGCCTAATGTCTGGTTGTGAGTCTCTGCACTCACACTCATTTGCCACCAGAAGAAGCCTCGTTGACTATAACTGGACAATGCACCAATCTATGAGTATAGTAGAATATCATTATGAATTATTTCATTGATTTCTTTCTGACAATTGTGTTTTCTTCTACACTACGTCTCTGGGATACCCAATCTCCTGTTTCTTGCCATCCTGGTAGTATAGGGCATGGGCTCCCTTTCATGTGCTGTCCCTCAAATTAAACCAAACATTGGTTGGCCAGTCCACATGTACTTCACCATCATTGCTTCAGCACATTTTGCTGGCAGGACAAATTGTAGGTAGAAGATTTTGTGGCTTATTTGGAAGAGAAACCTGGACACCAATCTAGCTGCAATTAATGGTTTAGTGTCTTTGAAAATGTCCCTGAAGTCTTTACAAATCCGTTCACACTGGTCAAAAGTCTTCTCACATAGTAAAAATCCATACTATTTTCCATTGCTTTTTAACAATTTTTATATTTTGGTTTCTGTTGTTTGAGTTTTATATAATCTAACATTTCCCTACATTTCAGTTATGGTAAAATTAAAGACTATAATTTGCTTTATCTTTATTTTAAGTTTTAAATCTATTAATATTTTGATCTGTTCACCTCATCCTGGCTTACTTATATTTTCCTTTGGATCTTTAATGCAGTTTTTTTAATTCTTTGCCTAATACAGCTGCATTAAAGCATTCAGTATTAACTTTTCCTTTGAATGGTACAAAACTTACATGTCTTGTTTATTTTGTGATTTTCTTTCCTTTTTTTCTTGAAAAAAACTTTCATGTTTTGCTTATTTTATGATTTTCTTTTTTGTTTTTCTTTCTTTTTGAAAGAGTTTTTCAGAATCTATAGATACAGTAGCTCTAGAAATCAAATCACACCCCTCAGAGTTTGCTTTTTTTTATTGCTTTCTGGGAAGGATGTCTACTGTTTCTTTGCTTTGTAATGATTAATTTTTTGGGTTTTTCTTTGGCATTCATCATTGCTTTATAAATTATCTTGGCCAGTAGGTGCCAACAAGAGTATTGAATTCTGAAATTTCTCAGAAATTGATTCACTCAGAAATGGATATATGATGGTAATATTCACCTGTATCTTTGTGTGAATGTCTGAAATTAGTAAACAATAATCAAATCCAAAGTGTGTAATATTTATAAGACAGGACCTTTACTCCAGCTTGACTATATAAGCTCCACATAACATCTTGAACTTCACCATCCTCATCAGAACTAAGTTTGAAAAATTCATGGCTTCTTTAATGTCAAGAGCAGATTTCATAGATGTTCAAAAAGGTTTACCATCCAAGCCCTCTCACAGACATTGGAAATATTACAGATTCCTATTTTACATAGTATTTATGGATTATGTCACTCTGATTGCCTTATGCTTTCTATACCATCTGGTCAGATTCCTCCCAAAACCAAAGTTTAAATGAATGCATTTTTTAAGATAATGTTTTAAACTTTGTGTTTTGTATTGTTGCCCATTGCTTTACTGATTAAAGATTACTGATCACATATTTCATTCATCCATGTCACTATATTGTACAATAATAATTAATCATATGCTATCCAATACATATCTACTTAAGTAACCATTCCTATAGTTGACTATCAACTATTACCATGTCTCTAAATATGCTTTTCTCCTCTGAAGGAAGCAAAATAGTATAAGTTAATAAAAACATCAGCAGACGTCATTTTCAGGGTTTAGTGTTCCATTTGAAAATATATCTTCATAGTTTTGTGCTACCTTTTCTATTTGTGCTTTGTTTTACTCTCTAGATATGTCTATTTTTTATAGCGTATCCACAGAGCTTAGGTACCTAATAAGAGACAAGAATGGAAAAATGATTTTCTAAGAAAAAAGAAATAGAATGCAATGTTAAAAGAGATAAAGGGCATGAGAATTAAATGGACTGGGATGGGAGAGAATATGGAGAAGAACTAACAATAATGTACTTTTAAAGACCTACTGCTTCAGAAGTTTCTTAAAATAAATACAACTATCAAATAATTTAAATGAAGTAACTATCTAACGAGGAAAAATAACCAAACTAAAAATATGTTACCATGTAAACTGACTAGTAATATAATGGTTGCATCTTTTTGTGCCATTGACTAGAATGATCCATTACAGACCACCACCACTAAAACAACAATTATATGCCATAGTTAGTATTATTAGATATCCCACACAATGTGATAAGACACAATTGCTGCAAATACCATACACTAATGTCATACAAAATAAAGAAATCTAGTTGGTAATCAACTGGAAGACTCACCATTACTGGCTAGTGTTCATCCTGCAGGAATTTTCTAGACATACAAAGGATGTAGAAAAGATATAACCAATATCAACAAATTAGAAACTTTCTGAGCTTCCACAATAACAAACTATCTAAAAGGTGTGCTCACTAGTACAGGAGAGAGGTGAATAATAAGAAAACACTTTTTTTTAAGTTGTATCTACGGTTCACTCTGTGAGATGGAACCATTATGGAATCACAAACCTAAGACTAGATAGTTTTGGACCCAGGGCATAGCCTACATTTTAATTGGGGTAGATGAACTGGGGGGAAAATGAACCCTAATGAAATATTTCTATATGAATACATCATTGTATTGCTTAACTATCATCAGAAAAACTTCTTGCAATTGATTTTGATTAATACATCTACCTGCAATGGAAAAAATGCAGAGAGTGAAGGACATAATGTGTTTAGCCTGAAATCAGACATCTTTATCACACTTTTCCACTCAAGTCTTAGAGATCTATGAGGAAGAGGGGGCAGAAAGATTGTAAGGGCCAGAGTTGGTTAAAATTTTATATAAAACAGCATTTTGCAGACAGAATAGGGCAAATATTCATGCAATCTCACCGAGAAAGTGACGGGAATGTGACAACATACACAAAGCCTTATACATAAACAGCCAGACAGCATTCTCAGCATGAAGAAGGAAGGATGTGAATAAGATCCCACCTCTTGCTTTTTGAAAAGATATTTGGTGGGAGAGGTAAAAAGCAGTTTTCTTTAGCTGAGTAGAACTGAGTATATCAACTTCTCCGCAGCTCATGCTCAGGAGCAACTGAACAACACAAACAAAAATCCACTGATGTGAGATTTTCCACTGTATGCTGTGAATACCATTAAAGAATAAAGAGCGCTGGCTTGAGCCTATAGCCTAGCAGGACAGAACAGAGTTAGGCATGGAAAACTAAACTGAATGCTGGGAGAAAAAGAGGCAGAGTCCAAGAGAAGCCATGTAGTCTCACTGGAAACAGACACTGAAACTTTTCCCAGTAAGCCACAGCCTCATGGTGATATCTATACAGATTAATATAAATGGGTTAAATTAATATATAAGAGTTAGCCAATAAGAAGCTGGAGCTAATGGACCAAGCAGTGATTTAATTAACACAGTATGTGTGTAGTTATTTTGGGTATGGGCAGCCAGGACAAACAAGTAATCTCCTGACAATACTCCACTGTTTGGTGCTTTTCTTCTTTTTCTTTATTAGAAAAAGAAAGTACAGAAAGTTGGGTGGTTGGGAGCATGGAGGAGCTGGGTAGAGTGGGAAAACAGAAAAGACTATGGTAAAATATACTGCATGTAATTTTCAAAAACATATTAAAAAGGATAAAAAAAATCAATCTTTTTACCTGAGATATTTTCCAACATTTCCTTTTCTGTTGTTAGATTTCTTGCTTAACATATTCAATTATGTTAGCAAAGTATAATAATATTCATGAATATATTTGATATAAAGTAGCAAAAGTACCATTGTCTAATTTGACATTTGCTGTCTAGGTACTGTTCTATTAAAACATTATTACCAACAAGAGGGTTTCTTGAATGAATTTTATTTATATTTCAAATTTAAAATTTTGTCAACCCTAAAACCTGACAGCAATTTTACTAAGTCATTTCCTTTCAGCACCATTTAAGCAATTTTAGAAGACTTAAATTTTAAATTTTAGTTGATATAGGAATGAATATATTCAAAACACTTTTTCTAAGTGGGAATCAATGCAGGTTTCCCAAAGCTAACTTGCATTTGAATGTCAATGAAAATAGGAACAATGAAATAGGACAAATGCAACTAAGTATATTATAGCTAATACACTCAACCCATCACAAAAAGAGTATTCAATTCATTAAATAAAACTTATTTGTGACATCAAAAAGTATGTAAACTATGACTCTAAGAATATTTTTATCTGTAAAATGTTTCTACTCATTGAGTAGAAACATTTAAACACTTTTGCACATGAATATAAATACACCTCTAATCCTATCCCCGAATTTCAAAATCCAGTTGAAAACTCCTAGAATTTAAATCTTAGTTGTCACTGACGCATGAACACTGCAAATGTGATGCAGGTCAGTTAATATGAGTGCAATCTGTCCAAAAACTGTACATTTTGGCTGGAAATAAGCAATGCAGGATACAAAGATGGGTACCATTTGGAGAACAAGCAAAGCGTTAAGAATCAGGTTTTAGTCTCTGAACAGATGAGAATCTTGAATTCTAGCACAGTTAATATTTGCAGTAAAGGTGGCTAGCACGGGGATGATATTCCTTCTATGCAGGGAAGAATATTAAAAATAATTATCCAAACCAGAGGTCTAAGCCTTTTGACCTTTAAGTATAGCTGTACTCCCTTCCCATATAGTTTAAAGAACTCTCGTAGATAAGTCTAAAATTATCTTTAAAGTAAAAGCATTTTAGTTTTTCTGCAGTCTCTGTGAACTAAGGTTTTAACTTATCAACTGTAATTGCTTTTGCGGCATACATTATGATTCCTATAAGCCTTTTTATGGCAGAGATGAAGATGTTGATGATGCATGCATTTGTGTGTTTGTGTTCATGGTAATAATCATTGACAAATAAAAAAAGATATTGAAACATAATAGATCCATGGATCCCTTTGCATGTGATTTTTGTCTCACTTCTACTACAGCATTTATTCAACAAATTCCTTTCAATTTGTTTCAAATAATTAGTCTCTGGGGCACATGCAATTGAAAAAAAATCCTGTGATTTTTCAGCTAAATAAATTGCAGGTTATCATTAGTTTACTTGTATGTATTTTCCCACTGAGACTTGAAATACCTTGAATGCAGATTAACCATTTTCAATCATTAAACTCTTGAGGATGCCAGAGAGATGATTCTATGTGTAAAATCTCTGATCCACAAGCTCAATGAATCTCAGCTTGATTTGCTGGGATCTGTTAAGAGCCCATAGAGTATAATGAATCTGCAAGTTAGCATACCTACGGCAAGACTGGGAAAAAAGGGAGTGAAAGTTCATAGGCCCTGCTGCCTGTGTGTATAAAACCAGACAGAAACAAGATCTTCCAAATCACAAAATAATGTTGCATACCTGAGATAAATATATTAGCACTAATGAATTTGAGAATTCACTTTTTCTCTTTTTCTTCCTATCAAACAATTCTAAAAGGTCATTGAGTTTGTACCCTACCAGTATGTTTGACTAGAAAGATGCTAAGTACCAAGTGTCATTTGTTACTTTTTACTGCATGTGCTTCTGAGATCAGTTGAATTTTGTTTCTTGAATGTTAGAAATGATGAGCTATTTTTCTCCTTTTAAAATATATTTTTACATACTAATCCCAATCCTTCCTCCCTCCCTTCTTCTAGCACCTCCCACCTTCCCCTCATCTCACCCCCATCTGCTCCTCAGTGAGGGATACTCAACAAGGTCTCCCATGGGGATTCAAAGGAATCTGTCTGTCCTATCACTACCTCGAGGCAAGAAAAGGCCCTCTCATCACCCACCAAACCCCCTGCCTAGCGTGGGCAAGGAATCTCTTCATAGGAAATGGGCTCCAAAAAACCAGATCATTCAATAGGGATAGCTCCTCTTACCACTGCCAGTGGCCCCACAAACTGCCCAAGCCACCCACCGTCACCTACATTTAAGGAGCCTAGACCCAAGTCACCCACCATCACCCGCATTCAAGGAAGCTAGATCATCCTTTGAAGGTTCCTCAATTGTCAGTCTGGAGTCAGTGAGCTTCCACTAGTTCATGTCAACTGTTTCTGTGGGTTTCCCCATCATGGTCTTGACTCCAGTGCTCATATTATTGCTCCGATCTCTCTTCGACTGGACTCCGAATGTTCTGTCTATTGGTTAGTTGAGGATTTCTACATCTGTTTCCATCAGTTTTTGAATGAAAGTTTCAGGAGATCATGCCTTTTTTTCCCTTCCTAGAAAAATCCATGTATGCCTCTCTTAGGGTCTGCTTTGTTACTTAGCTTCTCTTGGGTTGTAGACTGTAGGTTGATTATCCATTGCTTTATGCCTTTACAAGTGAGTACATATCATGATTGTCTTTCTGGGTCTGGTATACCTCACTCAGAATGTTTTTATCTAGTTGTGTTTATTTGCCTGTAAATTTCAGTACATCATTGTTTTTTACTGCTGCGTAGTCCTCCATTGTGTAAATGTACATTTTCTTTTTCCATTCTTTGAGTATCTTGTATAACTGATAATCAAAGAAGATAAAATTGTACTTTTACAAGAAGTAAAATACTCTAAAAACACTATCTTGAAAGATCCATAAATAATTATTTTAATAATCAGAAGGGAACATTCATAAGTAAGGTTCATAGGTCTACTGTACAAAGTATTACAAATTTAATTATTTAAAGTACCAAATATGTGCTAGGTTTTAAGACTATTTCATCTCTTATTGCTGTAAGCAATAACCACTCTTTATATTTTCAAAGAAATTCTCTGAATACAATTTGTATAATTCCCATAAAAATTTCATGACTGTTTTTCTCCAAATGTTCACATCTATCTCCAAATCCTTCCCTTGAAGCTCTGAGGTCCACTTTAGATGAAGTCTTTGTGATTGTTTTTTAATACTGTGGTATGCTAGATACAACCATGATGAAATTGAGAACAGAGAAAATAACTCCCCTTGCTCATTGATGTAATGAGGTCTGTGTGGATTAGGACCTAAACCTTGATCTTAATTGATTGCATTTGATCTTAGCACCCAACCCTGCTTCTATAATCAGAAGGAATAAATAGTTGTAGTTCTAGGCACTCATTGTATATGTTTCTGTTCTTGCAAGAGAACCTTATGAAAATAATAATAAATACAATTTTCATGTAAAATTTACATAATTTATTGAGTCAATTGAAAGGGGATTTTTCAGTATGGATTTGGCCATATTATATTTATTACTTAGCAATAATAAAAATAAATATAAGCCCCCTAATGAGTGGCAGGCAATCCATGTTATCAACTGGCCATGCGATATGCTGGGTAAGGTCATTTTGTGAGGTGGATTTCAGAACCTTAAACCAACTCCAGAGAGATGATAGTCAAGAAAATTGGAACACCAGTTCCACAGCTAAAAAGAAAGTAATTTCAGCTGATGAGAATAAGGAAATAAATTAATTTAATCAGCTAATTGACTGTTTCTGAATAAGCAGTAAAATTACAGAGCAATTCAAGGAGGGTTGAAGTTGTAACCTTTACTGAAATTGTCTTGCACAAATGTCCTAAGAATCTAGAATGTATCTTTGGGCTCTTGTTTTACATAATTGTGTTAATACGTATTGTAGTGTTTATGCTGTGAAGAATTTTTTTTTAATGATGCAAAGATGTGTTGCATTCTTTTGTTGCATTTGTTTAATGCTGTGAAGCTATGCTATTTTGCCTGTCTAGAACACCTGACGGTCTAATAATGAGATGGATGACCAATAGTGAGGCAGGATAGAGAACAGGTGGGGCTAACAGGCAGAGAGAATAAATATAAGCAGGAAGAAGGAGCAAGGAAACAAAGAGAGGAGAATGCTAGGGGACAGCCAACCCAGCCACACAGTCAGCAACAAAATAAGAGTTAAAATAAGATTATAGAAATAGGGAAAGGAAAAAGCCCAGAGGAAAAAGGTAGATGGCATAATTCAAGAAAAGCTGGCCAGAAATAAGCCAAACTAAGGCCAGCCTGGCATTCAAAAGGAAGAATTAGTTCTTGTGTGTATTTGTTTTGTAACTGGGTGGTGGGTTCCCAAGAGGACAAATAATAAAAACAACAGGCTCTCATATGGAAAATAAAGATATATGTTCAGATATATACATGTGTTTTATATTTTATTTTATATTTATACATTACAAAATATTGTTACTTATTATTAAGGTTTATAAAACTTATTACTTCTTAAAGTATAATCATTTTATTCCTTTGCTTCATACATAGGCTATATAACAGCAGCCTTTGTATTTTTTAAGTTACTGATTTGAGCAGAAAGTGATGGCATTTTTTCAAATATATAGAAAAGGTCAAAATAAATACTGTTTTATAAGAAAATTACCAGAACTGTATGTAGATTCCCCAAAGGCTATATTCCCGAAGAGGAATCTCTTTCTCTCTCTCTCAAATGAGATCTCTCTCTCTCTCTCTCTCTCTCTCTCTCTCTCTCTCTCTCTCTCTCTCTCTCTCTCTCTCTGTCTCTCTCTCTCTCTCTCTCTCTCTCTCTCTCTATATATATATATATATATATATATCATCATATATATAATTAGAAAAAGTCCATTTTTTCTTATCTTTTGTGCATTCTTCGCTTTAGCTCCTTGTTCCATGCATTTAAGGAATTATGACTATCTAGAGAAAAAAGGCCGTATTGCTAGGGGAAGATACATCTGTTAATGTTGTTTTCAAATGCCATTATGATGTTACCTACTTAGGTAATGGTTCCTATTTAGGAGAATTTTAAGAGGAAGTTTGGGGATTTTTAATGATTGTTTGATTTGGTTTTGTGGCTGTTCTAATTCTTTTCCAAATATATAAACTAAATACCAGAACTCCAAGAACAACAACAAATTAAACTCATTTTCTCAAGCAAAGCTTTATTTCTTTTGTTTTCTTCTGACTAGAACACAAACTAAAATTTAGCTTGTTCTGAGAAGCACATTATTAAACAATGCCCTGTTTCATTTCCCTGTTAAATCTCCTTCTTGTTATTCTAGATAGTTTATGTAATACATTGGTTTGCCTATTTGTGAAACTCATACATAGAGAGATTCCAGTATCCTGCTCTAAATTATAAAATTATTTCATAGAAAATAATGAAATTCACTATTTCTAGTAGTAAACAATGGAGGTAGCAAAGACATCCATTGGTAAACGATTTGTTACCAACCCAAAATAGCTGAGTTTAGTCAGGGACTGAAGATGTACAGGAAAATTGATTTCTGCAGGTTTTTATTTAATTTCTCCTCCCACACTGTAGTTTATGTGCATCTACACACACGCGCGCATAAACACACACCAAAATATGAATGAATGCTTCAAAACTATGAAGTTTTATCATGACTTAAGTGAATAGATATACACAGAGAATGATGATAGTTATGATGGCTTCTGAGTATTCTAACCATGATTCTGAAATTTTGAATATCCCATTAGTTAATTACTTATTTATTGTGTATTTATAAAATTATCTTCCTTACCTTAGTACTTTATTTATTGTCTTTCTTTTGGTATCCCATTACACTTATGACTGACTCGTGAGGCCTTTAATAATACTGCATTTTGCATCGATGTTGCTAAGTAAGTAAATACTATTTAATAAAATGATCCATGATAGTCCCCTTGTATGCTTGCATGAAGAACATTGAGTGGTTTCCCACAAATTTGCAAACTTAGAGTTAGAAATTTGGTTTTGTTTTTATTTGTTTAATATTTCACCACATGAATGAATTCTCAACATTCTGGCATACAATTAGAATAAATATAAAAGTGTTACATATACAACAACCAGGGATAATACAACTATTTTTTTTCTCATGATATGATCAGGTAGGTAAATAGCTTACTCCTTTGCTATCCACTCCTGCGCTTCAAATATAGAACTGTAAAATAATTCTGGTGGGTAAATTGTTTTCAGAAGAAACTAAGTCGGTTTATATATTGTACAAACCAAAAAAACACTTCTGGGAGAATTAACTGCTTTGCTTGGACTTTACCTGGCCATCTGTTATTGATTTTACTGCCTTCACTGAAGCCTAGCCATCTGTTACTGAATCTTACTGCCTCAGACATCTATGCAGAATATAACTGCTGACAAGTTCACTTGACTAAATGTTCATCTTAGTTTAGACTGACACATATTACATGATAGTTTCTCTAATTTATTAATTTTGAAAATGTTATTGATGGATCATTAATATGGTATTAATGGTATCTACATATGCATGAAAATGTTTTGTCAATATATGAAAATATTGTCATACATGAGTTTTTTAGCTTTCTTTTTATTCTTTGTGTCTTTCACATCATGTCTTCCAATCCCACCCATCTACTTCCTGCTCCAGTATAAAAGTATAAATTTAAGAGAAAAAAGGGAGGGTGGGAAGAGAGAAACCTCATCAAAGAAGCTGCAGTGTAACAAACTTATTCATACAATAAACTTCTTTATCCAACATGAAGTTTTTAATCATTTATTTGTACAGTTTTGAGTCAGTGAAAAAGTGTAACATAATTGCCATAAGTTTGTTTAATAAACTAGTAAGCCATACTTAATAATGTATCATATTCTTGAATTAAAATTATTTTATGTGAATTTCAAGTTTTTCATCAATTACATATTGCTTGTTTAGAAGAACATTTTTATATGGAACATTATCAATTGTTTTTTAATTATTTCAAAGTCAAAAAAATTATAACCAGTGTTTGAGCTCATAGTGTCAGTAATTTAAATTTTAACATATTGAATTTATAATTAATATAGAAATGTTAAGTTAAAAATACATTAAATTAAGTTCAAGTATAGCTACAACTTTGAAGAATCTGAATATATTATTGAATAATAACCTTGAATATTTTGATTGGACACAGATTGAGTTTTTAAACAATGCTACTAGAGAAAAGTTTCATTTTTCCTTTAAGAACAATAAATAAATTTTTCCTTATACTGTATAATATTTAAAGATAAATATCAGAGAAATAATAAAATTCAAATATGATGACTATTTACCTGTAAGCAGGATTCTGAAGTCTTACGCTTGTAGTATATATGATGAGGAAAATAATCCAAAACAATGTAATAAAGATAGGTATTTCAAACAAAAATAGGGCAGGGACAATTCAAAGGTGATAATTTATAAAAATTATTTTAATAAAGATCCATTTTGTTGCAGAGCATGTTTCAGATATGTAAATATACTTGATAGTCTTATTTCCTTTATTTCTTTTTTTTTCAAAGAAAATGTGAACTTCTGCTATTATACTACACTAAATAAGAACAATTAAAGTATAAGTGACCAAGATAACCCCATCTTGTCCTCACTCTTTGGTGCTTGCTTGGTAAGTACCCCTTAATAGCCATGTCCTCTTTGACAAATCATTTGATGTTTCTATGGTCTAGTTATATTAATCAAAATAAGTAATGTTTATACAAACTTAACATAAAAGAAAATATCTGAAAAAAGGTATAAGTCAAGAATAAGTGTATGTGTTGTCGTAAATAATTATGGTGCTCTGCCAGAAACAAGTGCTTCAAGGTTACTCTGACCATAATCTAACTTTGATGGATGGTCTTTGTGTGTTTTGCCTTTAAATATTCTGTACCCTGGGCATTGGCACCTAGAGACTTTGAGGTATGTGTCTGTTCTTGGTTGCTGGCCAATAAAGAACTCATACTTTTAATTGGTTTAATCAGTGTGCTTGTCTGTTTCTTTATTGTTTGGATTATTACAAAAATACATTACCCTGTGAAGAAAATGTATTTTTTAAAGTAGGAACTAATCTAACATTCAAAATTAAACACTGGAATCTATACTGTCCTACTTTTATTGTTGTACTCTAATGCCTTGAATTAAGATATGATACCTTACTTTATCACTTTATGTGGGACATATCTACTTAATAGTGACATTCAGAAAGTACTGGATGTATATAACAATGTCAGCTGAACCAATTATAATGTACTGTTCTATTTTAGTAGTGATACCTTTTTTTTTGTAAATTGAGCACAAAATTCACTGAAAACATTGGTCACAGTTGATACTAATATCTGAGTGCTGGAATGATGCTTCAGTGACTAAGAGCACTTGTTGCTTTTTCAGATGACCAATGATGAGATTCTCAGCATCCATGTTGGACAGATCACAACTACATCATCTTCAGTTCCATGTATTCTCATACCATCTTTCTGATTTAATGGGAATCCACACTGATGTACAGAAACAATACATACATGCACAAACTATATATGTATAATTATATATATGCACATATATACATATATCAGTGATAATATTTCAATACTAATATAAGCAATTTCTTTAGCAAGATGTTATACTGGAAAATTTCAAGGGTTCTTTTTTTTATTTTTTTCCATTAACAGCTTTAATTGGGTGTGGGGCGATAGAACAATTCTTAGCACAATTATGGGTGTGGGGTTCCCTGCAGGCTCCCCAGGGTGATGGTTCCTGTAATGATTTTTAGGGGGAAACGGCACCCAACAGATCCCCCTTTCTCTTATATAAAGGCAGGTAGTTATTAGGTGGAGAGCACCAGTCAGAGTCAACCATGGTGTCAGATCTAAAGGAGAAGGGACTGAGATAAGGAGAGACCCTCCTCTCGAGTGGTGAAGCAATTTACCTCTCCTGGGAACAGAGGGGTGCCTGATGATTCATAGGTCAAGTGGGGACCAGGCCTTTTTACTTTCCCACTTACCTGTCCTAGGGTTCCCAGGGCCCTGTCTTAGGTAGGGGGATTATCCTGCCATAAGTCGCCCGTCCTTGGAGCTCCTCAAATAAAAGGCATCTAGCAGGATTAAAGTAAACAGATCACAGGGCACCCTGTCTTAGGCCATGTGGAAAGCGCCCTCATACCTGTACCATGCCATGTTGAGCCGGTTTCTACAACCTCTGTATGGTGTGCTCTTCAGGCGAGGATCCACACTAACTCCCGTCATTGGGCCCCTGCGTCTATCATTAATGAAAAGACTGTGAGGAGCTCCTCAAACAAAAGATATAATGATATAATTTTGGCACCAATAACTCCATCTCCAGATAAGAAGAAAGGGCTTTTTCCCAACCCAGTATTCACCTTTTAGTCTGGCCTATGGTATGTCCTCCTTCCTAAGTGCCTACTCCACATAAAGTTACGTGTGCTGCCTGCCTAAAATTAGGGCAGTGTAAAAGGGATCAAAATCTAAAATTTTTTAACATATGCATTAAACCCAAACACTTTACAGAATGTGTCAAACTTTTCCCAACATCTATAATCAGTTACAGATATCATTAGATCAATTTCATGACGTACATTGTTGTTATCAAATACCACCAGTTCCAGTCTCTGAGCAACAGTGACAGGAACCCCCAATTTCCCCCTTCTTAAGTGAAGAGAGGTTAATATTTTAATTAAAATGAGTTCTGTGTCCCAAAGTTTAAAGCAGTCTTATGTTTAGTCTGCATCTCAGCTCCAAAGCAGACCAGATTTGAAGCTGCAGAAGCATTTTAGCATTTGTGCTCCAGGACAGGTGGGGTAACCAGGGTGAGGCGAGCTGGATTCAGCTACATGAAGCACATCCAGGCACTTATGTCAGCCGGGTCTCCCTGGACTCTGGAGGCAGGATGACTCCCTGCATAGTGGTGTAGCTGGTTTTGTCAGCAGGCACTCCTTTCCTTGGGGGCAGGGAAGACAGGACCAAGAACCTCTCCTCAATCACCTCTTGAAGTCTGGAACTCCTCTGTGTCCGCAGCCTCCATTGCCGGTTGTGGTGGCGCACGCCAGTAGGATTTGCTGAAGGAGGCAGAGGCAGGAGGATAACAAGAAAATTTCAAGGGTTCTTAAAGACTATCAGAAACCAACATAAAATGAGCATGAAATGTGAAAATAAGACGGAATTGAAGAATTTCATATATGCATT
Source organism: Microtus agrestis (assembly GCA_902806775.1). Classification (NCBI taxonomy): domain Eukaryota; kingdom Metazoa; phylum Chordata; class Mammalia; order Rodentia; family Cricetidae; genus Microtus; species Microtus agrestis. Next base: position 184,536 of record CADCXT010001833.1, on the reverse strand, counting down.
TAAAGTATCTACAGACTAAATGTAATCTGCATTTTATTTGGATAGGTGTGTGTGCGTGTGTGTGTGTATACTTTTTTGTATGTGAGAGTGAGGGCATGAACATGACCCTATGCATGTGCTGATATCAAAGTAAAATTTTTACCTGTTAGTCTTTAACTTCTAAATAGTTTGAGAATATCTGTCATTGTTTCCAATTGAGTCTGCCAGTCTAGGGAACCTGAGAACTTCTAGAGTTTCTCTTGCCTTCATCACTCTTGGTGGAGGTGTCTGTCCTGTCCAGTCCTAGAAAACTCACAGAAACTATATTTTTTTTTGCACTGCTGTTTGGCCAATATAAGCATATTACTAGCTTATATTCAAAACCAACCCATCTCCATTAATCTGTACATCACCATGAAGTTGTAGCCTACTGGCAAAGTTCTAGTAGGCTTCAGCGGAGGTATCTGTCTCCTGTCGATGGCTACATGGCTTCTCCCTGACTCTGCCTTCTTTACCCAAGAATTCAGTTTAGTGTTTCCGACTACCTCTACTCTGCCCTAACACAGACCAAAGCAGCTTCTTTATTCATTAACTAATAAAAGCAACTCATATACAGAATTACTTCCCATACCACATGACCTATTTCTGCTCATAATGCACCATGATTCACCTTGCCTAACATGTGCATGCTTTCTGAAGATTCATACTTGGGTTTCCCATGCTTGTGAAGTGTGGGGTTTTACTGCCAACCCGTATTTGCAACCACAAAATCTTTGCTTTATTATTTTTATCAATCGATTATCACAGTTATAAAATTAGTTTATTTGCGTTCCATGGTTTTCCTTTTTAGATAACATAAAATATTATCCTTTGAAATGAATTTGTGAAAAACTTTGTTAGTCCTAATATTCTAGGAGATATAAGAACTTACGAACAAATGACTCATTTTTCAAAGGCAAATAATTAGCAATCTATGGTACTTACAGAAAAGGCCAGAAAATGAAAACAGATTGCTAATTCAATCATAAACCACTACACATATTTTGTACAAATCTTTTTACTAATAAAACAAAATAATTACTTTATTCAAATGGTAATAACACTTGTGTCTCACACAAAATCTTTTTTTAAAGGAATGACAACTAAATCATATGGCATTGAAGCCAATTACCAATAGATCCAAAGCACTAAAAAAAAAAAAGAAGAAATAATTTAAATGTCTGTATTTGACCATGTTTCAAATATGTTCTTTAAAAGTAAATAATCACAAAACCCTCTCATGCTGGCATTTTGTCAATAAAGCTTTTATTTTCCTTTATTGTGTTCAACAAGTTTTATTTTTGAATTCTGTGATCATCCCCAACACCTTCTTCTTCTGCTCTTCTGAATGTATAGAAAGCTAATCAGCTTAAAAATTAACAAAAAATTAGTTTTAGAAGTAAAGGAATCATAATTTGACAAGGTCAAAAACTAAAAAAAAATAATAATAATTAAGAGATGGAATGGATTTTTTTTTGATTGGTACTCTCAGTATCTGTGTTACTGGTGTTATATTTAGGAAGTGATCTCCTGTGCCAATTAGTTCAAGGCTACTTCCCACTTTCTCTTTCATCAGCTTTAATATAATTGGCTTTATATTGAGGTCATTGCTCCCCTTGGACTGTTTTGTGAAGGCAAAAAATATGGACCGTTTTGTAATCTTCTGTGTTTAGAGGTCCAATTATGCCAGCACCATTTGCCAAATATGTTTCCCTCTTTCTGTTATATATTATTGCCTTTTTGTCAAAAATTAGTTGTTCATATGTGCATGGATTAATGTCAAGGTCTTCAATTTGATTTCTTTGATCCATGTGTCTCTTTTTATGCAAGTACCAAGACATTTTTATTACTATACTTGTATAACAGAGCTTGAGGTCAAAGATGGTGATGCCTTGGGAAGTTCCTTTATTGTATGGGATTGCTTTATCTATTCTGTTTTTTTTTTCCATTTGAAGTTTAGTCATGTTCTTTCAAGGTCTGTGAAGAAATTTGTTGGAATTTTTATGGGGATTGCATTGAATCTGTAGATTGTTTTTGGTAAGACTGACATTTTTATTATGTCAATCCTACCTATTCAAGAGCATAAGGCAATGTATACAGTAAATAAGACAAAATGGCAGCCTAAAAAATGGGAAAAGATTTTTATCAGCCCCACATTTCACAAAGGGCTGTTTCCTAAAATATATAAAGAACTCAAGAAGCTATACATCAAAATACCAAATAATCTAATTAAAATGAGGTACAGATCTAAACAGAATTCTTAACAGAAGAAATTCAAATGGCTGAAAAACATTTAATGAATTTCTCAACATCCTTAATTATCAAGGGAATGACAACCAAAACAGCTCTGAGGTACCATTTTATATCTATCAGAATTTTTAAGATAAAAACTTCTGAGGACAGCTAATGCTGGAGAGGATCTGGAGTCAGGGGAATGCTCCTCCACCACTGGTGGAAGTGCAGTCTTGTAAAGACATTCCTGGAAATCAGAAAATTGGGAATCAATTAACCTCAAGACCCAGAGTTATCACTATTGAGGATATACTCAAAAGGGTACTTGTTCAACCATGTTCATAGCAGCACAATTCATAATAACCAGAACCTGGAAACAACCTAGATGCCTCTCATCTGAAAATTGGCAAAAAAAAAAATTGTACACTTATGCAATGGACTATTACTCAGCTGTAAACTACAAGGCCGTCATACAGTCAAATGGATGGAACTAGAAAAAAAATACCTTTAGTGTGGTAACCCAGATTAAGAAAAACAAACATGGGATGCACATAGTCATAAGGGGATAAAAGATATAAAGCAAAGAAATAGTTAACCAGATTACAATCACAGCTCTATATAGAATTAGGATTATGAGGGGAGGAAGGAAGTGGAGAGGGAAAAATATATATTAATAAAAACATTAAAAAAACAGATACAGTGTCAAGGATTTCTGAATGAATAACCTTACGTGCCTAATATTTTTAAACATCTAAAGGCTAGAAATAGAAACAAATGCTTTTTAATTACTGCTAAGGACTTCCATTCTCTCCTTTTCTCAAACATTAATTACTTTTTAACCTAATGTCTAAGCAGAAATCTCCACCGAATGCAAACTCTACAAACAAATACTTTGATACATACTTCTAAAAACAAGTAGGTAATTAACAGAAAAATAAAATAAAGTCATTTAACAGAATATTTATTTGATACCAATAACTGAGGCATTTTAGAACTGAATGCTTCTATTTCATACTGCAGTGTGCCAGTACAGGAAGATCTGGAGGTTTGCCACTTGAAACAGGGAAGGTGTCAAGCCTATAAATTACTCTTAATTATCAAAAATAAAATGCATAAAGTGACTTTCACACTCTTGGGTATAAAACACATCAGTGATTACCATTAGACAGCCCCCTTGCAGCTATAATTCAATCACTTGATTTTTACAGAGTCCTCACAGGATCCAATTCCCTTGGCCCACCTGTTTCTTTCTCCATATAACTCATTACCCCTATTATTCCTTTCGCATTGACTCCTCCGTTGGCACATTGCCATACTCTCCATTACGCTTCCCAATAATCTCATTAAAAGAGTTCAGCTCTGCAAGTAGTGCTTGATACATCAAGCATGGAACTGACATTCGACTCACTGCCACATGGGCCATGCTCAAGTGTTGGCCTAGAAATACGACGACTCCTGTTTGCTGCTCAAGGGCTAAGTATACAGCCACATTATTAAGATCAATTATCGATCTCTTGATCTAGACAATGGTTTGCAACATCAGGAGAGTTTCAAAAGAATAGTGTTCTGCACACAGGTCATTGACTGAAATATAAAGTATCACTTACATCAAAGTGCTAACAACATAAAACCTAGCACAAGTAGTATTCCAAGATTCTCTTCTGATTACAGTTGGGTGTTGTTTAGCATAATATCAAAGACCTGTGTATATCTGAAAACTACAGATTCACAAAGGCCCTGTTTGTCACCTAAGCTAGAAATGAAAATATACAAAATATTTTGCAACACTCTGTTTTTCTGTTTGAAATTTTTATAATTTCATTGAAATCATTTATTTCTCTCATTTTCAACATACAAGGAAATCAGACATGCTTTCAAAATGAAAACATTCTCTGAAATGCAAAACACATCTACCAAAACTTTAGTAGAACAGAGGTGTTAAAGACACCAACCCCTCCTCCCTCCACTACTTCCTGCCAGAAGAACCTGTTATCTCCTGTTTGCTTAGATAACTGGCTGGCACAGCCTTCAGGAGTCATTCTCAAGAGTGGCTGGAAGTGACAGGAGAGCTGCAGGGGCAAAGGGGAAGGTGAAAGCTGATTGAGAAAACAGGAGTTGTGCAGGAAGGTCCAGACAACAGTTGTTGTCCCTGCATTCATGTCTTTTATAAGGCTTGAGTCAGTGGCAGAAGGTAGAATGCATAGTTCTGAAAACCTCATTTTTTGCACATTTATAATTATTTTAAAAGTATATTTTGTTTCGTAGGTGCCTTCTGTCTCATGCTTAAAAAAAAAAAAAAGAAATCACCTTTTAATTAAATCCCTACTTTCAAATTCAAGTAACACATTTAACACTATGCACTTGAGCTTAGAAATGCAATGATTTTCTCCAGGAAGGAAAAGAAACTCAATGATAAAATTAATCCCTCAGTTAAATATGCTAAAATAGCTAAAACCTAGGCTGATTTCAAGGATCCTCTTTCACTAATACATGAGAGGTACTATTCTTTCTGAGAAATATATTTGGTTATGTTGAAGAATTCTGAAAATTGTATTCTACTCTATATAATCTTTATACAATTACTGAAAGACCCTACAGACCCCCTCCTTAAAACCAGCAGCCAGCCTGCTCTCGTAAAAACATCCCATGTGCCTGAGAGAGCAGGATGTCTTGAGATAGGAAGACTGCAAGGCAGGATATCTATAAGATAGGACATCAACAAAGCAGGTTGACTGCAAAACAGGATATCTATAAGATACGAACAGGATGACTTTTGCTGACACCCATGCTGAGAGAGGAAACCATTCATGCCCCCGCCTCACTCCGATAACCAAGCTTTTGCTTCTGTAAACTTGCTTTTTGCTTTCCCTATAAAAAGCCCACCCTCCAGTCGGCAGGCACGCAAGTTCTCCGAAGGACTTTGTGCCCGCAGGTACCTGTGTTTACCCAATAAACCTCTTGTGATTTGCATCCATATGGTTTCGGCCTGTTCCTTGGCATTGGGGAGGTCTCCTCCTGAGAGAAAGTCCTCTTCGAGGGTCTTTCATTACTACCTCAGCATTCAACCTAATTGATAACAGCGTTTTGTTGTTGTTTTTAATTCATTTGCAGAAAACCATAGCCAAAGTAAGTCAATATTTTTAGGGGTATATTTTGGATAGAAAATTCTAAAAAGTACTTGCAGGTGAAAGGCAAGCATAAAACGGACAAGAAACTAAGGAGTGGTGATTTGATTAAAATTTATAACTTATATGGTCTATAAATAATCTTCTATTGATATTTCTCTAACTGTTAAATAATAACTAAATCATGGGATTTATACTCAGATGATACTACTAAGTTTATAAGTTTCACAAAATATAATGCAACTTTAAACTCAGAAAATAGTACATTTTAACTTTGCTTCCCTTTCTAGTCTACTTTTTCATCAACAATAGTTGTTATATACAGAAACAATCTGACTTCAGCAAATTAAAAAGTATTTAATGAGTAGGGAATAATATGCTGTTGTATTTACTATTATCTCAAAGAATAGTAAGAGAGGAGAGTAATGGAGAGGAGACAAGAGTAGGGTAAGGGAGATGAGGGTAGGGGAGGGACGGGAGGGAGGGAAAGAAAAGGTAGATGTAGGCATAGAAAGGAATGTAGACATAGTAGCAAGGTACCCTACATAGAAGATATTTTAATGACATAAAACCAGAAAATTAAAGTTAATTAACATACATATATGTGCTTGTGAAACATAGCTTAAAAAGAAATATGCTTACAGAATTTGTCATTTTACTTGTTATAGAGGATGGCTAACACATTTTAATAAGAAAAATAAAACAGGAAGAATCAGAAATTTCAGTTTTAAGTCATTTCTATGTAGCATGGATGAGTTGTTAGCAATGTTTGTGTACTAAAAGGATTAAGAAGTGGTTGACATGTACAGATTGATGGCTTATGCAAAGTAGCTATGAATATTTGTATGGCATATATATCCTTCTTACAATCAGCTCTCTGAAGAGTGCTAACATTATCAAGTATTTGATAAACTGGTGGTTAGAATATTAAAATATGTCTACGTTGTTAATTTACTAATTCACGTTGGGGCTTATTACTACACTACTGTGTTGCTTATACAATGAATAGTAAGTAATTTTTATATTTTTGCTGAAAATGACAGTTATTTTTCCTAATATTTTTCAAAATAAAAGTATTAATGTAATGGTCTGTTCTGTCTCTTTAAGAGACAAGCCCTACCCATTCCCTCCCATCCTCCACTGAGGCAGATAGATCTTCCTTCCTGCTTGCAGCCTGAGTCTCTTCCTTTTCTGTCTCTCCCTCAAGAGGCAGCTACCTCCTTCTTCCTTTCCTCCCTTCCCCCATTCTGTTTCTCTCCTCTCTCTCTCTCTCTCTCTCTCTCTCTCTCTCTCTCTCTCTCTCTTTCTCTCTCTGCTCTTCTCTCCTTCTCATCCCTCTGCCCTTCCATAACCAACTAAATAAATATCCAAGCTCATTCTTCCTGTCATGCCTATGTATGTCTCCGTCTCTAGCCCACCACTGCTTGTCTCCTTGCCCAGGACCCAGCCACGTTAGGAGACCCTCTGCAGCATGGTCTCCTGGCATGCCCATCCGTCTGTCTCTTCTTGTGGCCTGCTGCAGCCACTCAGGGAACTGTGCTGTCCCTGCCTGGTACTGGCTGCTCTCAGGACCCTCCACATGGCCTGCACTTCAGGGGCTGGCAGCATGGTCTCATGGCCCACTGCCCGCTGTAGCCACTTGGGGATCTGTTGCATTTTTAATTTTTCCATTACAATTAATATTTTATATTCATTTAAAAAATTGATCCTTTTTTGTTTGTTTGTTTTTTGAGACTGGGTTTCTCTATAGCTTTGGATCCAGTGCTGGAACTTGTTTTGTAGACCAGGCTGACCTCTAACTCACAGATATTGCTCTAGCCAGCCATGATAAGCTAAATATAAACAGATAGCCCAAAGAAAGTAATTCTAACCATTATCACTTGCCAGAGTAGGACTCAGCCATCAATAAATTTAATAAAGGCCTGAGTCTCAGTAGTTAACTCTGAAGCAATACCTTGTTGCAGCAGGGACCACAAACTGAGATTACCTGAGGACCACACAAAAACAGACCATCCAAAAAAAAAGCCTAACATTTCAATAGCTGTAGATAGGACCACCTGCTAACACACACTCACCAGGACACTCCTAGTCAAATGTCAGCCAATCAGGGGTCCTAAACCTCAAAAGCCCTTCACCCACACTTTACTACTATAAAAACCCAATTTTAACTGAGCTCTCCATTTATTCCAATATGTTGGACATGCAGAGAGACAGAGATTACAAACTTGAATAAATTAAGAGGAGCAGAGAAAACTGTAGAACTCAATAAAAATCAATAAAAAAATAAAGGCTCTGCTTTTACATTTGGGACTCAGTCTTCTTGTTGGCTTTTGGGGGACTTCACGGATTTGGACATAACAGTATCAGCTTGTCTCTGCCTCCTGGGTGTTGAGAATAAAGGCATGTAACACCCCAGTCCAGTTAAAACATTTGATTCTTAAAATGTGTTACTGATATGACTGACTAAACATGAACAATAACACTAGTAATGCAAAGTAAATGGGAGAAAACAAACAAGGCTTCAAACTTTACCAAAGAACTTACTAGACCTGGACAGCGGTGGGTGGTCCTTGGACTTCCCACAAGGCAGGGAACCCTGATTTCTCTTTAGGCTGAAGATGGAGGGGGACTTGATCGGGGGAGGGGGAGGGAAATGGGAGGCGGTGGCGGGGAGAAGGCAGAAATCTTTAATAATTAAATAAATTTAAAAAAAATTAAAAAAAGAACTACATGTAATAAATGAATGCTGAGAATGGTAGAAGTAGTCTACCCTAGGAATTTCCCATCAATTGGTTATCTACTACAAAATGGTACTCCTAAAAACACACATGGAAGTAATATTGCAAGGGCTGAGGAAACTGAAGTATGCAAGTAGATTATTTATGTCAACAATTAAAGAAAAAGGGGGATATTGAATTTAACATAAAGTAGGTAGAGGTATATGTTAGGGTTTACAGAGAGGAAATGAAATGAGGAAAAGTTGTGATTTTATTATATTCTTATAAAATAGGATAAATAGTTTAAAATGTGAATCAATTTCAGAGTTAAACATTAAATGATTAAAATCATTTAATAAGTTAGAATTTATAATATGAAAATATTTGCCACAAGTTAAAATTTTCCAGAAAGTATCCTCCTATGAAGGCTCTGTGCATGCCGTCATAGTCTCTGTGGGTTCATATGTGCCTCAGAAGCGTTGTGTTATAGTGCCTTGTTTCCTTGAGTCCTCAGTTCCTTCTGATTCTTACAGTATTTTCACCTCTTCTTTTTTAGGGTTTCCAGGGCCCTGAGGAAAGGATTTGACGGAGACAGCTTATTCTGAACTAAAGTTTCCAAGGACTCCCACTGATAGAATATTTTGTGTTTATCTCTATCTGTTCACATCTTCTGTTAATGAAGTCTTTCTGATGATGGCTGAACATGCACTGATCTATGAGTGTAGCAGTATGAACTAGAAGTCATTTTATTATTCTGCTCCTTGGCAGAACAGTAGTGCTTGATTGTCCACTAGGTCTGTGGTTTATCATGTCTCACTACTTGGTTGCCTGAGGAATATCATTGTATTAAAAAAATCTATTTCAATAAAAGCAAAATACAGGGAAAAAGCAATCCCCACCATCAACTCATCAGTTTCAAATTAATGCTTTCAACCAGTGAAGACAATATGTACAGAAATCTCTACAGTTAATCCTTAAAACAGCAACATGTCTCATTGTGACTAATGACATAGTGGAGTAGTCTATTCTCACACTCTATTCAGGTCTTATTCCTTAAAGCCACCACTTCTTTTATTTGTTTGAAAACTTTTTGTGGGTTTGTACTGTATGTGTGTGCATAGCTGAGTCAGGGAACAGCTGACTCTCTGATTATTCTTTACATTTTAATTTGTTTGAGGCAGAGTCTCTTATTGTGTGCCGATACATTCACTAGACTAGATAGCCGTGAGCTTCTAAGAGTCTCCTCTTCCTCCTTTTTTTTTTTAAGAAAGCAACATTGAAATTGAGGGTGGTCACTAGCATCTCCAGTTATTTGGGTTCTGGGAATCCAAATTCACTTCCTCTGGCTTGTGTGCCAAGTGCTTTATCCACTCACACAGCACATCTTTTATGTTCTTCTATGTTATAAACTTATTTTTAAAATTAATTTAGAAGTTCATTGGCAGATAAATAACCATACTTTTTTTTAATCAGGTCTACAATTGAAGGTATAGTTTATATTTGAAGCACCATTTTTCTCAACTAGATAAGAGACTGCACAATCTACACAACCACTAAAGCATGATGTTGTAGCTTTTTTGAAAGACCTGTGTGAATGAAGCATCACAGAAATTGAAGCTGTTAACAAGAAACAATAGTCATGGAGGGAAAATCTTAGAGGTAAGGTCACTAGAATGCACTTTTCCTCTGATATTTTCTCCAATTTATCTGTCAGATGATTGCCTCCTTTGGAATAATAGTAACACACACATTAAAAAAGAGTGTTCCTCTTGTCTTTCTCCTAAACTAATTCATTGGGGAAAGTTGAATTTACTTAGGGAAAATGCCGTTTATTTGTTTGTATTTCTTTGATATTTTCAGGCTTGTTGATGATATTCTGAGTAAGTCACAGTATAATTTAAAAGGCTAAAATTTTCTAGAATGTGTTGAAGGCTATAGACTCATGACAGTATGTTTTAACCAGAAGTAAGTTAAATAAATGCTATAACCAGAAGAAACCTTGACCATCTAGTCATGCTAAATGAAAACATGATGTGTGTGTATATGTGAGAAGGGAGATAACATAGATGTTTTCTGTGTAAAAGTATAATGTTTAAGCATAAAAAGTCACATTCTTTATCAGAGCAACAGAATAAATGAACTTAAATATGTTTGCAGTAGGATGTTTACTCTCTCCTCTTCGTAGTTTGTTCCAATTTTACTGTAAACAATTCATTAGAAATTAAAGAGAAAATAGAATTAAAATTATGTCCATAATTTGAAACAATATTAACAAAAGATAAAAGCATGCCAAAGTTCTTGCTTCATAAAAGAGTCTCCCAGACATTCTGAAGGACACAGAAGAAAGCACCTGATGGACTTTGCCATTACAAGGCAAAGCAGATTTTCAAATTTCCTGCTTTATGGAAAAGTCTGCTAGATACTATGGGCCTGTAGGTTGAAAACTGGATGCCCCCACAGTACAGATAAACTTTGGGTGACTGTCCAGGCAGTGAGATGTCTCTGTCATTTCAAGGGGTTTGGAAGTTGCTTACAAAGTACTTCCTGTTTACTTAAAGTATTCCTTCTGGAGGCTTTAATGGAGTTGAAGAATATGTAGTTATAATTATAGTTTTCCTTAATTATGATAAAAGATAAAGTTGATATAAATATTGTAACTGTAATTCTTTCTTGATATCTGTAAGTAATTTCACTATGTTAAAATTAAAACCTTCCTTTATAGTTAAACAGAAAAGGGGAGATGATGTGAGACTCCCATCTGTATGCTGTGAATACCATTAATTAATAAAGAAACTGCCTTGGCCTGATAGGGTAGAGTAGAGCTAGGAGGGGAAATCTAAAGTGTATGCTGGGAGAAAAAAAGGAGGAGTTTAGAGAAGCCATGGAGTTGCTGCCAGAGGCAGACATGCTAAAACTTTTCTGATAAGCCATTACCTCGTGGTTATGCACAGACTAATAGAGATGGGTTAAAATAACATGTAAGAGTTAGCACTCACTCAAAAGTGAAGGTTTCTGACACTTGACAAAAGTCTACGGACTCCATGAAAAAAATGGAGAACAACAGCAACAGTAGCAACAACAAAGCCAGGTAGATTCCGCTCAGGTTAAGTACATGTCACACCATGGTATTTAACCGACGATGAATTAAAACATCTGAAAGTCAAACCAAAATTAAATGTTTTTTCTCCATTAACTTATTATATATTTTGTCACAACAACAGCAGCATTAATCTTAAGCCAATGATAGGAGGAGTATGGTGGAAATGTTTTGGGAAGTATTAAAGAAAGAGTTGAACACCAGCCTGCAAGGAGAGGTATTTTCAGTCAGTAGTAAACAACACAACAGTGTTTGCTAATCAGGAATGTAAAGGAATAAAGGGCTGAGGAAGAATGCTTGTTTGCCAATTACTGCGATGTAAAATACTATGTTAAAAGCAACTTAGGATGAAACAAGTTTCCTTTTACCTCAGAGTTCCAGGCTGTAGTCCACTGTGGTGGAAAATGAGGGCAGTCCAAGTATGAGGCAGCTTAGCTCATAACACTGGCACCTGGTTGAAGAGTGCATTGGATACTGCGGCTCATTTGTTTTCTCCACCCATAAAACATATCTTACACCCATAATTAGAATGTGTCTTCTATACAATAAGGTAAGGTATAGTAATTATGACAAATGCCCCCTGTTGGTCAGTCACAGACTTAAAACTCCAAAGTGATCCTTGATTCCCTCAAGTTGACAATAAAAATATAAAAATAAAAACACAGCGTGATTCTTCAAGAGAGAAACTTTATCATATTTAGCAAGTATATAGAAAGAAAGCATTATGAAGCTTAATTTCCCTGACACACTTATTTCATGAACTTAAAGAAAAGTAAAAATAATATGATATGTACTGAGTGAGTATGGGAAAGCAAATTCTGTAATTAGCAATGTGGATTGATGCTCTGAATTTGGTGTCTAGTGAGATTAAAGCTAGAAAGAAACATTAATAAGTCTTTAATGAAAATATAACAATATGTTGAATCACACAGAGATCAGTTCTTTAGAAGAGAGGGAAACAATGATAGAAAAGAGGATAGAAACAGATTGCAATGAAGTATTTCAATATTCAAACAAGTTTCTTTAAAGAATGGCAACTGGTTTAAGAAAATGGAAAGATGAAATCAGAATTACATAGGAAGAAGACACTCAAAAGACTTGCAAAGAAGTATCACCTCATACATAGGAAGAGAAAGTTCAAGAAAACTTCACTTCACATATAATAAAATTTTGTGTGTTCTACACTTTAACTATCACAATAAAAACTTCAGAAGTTCGTAGCAATTTCAGTCTGCCCAGCCATGTTGGGTGACAAACCACCATCATTTTTCCTAAACTAAAATTGTAAAGTTTCTTTTATCAGAAACTTCACATTTAAAAACTTCAGAATGGTAGCAAGACTTCTACATTTATATTTATTCCCTGGTGTTTTTCTGAAATATTTAAAGGAGGAGAGTCTCTCATTTGTGAATTTAAATATGTATTAAAATATATACAACTCTTTTGGAGAGAAGCAGATGCCACATAAGGAAGTCAAGACAGCCATATGGACAGAAGCAGAGACAGGTGGTAATTCTATTTTTGGTGAATGGCAGACAAGGAAACTGATCAGAAAAAAGAGGGCTATCTAGAATGGCAAGGGCCAACAGATGCTTCGAGATTGGGATCATGTCATTCCTCAAATGTTGTATCTAGGCTAACAATAAAGCTTTTATGGCGAAAAACTTCTCCATGACAATTGAATATATTAAGAAGAAAGTATTTATGGGTAACTATATTTAGGTTAAAACATGTACCGTGAATTTTTCCCCTACTTTTATTTGTATAATAAGGTTTTACCCACAACATTTAATACAAATATGTAAGTTTGATATTTCTTCAGTTACATATACGTGAATTAAAATGCTTTGAATGTGTTTTATATTGGTTATTAAAACAAAAATTACAAACCAGAAATATATTAACTTATACTAAAAGACAAACACTAATATTTTATCCTGATTTAACCAGGGGAAAGAAATGATGAGAGACAGAGAGAATGAGAGAGAGAGAGAAAGAGAGGGAGAGAGAGAGAGAGAGAGAGAGAGAGAGAGAGAGAGAGAGAGAGAGAGAGAGAGAGAGAAGAAGAAGAAGAAGAAGAAGAAGAAGAAGAAGAAGAAGAAGAAGAAGAAGAAGAAGAAGAAGAAGAAGAAGAAGAAGAAGAAGAAGAAGAAGGAAGGAAGGAAGAAGGGAAGGGAAGGGAAGGGAAGGAAGGGAAGGGAAGGAAGGAAGGAAGGGAAGGAAGGAAGGAAGGAAGGAAGGAAGGAAGGAAGGAAGGAAGACCAAAAGTAAATGGTGTCATTTACGAGATGTACGAGTTAACATTGATTATGCTCTCTGCTAAGTAAGACCTGCGGTGAATTGAAAGTATTCCCAAGGGTCAAGAAATGACATCAGAACACAAACTATGTGTGGCTGTCCCCCAGAATCTGGGTATGTTCCAGGAGGATTAAACACTTCTTAAAATCCTCATTTGTCTGGCAATATTGACCACTTTCCTTGCCATTTTAATAAAGCAATTGGAGCTTTTCTCGGTGACCGTCCCTACAATGTACTCCAGGGAATTCTGCTGTACTGACAGGACATTGAAGATTAAATTAATCTTGTCTTTATGAAGTTTAGGATTACCCTTTCATCACTGACTGCTCTACATACAGTGCTCACTTGTATATGTGATTTTGTGAGTTTTTCTGTGATTGATCTAATTCAATAAGTGTGTTTTATTGAATCTCATTCCCAGTGAAGAAGGAATCAAATATATTGTGCTGTATATCTAACATAAGCACTGGTGCTTTCCTTATATGTGGCTACTAAGATCTAGTTTATTTTGTTTCATGATCGGTTTATTGAATCCCTGTATAAAACTTTGAAGAAAGGTAACAATAATTTTTCTAGCATGGAATTAAAAATCTCCGCAATGTAAAAATATGGTTTATGTCAACTGGTGATGTATATCTAAGTATTTATTCAGTCTTTAATCTCACTTTTCAAAATAGTAAATTTACTTTCTATTTTTCTGTCAAGATTATTGGTTTTATGTGTGCCTATGTTTGAGTGTGTTTAAGTGTGTGTGTGTGAGTGTGTATGTGTGTGTGTAGAAAACACATCCCAACTGCTGTTTTTCCCAAGTACACTCCATTTTTGTTGTTGTTGTTGTTGTTTGATTGGTGTCTGTTTTTTGTTTGCTTGCATGTCTGTTTGATTCCCTCATTGGCCTTAATCTCACAAATTGGCCAATGAATACCAAATGTATGGCAGTCTCTGACTTTCTGGCATGTGATTGCAAATGTAGATCATGGCACCCAGAGTTTTATGGGGTCTCACACTTGCACGACAAGTACTTCCAGAGTGCACAACCCCCCCCTCTCTCTCTCTCTCTCAGTCTGTCTGTCTCTCTGTGTCTCACTGTTTGTTTTTTTTCTCTCTATCTTCTATATAGATCATTACTTCTATCACTTTCCTAATCATAATGTATCTCCCACTGTTTTGAGTAACTGAAAATCCTCCTTGATCTTTGACTGGCTTACACAGACCTCCTTTTTCAAAAACTCTCTGTTTTCTCTTCAAATCTCTTTACATATATTCCCATGATTTCTCTTTGTCAGAAAACTATACATATCCTATAGTAAAAGAGTGGTGTTGTTCTCTTAAAATTAAGACAAAAATTCAATCACTATGCTTTTATTCACAGCACTTTGTAGAATCTACTGATATTTGAAGAGCATCAGCTGCTTATTAAAATCTTTATTTTAATCACACCTGAATTTATTATCTGAACTAATAAATCTTAAGTCCTCTGTTGGCTCCCTGCTTGTAGGGGAACCTATATGGGAAAATGACTAAATCCTAGGAATGTGTTTGCATTGTACTTTTAAATATTATCCTACAGAGAAGAAAACCATATTAAAATAAACCGAATACTTTACTTGCTGCTTGGAAAATTTGTTAACTAGAATCATAAACCATAGAAGATACAGTTATTAATAATATGTAAAGTATGCCAGAAGAGAAACTACAGTCTTATGGAAATAAAAGTCATTCTACAGGCTTCCAAGTGACTGGGATATAGTATATAAAACATTGTATATTAGTAACAAACCCAGGATCTGTCAGTGTCGCAGCTTTCTCATTGCCACAAATGCTGTTCCTTGTGCATTGGAAAAAAAAATGTGTAAAAGTTAAACCAACAAAAAGAGAATATAGTAGAATTTAATGTGCTACTTGTTGCTAAAGAGACAGATATTTAACTGTCAAATTATGCAATGGGTATAGACTTAAATATGAATCAATTACTAAGACAACGCAACTCAAAGTAGCATGGATACAATATTACTGAAAAGTATCACTTCTACGTTATTAAATCAACTAGATAAATATTAAATTTATAAAAAGATCTGAATTAGAGAATGCTTTTGTTAGGATGAAATGGACCACAAGAGTGCTGCTCATTGAAGTTATATTTGAGAGAACTGTTTAATTCAAGTTTTAAATTTTAGTTTTTTTCATGCAGTATGTTTATTATTAATTCCATAATTAGAATGTCAGTGAATGTCACTCCAAAAATTAGCACCAAGATTCATATAAAAATAAAATGATTCAAATAGTCTCATTATAATGAAGCAAAAAAAGCAAATCTAAATTCAAAATTGATTATTCAAAATCAATGAACGGATGGATGGATGGATGGATGGATGGATGAGTGAAGGATGGATGAAAAATCAGTAACAAGAATAAAGGTTGACTGAAGTGTTATATATACCTTTTGGAAGAGAGAAAATCAGTTCTCTCCAACAGAGTGACGCTGGATATATAAACCACTGTAGGACAGACATCATCTTCAGTTTTAATTGACAAACATATAAAGTACTCCACAGTTTTGTACACATTTATTTGCTTACAGTTTGATTTGGTTTTCTTTTCTGATGTGGTTTGCTTGGTTTTGGCAGATTTGTTGTTGTATAGGAGGTTTGTTCATTTCTTGAGAAAGAACTTGAGAAAGTAGATTGGAAAGTGAGGAGCTGGGATATGGAAGGACTTCCGGGGAGTAAGAAATATACTTAAATTTAAGAATTTCTTTAAATAATTAAAAATTACAAATATATTTCAAAGAGATTATTATTTAAGGGTTTGTAAAGTGACAAGTTTACTATGCAAGAATAGTAGATTTTTGCAGGGAGAATCAAAAAAGTCATAGAGGTAAAATTATATCACAGAGTAAAAGTGATATGAAGAGCAAAATAATAAGAAACAGCAGCCAAATTCACTACACTTCAATTTGCAGCAATAGAAGGCAACTAAAGAAAAGTACAAGGTGATATGGGAAAATTGTCTGTATTCTGTCATGATGTTTTAAATAAATGCTGATTGGCCAGGCAGGAAGAATAGGCAGATCAACAAGACAGTAAGTAGAGGCAGGGCAATGAGAACAAGAGTATTCATTCTGGGAAGAAGGAAGCCCTTCCCCCATTCCTGCCCAGATCTCCGAATAAGCAGGATGTGATCTGCCTTGCTGAAAAAGGTACTGAGCTACATGGCTAACATAGATCAGAATAACAGGTTAATATAAGTGATAGGAGGTAATAAGAAGCCTGAGCTAATGGGTCAATCAGTTTATAATCTTTTGGAGACTTCTGTGTGATTTTTCTTTGGGACTTGCCAGCTGTTGGGTACCGGGAAGGACAGAAACCCCAACAAAGCAGGACCTAATATTACAATAAGGCAAAAAAGAAAGAACAATATACAAATATATATATATAAATGCAAACAAATACCAGATACAATCAAGACATGTTTCTCTGAGTTATACACCTTCTTTAGATCTACTGGTCAAGCAGATGTTCCCAGTGATGAAGACAATATTAACTGTGTTATTATTTTATGAAGGGAATATGCCTAGTACTTTGGCTAAAATCCAACAATTAAGATGTAGACTAATGCCGGGCGGTGGTGGTGCACACCTTTAATTCCAGCACTCTGGAGGCAGAGGCAGGCAGATCTCTGTAAGTTCGAGGCCAGCCTGGACTACAAGAGCTAGTTCCAGGATAGAAACCAAAAGCTACAGAGAAACCCTGTCAAAAAAAAAAAAAGATGAATACTAACTTTCAGCACTCCCATCTTGCTGAAACTTTCTTTTTTATTGTTTTTTTTTACTGTTTGATCTGCACTTTCTTTCTTTTTTTATTATTTATTTATTCATTTATTAAAGATTTCTGTCTCTTCCCCTCCCCCCTGCCGCCTCCCATTTCCCTCTCCATCCCCCAATCAAGCTCCCCTCCCTCGTCAGCCCAAAGAGCAATCAGGGTTCCCTGCCCTGTGGGAAATCCAAGGACCACCCACCTCCATCCAGGTCTAGTAAGGTGAGCATCCAAACTGCCTAGGCTCCAACAAAGCCAATAGGTGCAGTAGGATCAAAAACCCATTGCCATTGTTCTTGAGTTCTCATTAGTCCTCATTGTCCACTATGTTCAGCGAGTCCGGTTTTATCCAGGGCTGTTTTCAGACCCAGGCTAGCTGGCCTTGGTGAGTTCCCGATAGAACATCCCCATTGTCTCAGTGTGTGGGTGCACCCCTCATGGTCCTGAGTTCCTTGCTCATGCTCTCTCTCCTTCTGCTCCTGATTTGGACCTTGAGATTTCAGTCTGGTGCTCCAATGTGGGTCTCTGTCTCCTTTCATCACCTGATGAAGGTTAATATTCAGGAGGATGACTATATGTTTTTCTTTTCAATTTCATATTCAATATTCTGTAGAAACACTCTGTATGGTGCCTGGGACAAGATTTGATGAACAAGAATGACAAGAATATCTATTTTCTATATTTTTTCTTTTTATTTTTAAAGAAGGGGGTGTTGTTGTTGTTGTTGTTCTACTTTCAATACATCTGTAGTTTTAGAAACTCTTCTGGAACTAGCTCTTGTAGACCAGGCTGGCCTCAAACTCACAGAGATCTGCCTTCCTTTGCCTCATGAGTACAGGGATTAAGGGCATGTGACACCACCACCCAGCAAGAGTATCTATTTGCAAACTTAGTCGAAATTAGTGCGTGCACAGTATCTGTTGTCTACCTGTGTGAAATTCAGTTTTCTCAATAAAGAAGAGCAATAAAAAAATAAGTTATTAAAAGTTGCAAAATTTGAAAGTACAAATAATACTAGAACCAATACCACAGAGTTTTGTGGCTATATGCAGTACTTATTGCAATGAACTGGGTATTTTTTAATTTTTATTGCTTTATAAATAATACCACTCAAAATTTCCACTTCCTCTCCTCCTCCCATTTTCTTCTCACTCCCCCACTACCCCTCCCTCATCCCCAGCCAGTCCTAAGAGAGGGCAGGGTACTCTGCCCTGTGGGAAGTCCAAAGCCCTCCCCTCCTCTATCCAGGCTTAGGAAGGTGCATCCAAATAGGCTAGGATCCCAAAAAGCCAGTACATGCATTAGAGACAAATCCCAGTGCCATTATCATTGGCTTTTCAATCAGCCCCCATTGTCAGCCACATTTAGAGAGTCCAGTTTGATCACATGCTAATTCAGTCCAAGTCCAGCTGGCTTTGGTGAGCTCCCATTAGATCAGGCACACTGTCTCAGTGAGTGGACCAACCCCTCATGGTCCTGACTTCCTTGCTCATCTTCTCCTTCCTTCTGCAGTTCAACTGGACCTTGGGAATTCAGTCAAGTCCTCCAATATGGGTCTCTATCTCTATTTCCATCTGTCGCTGGATGAAGGTTCTATGGTGATATTCAATATAGTCATCAGTCTGACTACGGGACAAGGCCAATTCAGGCACCCTCTCCTCTAATGCCCAAGGACCTAGCTGGGGACATCTCCGTGGGCACTTGTGAACCAACCCCTCTAGAGCCAAGCCTCTTGCCAACTCTAAAATGGCTCCCTTAATTAAGGTATCTTTTTCTCTGCTCCCATATCCGCCCTTTCTCCCTCTCAACTATCACACTCCCTCAATTTCTCCCTTATTCCCCCTTCTCCTTTCTCTCTTCTCCTCTCTTTATAGAGCGATTTATGCAAGCAAGCATTTTCTACCACAAGCAAACAGCCTAATTGTGAGTAGAAGGGACTTGAATGAACAGAGGTAACAACGTTTTTGTACAGTTGAAGAATTTGTGGTGGAAACCATGTGTTTTTTAATTTAAGTTGGTACTGACTTAATCCTTAAAAAAGCATATCAAGTTCTGGGAAGATCAATGCAGAGGTAATGAGGATAAGTATATTCAGAATTGGGAACTGATTTATTTAAGTATGCAACAAATATTGGAAACTCATTTCTCACTTTATATACCTTAAGGCATTTGAACATTAGCATAACTCCTCAATAAGAGAGATTGTTATATATCAATATAGTGAAAGTATTTGATAGGTAATATACTAATATAGAGAGATTACTCTGAATAGCTATTCCCAGGGGGAGAATAAAATATAATAATGAACTTGGGGGAGATACAAATACTTAACAAAAAAATATGTATTTGAAAAGATGTTGGAGAATATATTCATCTAGTAGAGCAGTAGTAGGTTTGCTACTTTTATACTAAATAAAAGTATATGCAAATTACTATTTAGGACTGTTTAAAGGCATAAAACAAGTCAAAAACAAGAAATTCTATAAAAGTACTTATTAGACTAACAAGTGGAAAATCATACGCAAATAAAAAAAAAATATATAACAAAAAATGAGCTAGGGGAGTGATTCAGCAGTTAAGAGCATGTGCCACCCAAGCATCAGGATCTAAGTTCATGTTTCAGGACCCACAAGAAAATTTGTACATGTAATAGAAGCCCAATTGTTTTGGTTCGGCTTCGCAAAAATAATCACACAGAAACTATATTATTTAGATTACTCTGCCTGACTGGTGCTCTCCATGTAATAACTACCTGCCTTTATATAAGAGAAAGGGGGATCTGTTGGGATCCGTTTCCCTAAAAATCATTACAGGAACCATCACCTGGGAGTGCGAACCCACACATAATTATGCTAAGAATAGTTCATTCCCACACCCAATTAAAGCTGTTAGGAGAACTACCTGTAGAAACCCACCCCACCAGACACAAAACTAGGGTGCAACGTGACTCTGGCCACCTAACCGACGAACCTGGCCTACAGACAAACACAAGAACCCGGACGACCCGGCAAGATCGTTCCGCCCCAAGTCCCTCATTCAGGGGCTATATAAGCAGTAACCAGGAGCCTAATAAAGGAGACTTTGACAAAAAAATTACTGCTGGCCTTACCAGTTTCAATTTCTGACCATCTTATTTTAATCCATCTCTGTTAGTCTGTGTATTGCCACCAGGCTGTAGCTTACTGAGAAAAGATTTGGCATCTGTGTCCAGAGGGGTTATATGGCTTCTTTCTGACTCTGCCTTCTTCCTCCCAGCATTCAGTTTAGTTTTCCCCACCTAAATAAGCTCTGCAATTCTATAGATCCAAAACAGTTCCTTTATTCATTAATGGCAATCACAGCATACAGAGGAAAATCCTACATCACTTCCCCTTTTTCTGTTTAAATAAAAAAGGAAGGTTTTAACTTTAACATAGTAAAATTATACATAACAGGTATCATGCAAGAATTACAGTTCCAAGATTTATATCTATTTTATCTTTTATCATAACTAAGGAAAAATGTAAAAATAACTATCAATTCTTCAACTTATCAAAGACTCCAGAAGGATATAATATTACCTAAGTAAACAGGAAGTGCATTTAAGCAACTTCCAAAACTCTGAACTGACTGAGATATCTTGCTAATTGGACAGTCAACCAAAGTTCATCTGTACCATTGTGGCAGCTATCTTCAGGCTATTGGCCCATATAGTATTCAGAAGATTTTTTTTCATGAATCCGGAAATTTCAAATACATGCCTGACTATTTTGGCAGTTTGTCAGTCATTTTCTTCTATATTTTGCAGAATATCTGGAAGACTCTTTCATGAAGCAGGAAACCCAAAAATGTCTAACCTTTAAGTAAGTTCAGCAGTCATTTCTTTGTGTTACTGCATGTCCAGCTCATTAAGCAGTCCATGTAAGAGCAGTTTCTTGCCCAAAATTGTTAACCAACTCCATAAGGAGCTTCTTTGATGCCCATGTTCCTATTGAAGCTATTAGTGCTGTCAGGAGCAGATGTCTCTCACAGCCATGAAAAGTCCTAAATTGTTAAAACACTTTAAAGGCCAGTCTGTAGTCTTTGAAAGATTTGAAGATTCCCTATCTATCTAAATACACCTCTGTACATCTAGAAAATCTAGCTAACATGACTACAAGTTTGACTATTAGAGATGACTCTCTATTTACTTACTTTTAATTATACATTACATTTTTAAATGATCTGCACAATACCTTAATCAAGAGCAGAAATATATATATATATATATATATATATATATATATATATATATAACAAAATTGACCTTAAATTTGTATCAATAAAGCAAGATCCATACCAATGCAAAGTATCCATTTCTATAGCATATGCCCCTTTAAAGATAAAGAAATAAACAAGATTTGAGAATATGGGTATAGTTCTCTCCATACTATTTCCTGCCTTTTGTTGGACTAAGTGATTTTTGGGGGTATTCATGGTGACTTTCATGGGGTTTGATGCTTCAAACCCCATTAGCCTGAAAGAAATCCACAGATTCTCATCCTCTGTGGAAACAAAGAGGAAACTCTTTTCCAAACAATATATCCTTGGACTTAAATTCTGATATCAAGATACTTTAAAGTATATATGTCAGTTACTTAGCTTCTTCATAGTCAAAAATTAATATAAAGCACAATAATACACATAATCCAAACTCTCTGTATTTTCCATCTTTATGTGACTTATTATTATTTACTCTATTTCCTTTTAATATTTATTTTATTATTTTTACTCCTTTAATCTATGACAGTTTGTACTCTGTCTCTTTAGTGACTTTGTTTTATTTTTAAGACCATTTACTCCCTTTTATAACTGCTTATATTCTTTTTCCTTTCTCTCCATAGCCCACGTACATTTGTCCAACACTTGACACATTTAGAGATCTTTTTTATCTGAATCTGTCTTTATTGTATAACTGTAATTATTTTCAAACCAGAAAATAAAATAAAATAAAATAAAATGCTAAGCCCTTCTTATGAACTTAAGCAGTGCCATTGCTAGGGGAAATATGGCACTGTCTGCTTGTTCTGCCCAATTCACCATGGTGGATGTTTTTGCTGCCTCTGAGAGCCATGCTCACAGTCCCAGTTTTAGGCAAACAGCCAGTCTATTTAAGCAAGTTGTAGCTCTCTGTTCACAAACCCCATATAATTGCTCCATAGCCGAACCTTGTCAGAGTTGAACTGACTGCATGACTAAAATTTCAAAACACAATTTTAAAACAGCACAGCATTTTTTCTACTGCCACTGAATCAGGAAAACCTCTCTTAAAAAAGCCATGTCTCTGCTTGCTTCTAGCAAACAGAGCCCACCCAAGAAAATGCCATTACCAAACCATGCTTAACTCTTTGCTTTTGTGTCTAGGATTCCTTTTTTAAGCTTTCTCGGGTTTTATGTGGATTTTAGTTGTCCACATGGGCACATGAACATGGTGACAGTTATGTTCCTATAACTGCAGAACTCTGGGACGAAGACTGGAGAATCCACAGGGACTGCTGGCTTCCATCCTAGCACCTGGCTCAGTAAGAGATACCAAATCAATAAATAAGGTGAAAAGTGATAGAAGAGAACAATAGAGGCCACTCTTTTGTCCCATGCCCATGAACACAACCATCTCTCTCAGCACAGGCATATGTGTGTGTGTGTGTGTGTGTGTGTGTGTGTGTGGATGTATGTGTATGTATATACACACAATGTGTTCACAATAGACCTTTACCATAGCATACATAGTGATTTTTTTCTATTTGTTTTGAAGATAGATAAGTTATATATCTTACATATCTATTGAAATATTGATGTTAAATATTTTTCTTCTAAATCTGTCCTTAATTTATTAATTACTGTCTTATACATGAGTAATAAAATGAATGGTAAATTAACCTGACCATATGGAAGATATATTGTTTTTAGATAACAAGAATTTTGTGTTACTTTATTATCCATACTTTTTAAAAAAATCTTTAAACCCCCTATATATCTATTTCAATTTAGAGCAATCTGAAACATAAAAAGTAAACAAACACAGTTGGTAATTTGTATATATAAAATTATAATGTTAGAATATTGTCTAACTTAACTTTTCACAGCTGTGAATAATTCAACTCTTGAACATACGGTGAAATATTTTGTGTTGTTTTATTTGTGAGAGATTTTACACTCTAGAATAATACCTATTTAAGAGACTGAATTAACTTTTCTGCTTGCAGTACTGAGGTGTGCAAGTTAGTCTCAGGAATCTAATGTAATACTCAAATGTTATGCACTTGCCTGTTGGTCCAAAGATTTTTAAAATGCTTGTCAGGATTTCATGAAATAAGGCATCAAATTGATAGTGGTTTAATACCAAAAAATAACATGAGACACAAGAGGGCAGAAATAGATATTAGTGTCAGAGACTCATATGGTTACATAACATTCATCCATGGTTTACTGTCATTTCACAAAGACATGACAATCCTTTTGTTCACATGAACAACCACTGTGTCACTGTACAGTGCAGATGTTGCCCTCAAGACTTTTAAAATATTTCTACTTTCTAAAATAATAAATGCATACATCAAAGGTGCATTGACCTTTTACTCAGGAGTTCATTCCTGGAACACTCTGTTTGCTCAAAAGAATTATGGAGCCAACTCTTGATGGTGTTGGAGAAAAGCCTAGTCTGAAATTGATCATGGAATAAAACCAGTAACACTCTTTAAGATAATAGAGCAAGGGTCTTTATTAATCTGTATATTTATGCATATATTATATATATAATATATTGCTATAAATATTGCCCTGAGACAAACTGCTTGAACCAACGTATAGCAGCAGCTGAGGGTAAACATGTGATTAAATATTAACACAATTCTAGATTGTACTAAAGGGAAATAGTTTGTTCCTGTGTTTAAAGAAGATCTATATAAATTTTACAAAATTACGTACTGTAAAAAATGATAGTATAATACTTAAAAATTATATCATAATAGGTAAATATCTTATAAAATATACAAAACAGGAACGAAAGGGTCATTGATAATCCAATAGGATATACACGATTAATGGGGTAAAAATAACACCATTGAACTGGCTAAAAGCGGTGCCCAACTTTTTCTGAGTAATATAGTTTTAGTCTCTTTATGTTGCTAATTATCTGATAAAGAATTTAAGGACTTAACTATTATTCTAAGAAAAAAGTATACATATTAACAGAGATTAGTAATTAGTCTTCCATTGGCTAGCTCAGGATACAATGGATATTTTGAAACCTTCTTGCATTCAAAGGAACTATGAGAAAAGGTCAGTTTTAATTTTTGGCATATCTTCTTATATACCAACTCTCTTGCCACATCAATTTTTTTGTCATGCAGTAATAGAATATCTTTAAGTTGAATTTTTATTCGTCAATATTATCTTCATAAATTTCAAATGGCTTACATATATTTGAGTAGTTCATCTCTCCTTTACAAAATAAAACTATTTTATAAATCTAAGTAATATCTGGATATATTTAATTACACTAAATATGCATATTAAAATGCAGTAAAATATATTTATTGAATAAAACTATCAATTCCATAAAAATTGGTTAAAAATTTGTCTTGCTGGGGTAGTTTATCGATGTTTCTTGCCTTAAAATCTACCTAATAATTGGCCATTATATTTAACACTCTAACATCAGTTTTGCGAAGGTAAAGCAAGAGGATCTTAACAGCTAGATTGGGTTACATAGCTGGGGCCTGTCCCACAATAAAAATAAAACAAAACAAAACATAATTATTTGTGATCAGTTGACTTTCACTTAACTAAATATAAATTATATAATTATTGTATACTGAGTAGTAGGGGAAGTTTTTTTTTCTGGTAGAAATATAATGTATCTCTTCTAAAACAAGATTCTTGGATTCAACAGAAGTCATTAAGGAGGTATAAAGATTCTGAGATTGGCCAGAATTTCTTATATTTTTTAAGATAAATGGATTATTACTATTATTGTTATGATTATTATTATTACTATTGTAAATTGAAGCCATTTTTCTAGAGAAGTGCATCTGAATAGGGTTTCTGAGGAAGTCTTAAGTGATTCTTTTTAAGCTATCTGTAGTTATTTCTCAACAGGCAAATGTTTTCAGTCCTTACATAGATCACTAGATGAGAGCTATAAGGATAAGTGGCAGTAAAGAAGACCTTGGGAGTACATCTCTTTAACATATTATACAAACTATAACTATCATTGGAGAGAAAATATGGGATTCTAAGCATAATATTATTCATGTTGTATATTTTTTATTTATGTTGAATATGTGTGAACAGTGAAGAATAGCAAATAACCTGTCAATCACTTATCTACATGATGAATTCAACTAAAGTCATTCCCCTGTTGTAGTCTAATTAGTAGAAAAGTTAACACAGATTTTGTCCACTGACGTGCAACTAACAATTTAGAAAATCAATTTTAATTTTACGAAATGGTACTGGGCACAAAATCAATACACTTTCCTAATAGAAAATATCACACATGTTGCATAGTAGCTATATGTTGTCTAATGCCTATCTATTCTCTCTGCTCATAATTTTAATTTTCATGCTTTCAAAAGATAATATCACTAATTACTAAGCTGATGCTGTAATTGTGCTAGCAATAGTAAGGAAAATCTATATCTAATCTGTATTTGTAGGTAGGATATCTGATTTGCATTAAAATCAAAGCTAAATTTGCATTTTTTATATTGTCTGATATAATAATTTTCCTTATATTTCACTTAAACAGTGCATTGTCAAGACCTTGCTTTAATGTTGAAAAGTAAATAATTTTTATGAAGCAAAGAATCAGTATAACAGTATTCTATAGTGTTACTATAGGCAAAATGCATCACATTTATTATATTGTTTATTACCTGAGTTTATTATTATCAAACTGCATTAAGAATGTATCTGAGGTAGGCTATGAATAAATTTTAAGATTACCATATGCTAGAGCATTCAATCAAAGTCATAAGTAAAAAACATTTACATCAGTTGATGTTATTCTGTAGTCTTAATTCTAAAACCATACAAAGGAAAACATTGTCCTATTTTCACCCCTCAGTATCACAAGCATCTTGGAGAGTCAAGCAGTTTATGAACTGATTTTTCTATCACTGTAAAAGAAGATGTAATTAATAAGAACTGTTTGTTTAATTGACCATTAAATTTAGGAATAAAGAGGAGAGAGAACACCTAGACTAGTGCATACATCACCCACTTGTCACAATGCAGAAAACATGTAACTATGCATTGTACAACCCCAACAGACACATTTATAATACAACCCCTACAGCCAAGATTCTGAGAATTCAACAGGAGAGGAAGATAGATTGCAAGAGGCTCAGGGTATCTGCGGTGTGTCTGTAAACTCTCTTTTGTATGTGACAGGGAATGTGCACTCACAAAATCTTGACAATATAGTCTATCTAAACAAGAAAGACCTACATAATGACAAACCCAGATATCATGCCAATATAGATGGGAGGTTTCATAAAATACCCACAATTAGATGGGCAGCTACAGCCAATCAATAACTGCCAAGGGAGGGAGGATCAGTTTTCTCCAGGGGTGAGCTCCCTGATAAATTATTCAATCCCAAGTGCCTATCCTTCAACACTTGTACATACAAGAGATCCTAAACAAACTTAGTAGGTTGCATATACATATACACACATTCATAGATATTCATGCACATGTATGCGTGACAATAATTGAAGAAGAAAGGTCACACACTAGAGGGAGTAAAGCAGATACAAGAGTTGAAGGGTCAGAAGAAGAGGAGAAATGATGTAAATAGAGTTCTCATTTATGATCTCTCAGAAATAAAAGTGATATTGGACACTGACCAGAATGTGGAAATAAGTTTGAAAAATTTCCTTTCCTTCCATAACATAAAGACTTCAACAGAGTTATATGAAAAGGACATGTTTCAAAGCATCAAGTCAGAAGTTGCCTGTGACCCAAACGTGAGTCAGAGAAAATGTAGCTGCAAAGGAGCTCATCTGTAGATGTCATTTCTTCAGAGATTGCCACCCAGCCATTGGTGCTGCCTTAGCTCTGATGGGCTAAAAGCAGCTTCTCATTGTGAGCTCTGCTTCTGATCTGTGAGACTATGTATGTATAGACTTGAAAAGACACATATGGATTTAAATTGGTACCTAGACTCTTCAATGTAAATTAATAGCAATTCCTAGATTATGTTAATTGCTGATGTACACTGAATCCAATAAAAATTTGATTTATTACCTTTGTTTCAAGAGTAAAGCTGTGGTGTTCTTATTTTTATTTCTTTATACATTGAAAATAGCTTTTCTTGATTCATGCTTATTGTGAGATGAGCTAAGTTTTATAAGAGAAAATGCTCAGGCATCTCTAAATTAAAGCCAAAATAGAACCAACTGTGTGAAGTCATTTCTCATCTCACAATGAACAGTAAAACATCTTACTGTTCATTTTCCCAAAATGTGTTTTTATATGCTTTCTAAATGAATTAGTTGCCCTGTTGTTCCTCAAAAATGTTAGAAGTGGTTTGGATAGAGAAAAACACATAAACTTGTTCTTGAAAATTTTAAAAATCAACATGCCATAAAGTCATATTTAATATGAAATATTACACAAAACAGGGATATAATAGTATATGAAATTCGATAGAAGCATTTTTCTGCATTCAATTGAAACTTAAATTATTCACTAGTTAAATATAAAACCTAAAGTTTCTCAGTATTACCCTTCAAAATTCTTTCTCTGAATCATTTAGGCTTTATCCTTTCTGCACCTCTCAACAGAAAATTTGGGTCTGTTCAAACCTAGAGTCACATATTAGGTTTTAACACTTTTGTCTGGGACGAACCCAATTATTATGAGTGCCCATTTATCAGAGGGACTTAACTCTGCAGCACCAGATAACAGTGGAAGGGAAGGGTGGATGGAATTTTTACAGGTGTGATAGACTCTATCATATTATTCATAGCTTTCTATAACTATTACCCAGAGAAACAAAGTAAAGAATGCTATATAATTCTAAGACAAATACAATGCCTTATAGTCAACGTCATTAGGAAATGTTTAAAATTAAATCGGAATAAAGTTTTGGTAGAATTTTCATTTTATAAAAATAGGGTTTGGTTTTCTATAGTTGTTATTTGCATACTTAACAGTTTTACACAGCACATAGGTTTCCATTTATCTCTTGCCTATAGTTTTAGTAAAATGATACAGGTCATCATGCAGAAATGAGATGGAAGACAAGTTCTAACACTGTAGACTAGAAAGCACAAATGTCTGATTTGTGACTGAGACTATCCAAGTTATGAGTCATGCAGTACCTGTAGGAAATAAAGGACATGATACAGTGGGTTAGTAAGAGGAAAGAGAGTAGCTAAGCTATCTGGAAGTAGAAGAATGAGCATGGGCAGATTCATTAACTTTTCTGAATTGAACATTTTTTTTTCCTTTATAGCTTTTGTTGCATCTTACTTTGTATAGAGAACACCCGGTATATCTAAGAAATGAATAACACAGTGTTTAACTTACTTTACCACAACATACCATACAATTGATTTTATTACTAAAAAAAAACTATGAGTGGCTTTCTCTATCAGTATCTCTCTTTCAATGCTCTTCCACTCAGTACCTCTCCCGCAATGACCATTCCAGTCTCTCATGTTCTCATCTCCCTTCCCATCCCCTTTGCCCACCTCCTGCCCCCTGTCACTGTCAGTTTATGTGGTAGATCTCATTTAATTCCCTTTCCCAAGGAGAGCCATATTTTTCTCTTAGAGTTTTCCTTATTAAATAGATTCTCTGGAACTATGGACTGTATTCTGGTTATCCTTTGTTTTACACCTAATATCCTCTTATAAGTGAGTACATACCACATTGTCTTTCTGAATCTGGGTTACCTCACTCAGAATGTTTTTTTTTTTCCTAATTAACTTCATTTGCCTGCAAGTTTCAGATTTCATTGTTTTTGTACAGGTGAGTCAATGTAGGACATTTACCCTTTATCCATTCTGCATTTGAGGGGCATCTAGGTTGTTTCCAGGTTTTGTTTATTATCAATAATGCAGCTATGAATATTTTTGAACAAGTGGTCATGTTGTATGATTGAGTTGCCTTTGTGAATATGCCCAAGAGTGGTGTCACTGGGTCTTGAACTAGTGTGGGTTTAGGGAGAAGACTGGTACGAGGGAAATTCCCAGGAATCCACAATGGCCCCAGATAAGACTTCTAGCAATAGTGGAAAGGGTACCTGAACTGGAATTCTCTGGTAATTAGATTGGTAAATAACCCAACTATTATCACAAAGCTTTCATCGATTAACTGATGAAACAAGATCCACAAACAAACACTGGGAATCCACTCAAGAGCAAGTGAAGTCAAAATCTGCAGAGACGTCTGAACCAAGCTTGTGGAAATGCATGAGCTCTTACCAACAGTTTTGGGCATTCATGGGACCAAACTAGTCCCTCAATATGTGGAAGACAGTGGTGAAGCTTGTACTTTCTGAGGAGATCCTGGCTGTAGTACAATGATCTGTCCCTGATGCATGAGCTACTTTGTTGGAGCCCATTCCCTAAGGTGGTATGCCATGCTCTGCCTTAATTCATGGGGGAGAGGCTTGTTCATGACCCATCTTCATTTGGCAGACTTTGTTGACTCCCTATGGGAGCCCTTAACTTTGAGAGGATTGAATGAGGGATGAACTGGAGGAGAGGATGAGGATGGGAGGAAGGGTTGGAGAAAACAGTGATTGGAATTGTAGGAATTCCTACAGCCAGTAGCCTTTGTTACCTGCCCACATGGGCATGGCCACTTATATTATATATGCCTATGTAATGCGTGCATCCGGCCTCTCTTCCCATGACTTGATGTGGTTCCTGTCCCCTGTTGGTGCAGAGGATTGTGATCTGTGAGTCTACCCCTAAAAAAATAACCCTTTATTATACTCAATTTTAAGCTAGTGTGGGATTTATTTTTAGTATCCTTCTTCAGGTTGGAATGTAAAATAAAGAAAAAAAATAAAAAATAGAAGAAAAAACAATTGAGAATAAAAATATTCGAAATTAAATGTTTAATATATTTAAGCAAATGGAAAATAAATTGTTGAACAAAATCTGTAGTTAGTACTAGGAAATTGACAGTTGATACACATCATTGTTTAAATAATTATTCATTAAAATTTAAGAAAATATGCATTTATAAATAGTCAATAACCTCTAACACTTTAGTAGTAGTAACATATATGGTTTATTCATATTGAAAACTTAATATGAAGTAGTTTCAAAACTATGACTTATTTAAAAGTTTTGAAACACAATGCATAATTTGAAATTTGATAAATTTACTTTTAGTACCTTAGCTATAAAAAAGCTCATACATATACTTAAATCTCTTAAAAATTAATGAAACAATATTTTTAAGTTAAAATATAATAAATAAAGTTCTCAGAAGATTGTTTTGGACTCTGATTCCCAGTGATTTACAAGAGAATGAAGTCTTCCCTTCCAACTAGCTTCAATGTATTAAGACTAACATGTTTTAGAAAAGGGAAATATCACTTTGAAATAACAGTTTAAGATTTATTGGTATAAGCAAAAAACTAATTGAGAAAAGATGGATTTGTGTGGTGCCAGTTGCAAATTTAAGCATAACCCAGAAGTAGAGGAAGACAAATTCTGAGGAATCAGGTAAATTTCCTACTGTACATATGTAAACATTTAATCCAGTTGAGTTCTCAACCATGACAATACTCAAATAAAATGTACAGAAAACTTTTTAAACTTAGAATTTGTTCCTTCATTCCAAATGAGTTCTATGACAGCACTTTATTATTATCAGCACAGTTGGTAACCATGTGGCTGATATTCAAACAACAGAAAACCAAAGGAAAACTCTTAAGTGTGTAACAAAATGTGTTGGCCTGATGCTATCTTTTGTTTTTTGAATAAGTTATAATCTTCTCTTATATCTGTGAATGTAACCAGAGAGAAAACAGTTTGAGGACCTTGTGATTGGTGTTAGGATACTAGATGCTTAGAAAAATTTAGATTCATCTTTATTGAAATTTTTTTATTCAACTATTGTAACAATGTATGATAATCTATAGGTAATTTCTGCTTGACGAAAGAAACAATCAATTGTATAGATTCTTTAGAACAGATAATGATAAAAGTATTTAGATACTTTTAGAAGCTTCCATACGATGTAGCCTGGTATTGTTTTGATAACGAATTATATTAAAAGCAATTAGTCATTATATGCATTATACACACACACACACACACACACACATATATTTTAGTGATATAATCTATTTTGCCAGAAAGGAGGATCACATTATTGAATATGTAAAAACTGTTGGAATACAAGACATTTTTTAATTGTAAAGTGTAGTTAGGTTTTTTATTATATCAATGAAATGGTTTAAAATACAAATGGATAAATTTAAAGTTAATGTAATTTAAAATCTCATATTTTAAAAGGCTTCAGGATACTATAGTAGAAATACAATTTGCTGATTAAAATACTAAAATAATGCAGTTATTATTTCTAAAATTAATGATTTGAATTTTAAACAGTTTTTCTCTTGCTTACAAGATAAAGTTCAAGTATTAATATCCTAGCTTTAAAAAGTAGAAATATCTAATTTGCCATGCATTTATGGAATATTCTATCTTATTTTAATGGGTGCTACTTCTGTGAGGTTTTTTTTTTTAGTTACAGTTAAAAAATATAATAGCCTGATAAATTATCTTCTAAGAAGCCAAAGTTTATTGATTTTTATTAAAGGTGTAATGTAATATTACTTTCCTGGGTTACACAGTCAAGTTAGTTTACATATTAAAGTCTCACTTGTTCCAAGCTTATGAGAGAAAGTTTTATGAATGAAGGAAAGTAGAAAATCTAGATTACAACAACTCTGTTATCACAATGCACAATGTTTTTCAAAAATTTCTTGAATTGTAGCATTTTCTATAAATTACAGTGTGATTTTTATTAAATTTAAATTTAAATAGTTAAATTTTGACTATTTCTGTGTCCTCCTATTTCAAATATTTCTGAGCCTAATGCCTTCTTAAATAAAAGGAGGATCAACAAAATTTTAGAAATTATGTCTCAACAAAGGCAAAGCAGAGCAAATGCAGAGGGAATAGTATTTTTTTTTTACTGATCTCCTGTTATGTACAGTGTTCAGTTGTATAAATGTGTAGTTTATTTCAATATATACCATGTTCTGGATATAATAAAAAACACTTTATCTTAAAGAGTATAAGCCTACAACTTATTAAAATATTCAAATGTGGTTTAAAAACTGTCTTAAGCACATGCCTTTCTTTCATGTATGAAATGTTTTAAGAATATTTTAGAAATAAAAACCTGCTGTATTGAAATATTTAATACATGAGAAATTATGCATATTTTTTTCATATACCACTCCAGAATGAGAAATAGCATGCTGAATGATGAACTACTAACCTTAGGGTTAGCTAAATGTAAAACTTCATACAATCAGATAAAATCTATTTTACCTACAATGTAAAGCATTTAAAAATAAACACAAAAAATGATTGAGCTTATTATAATACCCAAGTGAATTGCAGTTCTACTCTTTTCTTAAGATGAATAAATATAAGTTTGATACCATTTGTCTACAGATTTTCAAACCACTAAATCTTTATTTATTGTAACATACAAATTATATTTGAATTGATTTTCAAAAGCTGATTTCATAGAAAATCCTAAATATTCAATTAAGAAGCCTACTAAAACAACAAGAAAATTAATTATACTTATTCAATTATTTGAAAAACGAGATTAAATTTTTTTCACAATATTTATGGATCGTTTTTTAAAAAGCATGCTTGACAAATTAAACTCTACTTTCACTTTTGCTTTTCTTCATGCACTGGTAATTCTAAACATTCACAAAAGGATGCATATTTATAAACAGATTATAGACTCCCCAGAACAATTGAAAGAATAAAGTGGTGAAAGAGAAAAGTATTAGCATATTGTACAGGTTGCTGGGGTTCGGAGCAGCACGCTAGAATGTGAATGCATAGTGGAATTTAGATATCCTTTTTTTCACACTGAATGACTGAATCAGCAAGTGCTTTATAATTAGCAAACAAGCAGTCAAATCATGGCTGCAGTGTTAATCTTCTTAATGAAATGCCCAATGCATTTGTCAATAAGAGTTTTAAAGAGTAAATGGAATAATAATTTTATGAATCACTGCCCGTGTGTTGCTTTTTTGTTGTTGTTGTATAAGTGCTTTGCAAGTAGGTGTGATGGGACACATTCTGCTACTCAAAAATTCTAGAATAATTTAATACATTACCTGGTCACCGGACAGATAACATGAAGCTGATAAGTTCCACCTCTGCTCCTTTTACAATCTGATTGTTTCATGTCACTCCTCAGACTTGCCAGTTTATGCCGTTTTCTTTTCTTCACCCTCAGCTATTATTCAGGTTAAACTCTGCTGCCTTTTCCTCAGAACACTACCTTTTCACAATTTTTTATGTAGATTTGAACTTTTAGATGAGACACTGCTCATGTGAGAAATGAATGGAAGGAAAATGATATTTAGGTTTCATTTCAAAACCAAAAACAGAAGAGAGGAAAATAAAGTTTCTAAGCCTAATATATAGCCTAGAATCTTGTTGGAGAGCTAAGGCTACATGATCCCCACTGTATAACATTCAAGTCTGAATTAGGCTAAAATAAGTTAAAATCCTAACCTTTCACTCCACAAAATAAAGTAAAGAAAAGGAGAAAGGTAGGCACAAAGGAAAGAAGAAGATTTGAAGCAACAAGATTACAAGCTTTTTAGAATTGCTCCACATTTTTTCATTATTAAAAAACCTAACAAATAAAACAATTTCTTACCTTTAGATTATTAAGATATTTATGATATAATGATTGTTTGCATTGCTCTGCCTAACTAAAAACCACTTATGGCCAGGTGGTGATGGTGAACACCTCTAATCACAGAACATGGGAGGCAGAGGCAGGCGGATCTTTGTGAGTTTGAGGCCAGCCTAGTCTACAAGAGCTACTTCCAGGACTGGCTCCAAAACTACATAGAAATCCTGTCTTGAAAACCACCACCACCGTCACCACCAACAACAACAAAAAGCACTTATGGTGACATATGATTCCCAGTGAAATGATATTTGGAAGTGGAGCACAGGGACACGAGTTGGCTAGGAAGGTCTAATCAATATTTGATTAGAGTTCTCATTATGTCAAAGAAAAGGAGTTTACTTCTTAACCAGCAGAGAGCAGGATACAAAGAGAGGCATCTATGATTCGCTGACAGAATACCTACAGTCTTCCAATGCCTTTATTTCTCATACTCTAGAATGTGAGAACATTTTTTTTCTATTTTATTAATTGCCTAGGTTGGAAAATTTTTTGGTAACATCCGTAATGGATATCCATTATACATACACCATGTCTCTCTGTGTGTATCTAAAAAGCTAACATTTATCTACATAGAAGGATGAAACACACACACACATAGTTAGACACCTGTACATATCAATTTCTATAGTCATATGCTAAAATACTGTTGAATTAATTTATTTCTGAAAAAATATGACTTTTAAAAAGTAGGTAATATAATTCACAATTGACCTTATTTTATGAAAGTGTAATTTGTTTATCCTTCCATGTATTTATAGGTTTGTACCACAGACTTTTAAAGCTATACTCTCTTCTGCTTCAAATTTCCTATCTCTCTTGAAAGAGGTCATTCTTTGCTTCCATGGTTCTTTACGCCTTAGGTTCAGGTGTTGTAGGAGGCTGTTCATTCATTTTCCAGCTGCCCACACTCCTAAAATAATCAAACAGAAATCTGTATTAATTGCAATACTGATTGGCTAACAGCTTAATTGTATTTCTGGCTAACTCATGTCTTAAATCAACCCACGGTTGTGGCTTACTAGCAAGGTTCTGATTTGTCTCTTTCCTGAAGTTGTCTGCATGGCTTCTCACTGACTCTGCCTATTCTTTCTATGTATCTTTTCCATCCTCACTATATTCTGTTAAGCCATTTGCTGAAAGAGATTTATTCATTACCCAATAAAAGCAACACATAAACAGAAGGACTTCCCACACCATTCAGTTCTGCATATTGTAGTCTGAAAATTATGTCTAAATATAGGCATACTCTTTAATGGCATAAAAAAAGTAATTATGACAACCCAGACTCTATGATCAGACTGTATATAATCTCATTCTCAGGATATGTATTTGGGTTTTTTCCCCTTTTATCTCTATTCAATTACTGGCTCCCAATTAAGAGTAGACAAGATATCATTTTATCATCAAGAAATCAAATATTATGGATTGAAAGCGTATGTTCTTTCTATATATAATTAGTTCAATATTTTAACTTAGTTTGATACTTTTTGGAAATCTACATTGATTTTATTTAAATGTAATATGGGTAAAACTTACTCATGATTCATTCATTCTGACCCAGAATTCTATACAAATCTTAACATATGAGAAAATCACAGTCTGTGTTTTCAAAAAGTACTAGCAGTTAAGGCATAAGACTGAGATTCTATTGTGAAAGGAAATGAAATGTCAGGAGTAAGTTGAACAATCGCAAGTCCAATTCAGGCAAACACCATGCGGCAGTAAACCTTCAAGGAAAAAAAGAAAAAAAAAGGAAAATACTACTGCTTGCTTGTTGCTTTTGTCTAAAGGAGCTGTGTAGTGAAGCTCTGTTAACTGGGACTTATTTGCATATTTTTTCTAGTGAATGGTACAAATATCCCAGGGATTCTGGTGTATATACATCAATGAGTTTTGGCAGGTAGTCTCTAGAGTTTTGAAAGTATGGCAACAGGACATCTCTTCTTTGCATGAAAAAGTATCTTTTGGAACATCCCTTATTGTCATTGTCAGTCTTTTTGGTCTTGAAGAATACAGCACATAGACTTTAAAATTGTTGAATGATCACACCCCATAATATCCCAGTCTGAAACTGCCTCCCTACAATTCTAGCTGGAGTAGATGATGAAACATGTTCCATAGTTATATGATCCTATAAATATGATTTTTTTACCATACTCACAGTAATTTCTCTTTTTGTAATTTTTACAAAGATATTCTGAGGATTTTCTGATTGTTTACACTAAGTTTTGCATTCTGATTCCAAGTCAAGTCAGTTATAGCTCTAATGTAAACAATAAGAAGGACCAAACCACACTTGAATATTCTGGCTGTTTTTTATTCAATTAAATATACAAATTAATTTCTTCAGAGGACTGCATTCCACAAACTTGTAAAATGGAAACAAGGGGTTGTCAATTTTAGCAACATTATAATCATTGAAGAGTATGTGCAAAGACTATATTCAATTGTCATACCATTAAAATGAAAAAAAAAATCAAATAAGTTGCTAAACAAAATTGTTGTAGGAGGCTGCCAGTTCATTTTCCAGCAACCCTGACCAGAAATAGTCACACAAAAATGTATTATTTGCTATACTGTTTTGTCAAAGGCTTAAGCATATTGCTAGCTAGCTCTTAACACCTAGAATTAAACCATTTCTATTATTTTATATTTTACCATGGGCATTGTGGCCTACTGGTTCCTGCTGGCAGCATATGACTTTACCCTCTGGCAGTTCAATGGTGTCTCCCTGACTCCATCTACTCTATGTATATATCTTTTCCAGTCTAGCTCTATTCTGTTAAGCCATTGGCCAGAAGCAACTTCTTTATTAACCAAAATAAAGTAATGCATAAACAGAAGGACTTCCCACACCATATCCCCTTTTCTGTTTAAATAAAAAAAAAGGTTTTAACTTTAACATAATAAAATTACATATAATAAAACAGGTGTCAAGAAAGAATTACCATTACAATATTTTTATAATTATATAATCTTTCATGATAACTAAGAAAAACTATAATTATAAATCTAAATTCTTCAACACCATCAAAGACTACAGGGGGATATAATATCACATATGTTAACAGGAAGCACGTTGTAAGAAACTTCTAAACCTCTAAAATTGACAGAGGCATCTTGCTGCCTAGACAGTTGCCCAAAGGTCTTCTGTACCACTGGGGCATCCATATTCAGCCTACAGGCCCAAAGTATCCAGCAGACATTTCCATGAAACAGGACATTTCAGAGATAGTTCTGCCTTATTGGCAGTTTGTCAGCCACTTTCTTCTGTGTCCTGAAAAATTTCCTAAAGCAGGAATCCTGAGGGTTTGTCTCACCTTTAGGCAAGTTTAGCAGTCATTTCTCTGTGGATCCTTCATATCCGGTTCATCAAGTAGTCCAGACAAGAACAGTTTCTTGTCCAAATATCTAGCCAACTCCACAATGAGCATCTTCAATGCATGTCATCCTCTTGAAGTAGATTTGTGCTGACAGGAATAGATGTGTCTTATTGTCATGAAAAGTTCTAAGTGATTAAAACATTTTAAATTCCATATTCTGTAGTCTTTGAAAGATTTGAAGAATCTCTATCTGTAACATGAAGGAGCCTGCTTGTTGGGGTTTCTGTCCTGCCCAGTTCCCCACAGCCAGCAAGCACCAAAGAAAATCACACAGAGATCTCTATAAGTTATAATACTGATTGCCCCATTAGCTCAGTCTACTTATCAGCTCTTGTAGCTTATATTAACCCATTGTTCTTATCTATGTTAGACACATGGCTCAGTACCCTTTTCAGCAGGGAAGATCACATACTGTGTCTTTGGTGGTCTGGGCAAAAGTGAGAGAAATGGGCTTCCTCCTTCCTAGTATTCTCCTGTTCTCATCGTGCCACCTCTACTTCCTGTCTGGTTGACCAGCCAATACTTTCTGCATGGCCAATCAGCATTTTATTAAAATACATGATTGACAGAATACAGACAATTCTCCTGCACCACCTATGTAATTGAATTATATCTCTATATACCTGGAAAACACAACTAACATGACTAGAAACTTGACTATTACAGATGATTATCTATTAACATGTATTTCTTAGTTGTTGTAATATGAGCAGTGGGGCTACGTTCCTGGCACCCGGCTGCCCGCATGGCTGGCTTATGCCCAGAAATAATTACATGGAAACTGTATTCTTTAAACACTGCTTGACCCAATAGTATTAGCCTCTTATTGGCTAGCTCTTACATATTGATCTAACCCATTTCTAATAATCTGTGTAGCCCACGAGGTGGCTTACCAGGGAAGATGTTAACCTACATCTGTGTCAGGTGGGAGAATCATGGTGACTGCCTGACTAGGCTTCTTTCTCCCATCATTTTGTTCTGTCTACTCTGCCTACCTAATTTTCTGTCCTATCAGGCCAAGCAGTTTTCTTTATTAGTTAACCAATGAAAATAACAGATAAGATACAAGACTCACCTTCATCATTTAGTTATATATTACATTTTTGAATGAACTGGACAAATATAATATCTTAATCAAGATCAGAAATACCTATACACAGTATAACAAAATTGACCTTAAATTTTGATCAATAAACCAAGATCCACACCAATGCAAATCTTTATAGAATATCCCAATTTAAATGTAAACTAACATTTATAGACAATATTCGGCAATATGGGCATAGGTGGTCTTCAAACTGCTTCCTAGTGTTTATTGGGTGAAGTAATTTTTTGAGGGGTATTCAAGGTGACCGTTCAGATGGTCTTGGTCCATCAAACCTCATAAGTCTGGAAGAAATCCCTAGGTTCTCATCCTCTGCAGAAAGAAAAGAACTTCTTTTCCAAAGCAACATATCCTCAGATTCAAATTTTGAAGACAAAATATCTTTAAATTATATATGTTGGTTACTTAGCTTCTTCATAGTCAAAAATTAAAAGAAAACACAATAATATACATAATAGAGACTCTCTTTGTATTTTCCATCTTTATATGGCTTATTATTTTTTTACTCTTTTACTTTTTAATATTTAATTATCTTTACTCCTGTAATATATGTCTGTATTCTGTCTTTTTAAAGATTTTGTTTTATTTTTTAAAACCATTTACTTCACTGTATAACTATGTGTACTTTATTTTTTCTTATCTCTCCCAAACCTATGTACATTTATCTAACACTGTGACCCATTTAGAATCTGTCCTATTATGTATCCGTATTTCTTTACTGTCCAGGAGCACTTCTTAAAATGCTAAGTGCTTCTAAAACTTAACCTGTGGCATTGCTGGTGCAAATACAGCCATGTCAGCTTGTGCTGCCCAGTCCAACATCGTTTAAGAGGTCTGTTAACTGCCTCTGAGCTGTGCACACTGTTCCAGTACTAAACATGCAAACCTTCTGTCTTTTATAATCTTTCTGCCTTTTCTTCCACCAAGTCCCTGAGGTCTTATAGGACTGATTTCATGAAGACATAAAATTAATAACTGAGTGTTCCAACATCTCTCAATCTCTGCATGTTGTCAAATTGGGTGTCTGTATTTTTTACTATTATTACAAGAGAAAGCTATTCTAATGATGACTGAGGAAGATATTGATTTATGAGCACAAATGAATGCTATTGGGAGTAGTTTTATTTCTATATTCCTGTAGCAGAACTGCAGTGTTTGCTTTTGCCTATATCCATGGCTTAGTTGCTCTCTAATTCTTAATCCTCAGGGAAGTTTTGTTGATGGATTCCAGATAATGGAGTGAGATAAGGATCCAATCAGATATTGGTTAGTTACTCCTGCAAGCTTTGTTACACTATTGCACTAGTGTATCTTACAGGAAGGTCACCATAGTAGATTGAAGGGTTTGTAGTTGGTTAGGTATTTACCTTTTTGTTCGGAAAGGGTTCAGAATATCTTCTAGTACAATGAATAATAGTTAGTAAGGGTAAAGCTTATGTAGGCACTAGCTCAACTCCATATTTAATAGGTTATGTAAGTTTTATTTTCAGCAATTGGTCCTCACCATTAATTTGAAGAGAGAAACTTGATTGTCCTTTTAATTTTAAGGTTGATTTTAAAGAATTTTTATGTTTCTAATTTTTAAAGCCACTTAGGAAAATAGGAAATCTTTCTCATGTCATCAATAAAATATTAATAAGTAATTACCCTTTCAAGGCTTATCCATGTATCCTTCGTAGGATCTTCATTGTTATCTAGCTTCTCTGTAGCTGTGGATTTTAGCCTGTTTATCCTTTGTTTTACATGTTGTTATGCTAATGAGTGAGTACATATTATGTTTGTCCTTTTGAGTCTAGGTTACCTCACTCAGGATGATTTTTTGCTAGTTCCATCCATTTGTATCCAATTTTCAGGATGTCAGTGTTTTTTGTTTATCTACTTGTTCATTTTATTCCACTGAGTAATATAATACTTCATTGTATAAATCTACCACATCTTCATTCATTCTTCAGTTGAAGACATCTAGGCTATTTCCAGGTTCTGGCTATTAGGAATAAAACTGCTGTAAACATAGTGGAGTGAGTACCCTTTTGATATGATTGAGCATTCTTTGGGTATATACTCTAGAGTAGTGTCACTGGTCTTGAGGTAGATTGATCCACAGTTTTCTCAGAAGTCACCCAAAGAGATCTCCTGAATAAACTTGGGGCAGAAGGTATGGTAGAGTGGGATGAGAACTCATGGGGAAACAGGATGGTTGAGGTGGGGGAGGAGCAGAGTAGAGGAACTATAAAAGAGATCTTAATAGAGGGAACCATGAGAGCATTAGGGAGAAACCTGGTGATACGGAGGAATCCACAAGGTTTACTGCAGCTAAGGAATCTAGCAGTAGTGGAAAGAGTGCCTGAACTGGCCTTCCCCTGTAATCAGATTGGTGAATACCCTGTCATCATAGAGCCTTCATCGAGTAGCTAATGGAAGCAGATGAAAAGATCTAAAGTCAAACACAAGTTCAAGCTCCAGAAGTCCATTTGAAGACAAAGAGAAGGGAGCAAAGGGGTCAAGATCATGATGAGGAAATCTACAGAGACAGATGAACCAAGCTCATGGGAACTCAAAATTCTAGACCAAAAGCTGGGGAGCCTGCATGGAATGAAACTGGGCCCTCTGCATGTGAGAGACAGTCGTGTAGCCTGGTCTGTTTGAGGGGCTCTTGGCAGTGTGAACAGAACCTATAATCTATCCCTGGTTCTTTGGAGCTGGCATTTTGGAGCCCATTCCCTATGGTGGGATGCCTTGCAGCAGCCTTGATGCAGAGGGGAGGGGCTTGATCCCGCTTCCACTTAATGCTTTGTTGATTTCACATGGGCAAGCTTACCTTTTCTAAGGAGTAGGTGAGGAGTTTGTGGAGGGAGGGAGTCCGGGGGGGAGAGAAAGCAGGAGAAAGAGTTGGAGAAGGAATTGTGAATGGTATGTAAAAATGAACAAAAAAAATTAAAAAAGAAGAAAAACCCACCAAGGGGAGGGGAATAAGTTTAAGTTAGACTTCTTCATCTTCTTTTTTTTTTAATAGAAAATCAATGATCTTTGTATGGTTATGTCAAAGAGATATCAAGATTAAAAATAACACAAAGAAAGACTTCTAAAAAGTACTAAGGAGCATTAGAAGTAAAAATGGAGCTAGACACAGGATAATTATGAATTACTGAATACAGGAAGGATAAGGAGAGGGAGAACAGTGAGGATGTGCTGGTGATGGATCTGATGTTACTTTGATCTCTCACAAGTCCCCAAGCAAATGAATAACGGGATAAGATTTCTAGACTCCACTAAGTTCTTACAAGTCGGCCCCCTATTGGAGCGGTCTCTGTCCTCCTCTCACTTGTCAGCCTCTTTTTCATCATCCTTAATCATCTTAAGCTGGTCATCTCTGAATCTTCATTTTCATCATCAGATCAAATGAATTTCAGCACCAATAATTTTTTAAGTACAAAAACCAGAAAAAAATATTTCATAAGCAACTCAACACCTTACCTAAAACTGAATTGAAAGCAAAACATTTATTACTCAGCAATAAAATTATCTAAAATGATGTGATAATGAAATATTAGATGTAAAATATCTTGAAAAAGTGGGTAGATTTTCAGAGATGAGACTTAATGAGTCTCGGATTCTCCAAGGAACATTTCAGGATTTTTCATTTGGACTAAGCACAGCTTTGCTCTTTTATTCCATTACCTTGCTGATGTTTTTGATAAAGCAGAAGTCTTTATTTCATTGTAAAATCAAGAGGCTAATGCCAAGGGCATTGATTATATGCTAAAAATCTCCCTGCTCTAATCCATACCCGCCTTAAGAAAAATATAAATGGATAAATTATGGAACCTACCTATGACATCAAATGAAAAATTCAAAGTTAGCTCTGTAAAGTCGTGAAGTACAGTTGTTCAACATCTCAAAATCGATTCAAAAATCAATTCAAAACACATTCACATTTTGTTCATCTTTCACAGATCCTGCTTAGAGAATCTTTAGTCACTATAATTTTAAATTACAGGATTTATGATAAAATAATAAAGAACAAAGTAAAATACAATTCAAGTGAAAACACAAGGTGTTTTATGATGCTCAAATTAGACTTCAAATTTAAAATTTTAAAGAACCTTAGCAATGTATAGCATTCAGAGATCTTGAATAAAATATAAAAACAGAACAAAGTTTCTAGTGGCTGACCAGGGAAGCCTCAGACATCTGGCATGGAAAAAATTGTTCTCAGAAAAGAAAGCCAATTAAAGCTCCCAAAACAGACAAAGTTAAGCAAGTGCACCTGTGAAAATTCTGTAAAACCCAGTGCAATTAAAGAGGAATCATAACCAGCAATTGTAAATACAAGTGCATTGTTTTCCCAGTTTCTGGGAATTTCTACAAAATTATGAAATTGTGAGAAAAATGAAATACCCAGTAAATTGGGTATTTTTTTCTTTTAATTCCAGTGAGTTCATAAGTATATTAAAGAAACAACATTCAACTGTTTTGTCATAGAACATATGCTAAACATCTTAATTACACAGAGATCATAGCATAGTGAAATTCCGTGAACACCTGCTTTATCACATGGCCATGATTAGGAGATGCTAATCAACATGATAATACATTATTTGTATTTATAGCATAGTAATTAAAGCTTGAATGTTCATAATTATAAAGAAAAAATATAGATGCATCAGATAGTGTTGAACCGTCATTTATAACACCGTAGGGTATTATGAATCCATTTCATATGAAGATTTTTGCTGTGTTTATAGCTTATACTGATATTTGTTTTTTATAATTATGTTTACATGTATGTGTGTGTGTGGATGTTTCTGCATACATATATAGAGGTCAAATGACAGTATTGAATAGAAAGAATAGATGGCACTCTGAAAATCATACACCAAAGAGTATGAAACTATAAATTAAATACAAAAATTCTAGCCCTAGTTTATTAGAAAAGTGAAATATATCCTCCACAATATTCACTATCATAAAAGCCATATATATGAAACACCGGATTGTATAAATCCTATTTTATGCAAATCAAATATTCCTCCTACAAGTAAATATGGTCAATTAAAATCATAAAATATTTTTTTTGGTTATTTACTTCAAGTTCTTACAGAAAATATATCACTGAATGTTAATTATATAGCAAAGACATTAAGTTAGTTTTACTTCTTAAGATCCAAAGAATAAATTTACTTGAATGACAAGAAAAGAGAGACTTATAATAGGTTAAAAAAAAAAACAAAAGTCCACATGAAAGCCTCATGAAGACTCACTAGTCATTAAGTTAATTTCCTTTTAATTTTTAATTAATATTATGTAATAGATGAACATTTTTAACATCCTCATGTCCAAAAAAAGCAACACCTGGAATATGGTCTATTCTTTTGTAAATTTCAATATGTAGAATGTCATAAATA
Source organism: Microtus agrestis (assembly GCA_902806775.1). NCBI lineage: Eukaryota > Metazoa > Chordata > Mammalia > Rodentia > Cricetidae > Microtus > Microtus agrestis. The sequence goes on along the minus strand of CADCXT010001833.1, from coordinate 140,382 downwards.
TAAATCATTTCTTAAAACTCTAGGTACAACGATAAAGTGTTTCAATATAGCATTAATTTGAATATTATCAACACTGATAAACAAAGGCATTATATCAGTGTATATATTGATATTTTTCTTTGTTCAAAACAGTTGAGGGATTTTTAGATTAAATTTTTCTGAAAATTAAGTTCAGATAAAAATATGTGGTTTGGAACTCATTGAAATTAGCATCTCCTGAAAATAATTCCAAGGGAATAACAAATAAAACCAAACTAAATCCATCTTGATTTGTGTCTGCAGTTTCTCAATCAGGATATTTCACTAAATTGATCAAACTCATTCCCTTCTGATATTATTAAAATAATTGATGCAAAACAATAGAAAAATAAATTTTAAAGAAATATGTTACAAGCCTGTCTAGTACTACATATTTTAATACAGCAGGAATAGAACATACATCTATATGCATGTATTCATATATTTGAGTGAATAATACATAATCTGGTGCTATAGTCAGAGAAAACAAAATAACTGCTTCTATTTTAATATAATATTTGCAAAGAACCATGTAGTCAAAGAAAGACACTCAAAACTTGAAAATTACATTTTTCCTTTTATTTCTCATTTGGCTGTTCTATTATTAAAATTGATATTATCTATATAACAGCATCTAAGGTTAACTACTTCTAATTATGCAACTAATAGAGGTAAAACTTTCTCTTATAGTCTGATAATTTGAAGTTGAAGAATTGCTTTCCTATTATCTAAATTTTAATTGCAAAGTCAAGAATACATACCAACACAGCTTCTTTAAAAAGGAGTTAGTTCAACATATTTACAAAGAAATGCCAGATTCAACAAACTTCCACTTTAAAATATTTACTATTTTATGATAATATGTATAACGTTCTCATTAATATTTTTCTACAAAAGTAGATAAGACATAATGTTTGACTAATCACATCAATATTTGGAGATGTACCTAAAAACATTAGACTTCCTTGTGAGCAGATAAGAGAAGAAGCTCAAGGCTATGTGGTAGTCCCTGAGTAGATGCTGAGGACTTCAAACTCAGACCTTTTAGTTCTTGATGCAATGGTATTCCTGTAAAGATCATGGCATATATCCACCCACTTCACACTGCATAAATATTACTAATGTATCTATAACCTAACAGAACGTCTTGGCTATTTTTGATAGTAAAGTTAGATGTTTAAATGAATGTTTGATCTAACTGTGAGCAGAATGGTCTATAAGACATATCATTCAGCGAAGATGTGCCCGTTGGTAAAATGGTGACAGGACTGTTATGAAAGGAGCCAGTCTACTCCCTAACTGGATGCTGGGCTTGTTCTGAAAGGCTTTCCTGTGCTCTCCCTAACTGGATCAGTGTTGATGGAGCAAGCTCAGTACTTTTGGCGTAGTTTCTCACCGCTTTCCTTTTTCTGGTCTACAATTCTCACCTGTATCTAATTTCAAGCTCTCCTCCTTTGCTGCTTGTTCTTCATAAACTTACAATATCATAACAAAAGATTTCTTCTCTTCCACCATCTGTTTGAATTTTCAGAAATGCGTTAAATTCATTCCTGCAAATTATGGTTGATGTAACTTCATGACCTTTGTCAATTTCCCACAAAAATTCATGATTTGTGCTATGTTACTAACTTCATGAATTCTGTGTTTTGTTCTTTTCTGAACACATTCCATATTAGTCTATGTCAATAATTTTTTTTCTGAATTCATTTGCTTTTTAAATAAATAAATAAATCCTGACTAAATTTCTGCTAAAGGAATCTTGGTAAATTTATAGATTACATTATTAATTAAATATCATATATTCCAGAAGTACAATATCTGAGTCTAGATTTTACTAGCTAACTTCATAATATTTTATTGATGGATCAATACACTGAATTTTTAAGATTCAACAAATCAAATTCACTTATTACAAACTATTCCCAAATGTGTTGACATTCAGTAGTAGGGCCTGTGTGAGGTCCCTATGAAAGTGAAAGATCTTGGTGCTCTTAAAAACAGAATTCTAAAAGGTCACCTTTGCTCTAGCAACACTGTCATGATGTAAAGAATCCAGGGTTCTCTGCATGAGGATGCCAGTTCCTGTTCAACTCTGAATCAGTAAGCACTTGATACTGGACTTCTTAACTTCCAGATGTTAGAAATAAATTCTTAGTGCATAGAAGTCACCAAGTTTATATTCTTTATTAAAATAGTCTTCATTAAAATAGTACGAACAGGCTATGGTGATAGAAAACAGAGCAGAATTTAAAGTTCTTGCCCTATACTTAAACGTAACCTCCAACGAGGACTCCAAATAAAATTAATTTACACAGTCAGCGGATGGACTTGCCTACTGTTTCAAAGTTACTCTATTAACTAATTCTCTTGTTCATTATTTTTCTTCTATTCACCATGAACTTGTCTCTTTCAATTGCTATATTAAGTATGGTGGCAAAGCCAAGCTTGTTAATGATTATAGAGCCCAGACCTGACCCTAATGACTCAGGCAATGAAGTGTTCAGGCCTAGTATAAAGTATGTACTTGAATCTTAGATTTTTAAAAGAATTGTCCCTAGAGTAAAATGTAAAAATACAAATTATTAAAGTAAAAAAAAACTTACAATATAAAAATATAAGGAAAAATATTTCCTTTGGTATGAAAAATGTATTTTTAGTTTAAGTATTATTACATGAGCTGTCATTTTTAATTTGATATCTCAGTACAGTAGGATAAGATTAGTTTATATTAGTTTATTTTTAAGAATATAGAAATACAAGCAGAAATCTTGTCAATCTTTTTCTCTGTGAATCAGATTCACAGAGAAAGTCAATTAATGATGAAAAATGAAACATTATCGCAAATCAGTCTGATATTGAGTGAGTCAGCATTGAGAATGTCTGTGATGTAGCACTTTTATTGTATTTTTACTGCATTTTTGCAAAATGAAGTTAACTCCTTTTGAAGTAATTGGTATGCTGTGATATAGCATATTTTAAATATAAGCCTTTTGATGCATTTGCATCATCTTGTACTTAGACAATTTTTTCTTTCATAATTTTAATATATTTCTATATCTATATTCATATAAACCTAAAAGTCTATATATGCATCCATATGCATACACACCAATTGAATTTTACAAATTTTAAGTTGAAGAGTCACCAATAGGAGTTGACTTACATTACTTGCTTATAACTTCTTGAAAATAGATGTGATTATATGTGAACAGGGACAGTCAGAAGAATGATCAATAAATAAAATCAAAGAAGAGTTCAAAGATTTAGGATAACCTAAAAGGCTGCTCCCATTTTCCACCTCACCAAAGTACCATATTTTGCAGGTTACTTGTGAGTTTAAGAGAATCTTATCCCTTCATGTATCATGAACAAAGGTAGGCTACATGAATTCCCCTACTTAGACCTCCTCTAATCTCCAGCCCTGCTGCTACTCATCAGGGATGACTGCCTTCCATACTGCTGGCTACCAACATCCCACTAAGGTTTCTGTTCCAGTCTTCTGCCTTGGCTTATGTAAATAATAAGATAATATGTAAGATAAAACAGAATCTTTCTTCTCCAAATTGTTTCTGTTAAATGTTTAATCGCAGCACCAGAAAGCACATTACGACAGTGTCAGTGTGAGTGTATGTGCAAAAGCCAAAATAAATGTGTTTGGATGCACTGTAGTCAAAGTGCATGCTGGGACTCTAACTCCGAACTTCTGCAAAGGCAACAAGTGCTCTTAACCACAAATATCACCTTTCCAGGTCCTTTCTTGGCTTTTTATGAGCCTAATTTTCTCCTGCTACTTACTTTCCATGCCTGGAAGTTCCAATTATATCTCTGCCTTCACTATTGCACTACTGCCCATTCTGCTCTTTGTTAGACCAATCAAATAAATGCAAGACATCTTTACATAGTTAAACAAACATCCAACCGTATAAACAAATGCAACACATCCATAGATAGTTAAACAAAAGCAATACCTCTTTGTACAGTTCAGCAAATAATTCTACAACAGCTCACCAATAAACTAAGTAATTACAAGAAAGGAAGATTTAAAAAAGAAACCAGAGCAAGAATCGGATGCCTCATTCTGGAATTATTGGCTGCCACTAAGGACAGAATCAAGGCCATATTTGGCTCTGTCCAATATGAACTGTTGCTTTTCCGATCTCTGCCCTAACCTACTTGAGCTGTATTTCTCTCCTGTTTTCTATTAATTCACTTAAAAAAAAAACTTAAGAAACAGGTGTGCAATTTACTTTTATTGTTCAAAACTAAACTACTTTAATGTAGGTTTTACTTGTGAGCAGAAAGGTGAAAATCAGACTCACATTTACTAAAGGAAAAATTTCTCTAAGGGCAAATAACTTTCAAGGTGAAGCAAATTAATTTCTCCAGAACAGGAAGTAATTTAGTTAATCATCTTTTCTACCTTTCTTCATAACACTCTGCAGCCTGAAGACAGTTGTATTTACTCTGCAGGAGGAAGTCACTTTATCTCCAGAAACCTTTCCTCACCAGTCACACTGTGCCCTTACCTTGTAGGTTCATTTTAGTTGACTTCCCACATCTCACGAAATGAATGTGCCAAAATATTTTCAATTTCTCTGAACACATCATTTTTAAATAAGTTTGGCTCAAAACACCATAGCAATTATGAGAAAAAAATTCCTTTATTGTACTACTAAAAATAGTCAGAGGCTCTATTTTCAAGCCGAGTGAATTATGTATTACATTTAAGTGTCAAATTGTCATTTCAGGAAACACATCAGGAGAAGCAGGCAATGTTAGTCATGTTATTTAATCCAAAGAGTAAAAACAGAAATTAGCATGAAGTACCCTCCTGCCATTCATTCAATAGAAAGGAATTTAAAAGAAAATGAGCAATAAAAATACGCAATAAAAACAGGAATAAGCTGCTGCTTGTTAGATTTAACACAGCACAACCCCTCCTCCTATAAAGAATTGCATTTATACTCTCAGCAGCCCAGTTTGAGGCCATTGATTAAATAATACTCCTGTTAAAACATAAAGCAGCAGTAACTGAAGCAACACTATAATAAAAAGATTACTGTGCACATTTTAGATAGGCAGTGCAATACTAGTTTCTAAGGCTTTGTAAATATTATAATTTTGGGGAAATATAATGATGGTTCATTGATTTCTATATATTATTTTCTGTACGGTAGAAGAATTGAAACAAAGTGTTGTCTTACAAACTACCCTTACTAGCAAAGAATGAAAGTATATTTGGGGAAAATTTTATTTTTCTACCAAACTGTTGAAGTGATTTGTATGTGAACATAATTTCCAGAGCAATATGTTGAGACCGTAAATAAACTTGAGCACCAACTTATAATAAACTTGAGGACTGCCTGCAAATTAGTGTGCTCTTCAGAACATGACATTAATTGTAATTAACACCAAAATACTGAAAATTCTGTTGCAATATCATTTTTTCTAATTAAATAGTCACATTTAAAAGAGGTTCAAACAAATTGACTCCACCAAAAGCAAGCATTTCTGTCCAAGGCAGAACTAATTATTTCTTCTTATCCCTCCTAGAAGATAATTCCACTTTATAACTCACATTTCACACACACAATTTTGTAAATAATATGTCTTATAATTTCATTAATGTTTGGGAGATGACAGAATGCATGAAGTTCCATCCCTAAACACAGAGTCATAATTATTTTTACAATCTTGAAAAGACAAATTCTTGAGTGACTATCAACTTAACTCTCTGTCTTTTACATACTAAATCAGTGGGCTTTGGTTTATTCCACAGAACTGCTTTTATTTGATAGCATCCTCAAATTAAAATATGAAAAGAGAGTAGTCTTAAGTATTAGGGCAACTGTAGTGACAGGTAGGGAATGAGATCACAGGCCTATGGATAAGTATATAGTAAAGAAAAATCACACAGAAGAGGAGCAGATGGGGTCTATAACTGATACCTGAATTTTCTCATGCAGACTTTAAAGACTCCATTCATCAAAAATATCTGAGACTCATAATTTGCCTCTCAGGTTGTCAGTTCAAAGCATTGTTGCATGGGGTGTGCTTCACCTGGCTCCCTCCCACAGTTGTTCTCAATAGCAAATATATTTCTCAAATACACGTATCTGTGGTTTCATGAAAGGCCTCTACAGAGGGCACCAAATTCCATATCCTTTAGCATGCTGAAAACAAGGCAGCTGGAGTTGGGAGGCTGAAAATGAAAAGATCTGACCCCTTGTCATTGAAGTTCACAGATAAAGAAAACACTGCCACACCACTGTTTGACTGGTGCCTCCCTCCTTCATTAAAGACATATCCTACAATTGTGACATTCTTGAAATCAAAGATTAGATAGAAAGAGGTCTTGCCATCAACCTTAAAGATGTACAGCTTTATTTTTACTCTGCATAAAAGTGTGAGCATCTGAAAAGGAAGGAGGAGACAAAAGAAAGAGATGCATTTCTTTAACAGTGCCTGGAGAAAAAACTTTAAAGTGAATAGAAATTTAAATCCTTATCCAACTGTCTCTGGCATATATAAAGACAAAACATGAAAAGACACAACAAATGATCTCTCTTCCCTTTAATTAATTACCCCTTTAACCCCTGAAAATGCTCCAAAAAACGTTTATAAAAAGTATGTGCTGCCTGCTACCATTTGAAAATCACAGTTCCCAGATATATTTTACAAGTACAATGAAATGCATATTTGGTTTCTACCTTTCTCATTAGTCAAACAAAATATAGTGACTAGGAGGTCATGCTAAAGACATGACATTTTGTCAGTGACAGATTAATATGGATGGTAACTTAAATGTGAAAAACAAAACTGATTGACAATGACAGGAGTCTTGGTTCTTTTTCCAAAATTGTTATGAATTGATCAATACTATTTCAACCAATGTTAAAAAAGAATTTAAAATTGTAATGGGGTAATTGACACCATTTGTTACCATTATGTATGAAGCAATTAACCTAATACATATTTTGATACTTGTATTAATCTGCACTGAATGTAGTCCTTACATTTAATTTATATTTGTGAATTTAGTAAATGATTACAAAAAGATGGCTTTTCTATGTTTTTCTTTATTATTTTTAATAAAACCATTGTGTTAAAAGGATAGTGGTAATTCAGTGTATAATAGTGTGCATTTATTCGCATTTAATATCAGACCTATTTGTCACATGCTATTTCTCAAATAAATAGTAATGTTCACCAGTACTACATATGTTCTTTAATGTTTCTAATAAAAATTTTTATTAAAAGATCAAGAGTAGAGATATAATTGACCATTTTAGCATTTATATTTATTAATTGATAGGTATTTATTTATTTATTCATTAATCAACTACTCTTCAGGCAATTGAAATTTCAATCCTTTGGTTTCTAGCTTCCCTCATTCCTTTCTTGACCTTACACAGTTTTCAGAAATAGGCAGATATTTTGTTTGTTATAAGTCCTAAATGTATTTCCTATTTGACATTTCTAAATTGTTGCTATAAGTTTAGGTTGATCATTAGCCTATCTTCTTTTGCAATATCATAATTTACAATTATCAAACATCATCCTCAGGCTTTTGGTATATATAAAGATTCTTTGTGTATATAAAGTTTGTCTTACAAGTATTAAGCATTGCCAGTTGTTCCTGAATAATAGTTATGTATACAGTTGCATACGTGAATAGACACAAATGTAGCTGTCTATGCATATAATATCGTAAGTGCTTGAAAGTGTCCAATGAGTGAAAACAACCAACAGTCCTACACAGCTATGATGTCTAAGAAAAAAACAACAGTGACCAGCATGATACAGAAACCCCGAGGATGAAGGAGTGTTACATATATGTTGCCATTAACTAATAATCTAATTGGAATTAAGAATTACTATGTTGGAATCAACATAGTAAAAATGGCAATTCTACCAAAAGCAATCTATAGATTCAAAGCAATCCCAATAAAAATCCCATCAAAATTCTTCACAGATCTGGAGAAGACAATAATCAACTTTATATGGAAAAACAAAAAACCCAGGATAGCCAAAAAAATCTTATACAATAAAGTAACGTCTGGAGGCATTACCATCCCTGACTTCAAACTCTATTACAGAGCTACAGTATTGAAAACAGCTTGGTATTGGCATAAAAACAGAGAAGTCGAGCAATGGAATCAAATAAAAGATCCTGACTATAACCCACAAACCTATGAACACCTGATTTTCGATAAAGGAGCTAAAAGTATACAATGGAAAAAAAGAGAGCATCTTCAACAAATTGTGCTGGCAAAACTGGATGTCAGTCTGTAGAAGATTGAAAATAGATCCAAATTTATCACCATGTAAAAAACTCAAGTGCAAGTGGATTAAAGACCTCAATATCAGTCCGAACACACTGAACCAGATAGAAGAGAAAGCGGGAAGTACTCTACAACACGTGGGCACAGGAGACCACTTCCTACGTATAACCCCAGCAGCACAGACAGTAAGAACCTTATTGAATAGATGGGACCTCCTGAGACTGAGAAGCTTCTGTAAAGCAAAGACATTGTCACTAAGACAGAAAGGTAACCCACTGACTGGGAGAAGATCTTCACCAACCCCGCAACTGACAAAGGTCTGATCTCCAAAATATACAAAGAACTCAAGAAACTAGACCGTAAAAGGCTAATCAACCCAATTATAAAATGGGGCAATGAGCTGCACAGAGAATTCTCAACAGAAGAAGTTCAAATGGCCAAAAGACACGTAAGGTCATGCTCAACTTCCTTAGCGATCAGGGAAATGCAAATCAAGACATCTTTAAGATACCATCTTACACTTGTCAGAATGGCTAAAATCAAAAACACAAATGATAGCCTTTGCTGAAGAGGCTGTGGAGGAAGGGATACCCTAATCCATTGCTGGTGGGAATGCAAACTTGTGCAACCACTTTGGAAAGCAGTGTGGAGGTTTCTCAGGAAATTTGGGATCAACCTATCCCTGGACCCAGCAATACCACACTTGGGGATATACCCAAGAGATTCTCCATCATACTACAAAAGTATATGCTCTACTATGTTCATAGCAGCATTGTTTGTAATAGCCAGAACCTGGAAACAACCTAGATGCCCTTCAATTGAAGAATGGATGAAGAATGTATGGAATATATACATATTAGAGTACTACTCAGCAGTAAAAAACAAGGACTTCTTGAATTTTGCAGGCAAATAGATGGAAATAGAAAACACTATCCTGAGTGACATAAGCCAGACCCAAAAAGAGGAACATGGGATGTACTCACTCATATTTGGTTTCTAGCCATAAATAAAGGACATTGAGCCTAGAATTCGTTGTCTTAGAGAAGCTAAATAAGAAGGAGAACCCAAAGAAAAACATATAGGCATCCTCCTGAATATTAACCTTCATCAGGCAATGAAAGGAGACAGAGACCCACATTGGAGCACCGGACTGGACTGAAATCTCAAGGTCCAAATCAGGAGCAGAAGGAGAGAGAGCACGAGCAAGGAACTCAGGACCACAAGGGGTGCACCCACACACTGAGACAATGGGGATGTTCTATCGGGAACTCACCAAGGTCACCTGGCCTGGGTCTGAAAAAGCCTGGGTTAAAACCGGTCTCACTGAACATAGCGGACAATGAGGACTACTAAGAACTCAAGAACAATGGCAGTGGGTTTTTGATCCTACTGCACGGATTGGCTTTGTGGGAGCCTAGGCAGTTTGGATGCTCACCTTACTAGACCTGGATGGAGGTGGGTGGTCCTTGGACTTCCCACAGGGCAGGGAACCCTGATTGCTCTTTGGGCTGACAAGGTAGGGATACTTGATTTGGGGAGGGGGAAATGGGAGGCGGCGGTGGGGAAGAGACAGAAATCTTTAATAAATAAATTAAAAAAATAAAAAATATAAAAAACAAAAACAAAAAAATAAAAGGTGGAATCAAAAAAAAAAAGAACCAGTAAAATAAATAAGAAATCATGCCTGGCATGAAAAAAAATTAATCAGCTACTAATGAGTAGGGAATCTGTGGATCTCAAAGAGGCCGATACAATCTCCAGTTTGATATTTATAATTTTATCACAATTCTAAACATAATCCAAATATTATTGTTATAATTACACATAAGCATAAGTGTCACCATCCACCAAATAAACTTCTCTTTCAGAAAACTGGAGATTATTAGAGAAAAACACATCCAATCAAAATACAGTAAAAAGGTGACTATGTGGTATCCAGCCCCAACTGGTGCATCTACAACACAACTTAAACCTCAGGGATAATAGGAGAAGAAGGGGTGGAGATATTGTAATATGGAATAAGAGGGAGTTTGCTGTGAAATTGTACCCATTAGAGTCTTACAGATACTAGAGAGACTGCACATTGAATTCTATCATGGCTTCCTCAGCAAGACCTGGAAATGATGCAGCAGTACAAATAGCAATATGAAGGAAAATCTTACAGAGTTCCAACTACAGCAAAAGAACTCTAAGCAATTAATAAATATGAGAGAAGGAGAAATAATATTCACTAGAAAAGAGCTGCATGAGCCAGGGTTCTCTTTAGGGATATAACTGGTGAAAAGAATATAAGCATATAGGATTTATCAGAATGGCTTCCAAGTTGTGAACGTGCTACTGGAGCCATGGCTGCCTACCTAAGACAGTCCAAGAACCCAGTAGTTCTTTAGTGTCTGAGGCTGGATATCTCAGCTTATTTTCAATACATATTGCAATCCCAAAGCAGTAGGTTCTAATGCCAGTGAATGAATTAATTTGTCAGAGAGAACAAGAGCAAGCAAGCAAAATTCCCAAGCTTCTTCCATCTTCTTTACAACAGGTTGCCAGCAGAAGGTTTGGATTAAAGATGGGTCTTCCGACATCAAATGATTTAATTATGAAAACACTCTCAGAAGTGTGCATGGCTCCTTGGATTTTTAGCTAATTCCAGATGTGGTCAAGTGAACAACCAAAAATAGCTATCAAAAGATCCTACTAATTGGTTAACCAAAATCAAATACTCAGTCCTGAAATTGCTTTCAAACATTATTTTAAACAATTAACAATATAAAACTGACTCTTTGACAGTGTTATTACTATAGGAAACTATAAGACTGATAAAAATAACCAGTTTATGTCTTGAAATAAATACATATACAGACACCTGTGAAGTCAAAGTATAAATATTTTAGATTGCATTATTCTGAAGATGGGGGAAGCATTTTTGAAACATATCTCTGCCTAAGACAAGAAAGCAAATTAAAAATTCAAGTGCAGAATAAGAAAAAGGTCACTGCAGCTAAGAAAAATAGAATATGTGAATGCCCACGGGTATAAAAGCTGTGAATCTAGACCATGACATGGCACATGCAAGGAGAGTTCACAGCTTGGGGCATAATTGGTGCCACTAAAAAGTTGTCACATATTAAAACGAAGGAGGTGCAAACCTATGACATTTGTTAATTCCACAGTAATTAATCAGTTCATATGAATAGCCTCAAGTTGGTTTTGATAAATTGTGAAGGATACAGGAAGAGAGAGTTACTGAGGAACAGAATTTTAGCCCATGTTAACTCACATCAGATTAAAACATTCTTACATCCTCTTCTGGAGATTTTCTACAAGATCTGAACTGCACGTGTCTGTGTGTTTTAAATTGGTGTAAGTTTTTACATCCATTTAAGAATCTATATTTATTAGTAGTAAAAATGATTCAAATTATAAAGCTCATCCATAATTCTTTTTGAAGTGGAAGTATTGCGGTTTCTACAAATGCAAATGCCAATAAATATTTTTCTTAAAGATATTTTTATTTTATTTTATTTAATATTAATATATTAAGGCCATCCCTCAGTCAGTAGTGTCTTTTGAAAAATAGACACATACTGAATTGTAGTTCAAAACACACAAACAGAAGTCATCCCCACAGCAAAAACCATCACATTGTCATCAATGTGTAAGTTCCACATATTTCTTTTGGAAAAAAAGTTTATGTTCAATTTGAATTATTTAAATTCCGAAGATGTAGTGTAAATATTTTCTGTTGCTCATAACAGCATTTGAATTCTGGATGAAATATTGTGCTTAATATCTTTTTTTCTACTAGATTTATTCTAGCTAATCACTTATAATGCAATTAAAATACTAGGAAAAAATAAAACACACAGCATGTAGAGAAGTAAATGGTCATTTTCAAACTTAACATGTAGGAACTTAAGACAGTAAAATAAACCCAGGAGTAAATATAACTACCTTTATACATGTATAGTTATACATATATATGGATATCTTATCATACTAAAATTATGCTATTTATATGTATGAAAATATTTTCTTCTGTAAGAATTTATTTTCCTTCTCTTAACAATGTAAATAATTTTAATTTATGTTAACCCAATCTGTAGATATGAATGATTAGATTCTGTTTAAGAAATACTTGCTTCTTGTTATTGCTATTGTTATGCCTTGATTGTCTATTGTCTTATCTGTAACAATTTAATTCATAACTCAGATACAAAATAGAAAATAAAAATCTGAAATAATTTTTGGTTGTGAGCCTAGCCTTTAATCTCTCCAGCGGACAATGAGGGCTGATGAGAAGCTAAGGACAATGGCACTGGGTTTTGATCCTACTGCATGAACCGTCTTTGTGGGAGCCTAGACTGTTTGGATGCTCACCTTCCTAGACCTGGATGGACAGGGGAGGACCTTGGACTTTCCACAGGGCAGGAAATCTGGATTGCTGTCAGATTAAACCTGTGCTTCAAAACTAGTACTAAATAATTAGAATTGCCTTGTAAAGACACACAAGATATTGAAGGACTAAGAAAAATGAGAAGAAATTTAATTGCTAATATGCAATAAATGAGTTTCATTTTACAACTTTCAAAAGTTGCCCTATTTTAACATTCTTTTCCAATTAAAAGGCACACTTAAAGAGCTTACTTGCTACTTTCTTATTTTATTATAATTATTGATATTAACATGAAAACACATTTCATATGTCACCTCTAGTCCCATGTGAATTCAATGACTAATTCTCTGGAATAGGGGTTCATGCAAATAACTTTAAAAGCAAAAGGAGAGAAATGCTGCAAACTTTATACTATTCAACAATAATTCCTAGGAATATAGATGCTAAGCCACACATTCTGTTCTTTTGCTTTAAATGTAAATTAGAATAAAGTGTCCTAATATTATTAAGCCTGTGATCAAAATTATATGAGATAAAAAATGAAGTTAATTTGAAAATAAAAATTTTAGAAGGCAATTGTCTTAATTCTCCAAAGAAATATATTGAATTGTTTTCAAGTAAATGTATGTTTTCCTACTTAAATATGTAATTCCTCTTAAGGAAATATTTTAATATCTTAAAATATTTTATGCTATTTGTAAATAATGTTAAAAATAGATATGATAAAAATATTATTTTAAAATTCTAGTATGTTGCAATGCATTCATTTTAACTATTGTATAATTTTAACACATCTATTCTTGGATAATTTCAAGCTTGTATGCAAAGAATTTTTATCACACCTACTCCTTATATCTTCGAGAATCTCACAACTCCAATTCAATTCCATGCTCCTTCCTTCCTTCCTTCCTTCCTTCCTTCCTTCCTTCCTTCCTTCCTCCTCCCTCCCTCCCTCCCTCTTTCTTTCTTTCTTTCTTTCTTTCTTTCTTTCTTTCTTTCTTTCTTTCTTTCTTTCTTTCTAACCCACTGATTCAGGTAAATTTGTTTTAAGCATTGGGAATGACAAAGTTTTTCTATGTTTAAGAATGAAATAATTAAGTTAGCAAACTTAGCCAATGGTCCTCATATTCATTTAGCCTTGTGAGTACAAATTTTAAAATAGATTATAACTATTATAACATTTACAATATCTTAACTTTCACAATTTTAGTATATTTATTGCTTCAAAATTTCAGATATAATAAGAATTTAAAACATCAGTTTTTAACAACTTCATTGTCTGGTTTACGTCGACTTGACACAAGGTAGAGTTATCTTAAAGGGAAAATATTGGTTGAGAAAACACCCCCTATAAGATTTGTCTACAATGCATTCTCCTAATTAGTGAGTGATGTGTCCATGGCTCAGTTTATTATGAGTGGTGCCATCAATGCGCTGTTGGTCCTGAGTCCTACAAAAAAAAAAAAAAAAGGCTGAACAAGCCAAGGGGAGGAAGCCAGCAAGCAACACCCCTCCACAGCTTCTGCATCAACTTCTGCATTCAAGTTCTGGCTTCCTTTGAGTTCCTGTCCTGACTTAATTTAGTATGGACTACAATATAGAACTGTAAGCCGAATAAACCCTTTCCTCTCCAAGTTTTTGGTGTTTTATTACAGCAATAGTAACTCTAACTAAGACAATAACTAAAATTTCAATTTGTACTTAATTAAATAAGTTCAAATGGCCAAAAAAAAAAAAAACACTTAAGGTCATGCTCAACTTCCTTAGCGATCAGGGAAATGCAAATCAAAACAACTTTGAGATACCATCTTACACCTGTCAGAATGGCTAAAATAAAAAACATCAATGATAGCCTTTGCTGGAAAGGGTGTGGAATAAGGGGTATATTCATCCATTGCTGGTGGGAATGCAAACTTGTGCAACCACTTTGGAAAGCAGAGTGGCAGTTTCTCAGGAAATTTGGGATCAACCTACCCCTGGACCCAGCAATACCACTCTTGGGAATATACCCAAAAGATGCCCTATCATAAAACAAAAGTATATGCTCAACTATGTTCATAGTAGCATTGTTTGTAATAGCCAGAACCTGGAAACAACCTAGATGTTTTTCAATAGAAGAATGGATGAAGAAAGTGTGGGATATATACATATTAGAGTACTACTCAGCAGTAAAAAACAATGACATCTTGAATTTTGCATGCAAATGGATGGAAATAGGAAACACTATCCTGAGTGAGGTAGCCAGACCCAAAAAGATGAACATGGGATGTACTCACTCATATTTGGTTTCTAGCCATAAATAAAGGATATTGAGCCTATAATTCGTGATCCTAGAGAAGCTAAATAAGAAGGTGAACCCAAAGAAAAACATATAGTTATCCTCCTGGATATTGTAAGTAGACAAGATTACCGGGCAAAAACTGGGAACTGGGGGTGGGGTGGGATGGGGGAAAGAGGAGATGAGGAGAGAAAAGTGAGAAGGGGAGGATGGGAAAAACTTGGGGGAATGGGATTGTTGGGATAAAGAAAGGGTAGATATGGGAGCAGGGAAGTATATATTTAAATTAAGGGAGCCAATTTTAGATTTGGCAAGAGACTTGACCCTAGAAGGGTTCCCAGGTGTCCAGGGAGATGTCCCCAGCTAGTTCCTTCAGCAGTTGAGGAGAGGGAGCCTGAAATGGCCCTATTCTATAGTCATACTGATGAATATCTTGCATATCATCATAGAACCTTCATCTGGCAATGGAAGGAGATAGAGACAGAGACCCACATTGGAGCACCAGCCTGAGCTTCCAAGGTCCAAATGAAGAGCAGAAGGAAGAAGAACATGAGCAAGGAAGTCAGGACCGCGAGGGGTGCACCCACACACTGAGACAATGGGGCTGATCTATTTGAAACCCACCAAGGCCAGCTGGACTGCATCTAAAAAGCATGGGATAAAACCGGAATCTCTGAACATGGAGTACAATGAGGGCTGCTGAGAAGCCAAGAACAATGGTACTGGGTTTTGATCCTACTGCATGTACTGGCTTTGTGGGAGCCTAGGCTGTTTGGATGCTCACCTTTCTAGACAGGGATGGAGGGGGGAGGACATTGGACTTCCCACCAGGCAGGGAACCCTGACTGCTCTTCGGGCTGGAGAGGGAGGGGGAGGGGAGTGGGGAAGGGGGAGGGAAATAGGAGGCGTAGTTGGGGAGGAGGCAGAAATTTTTAATAAAAAATAAAAAAAATAGAAACATTAAAAAAAGGTAGTTTATTATCTTCCATGCTTTGCTTTGTACTGAAATGGGACATAACCAAGTGCTAAGAATGGAATCTAAAGCTTCTTTAGTATTTGTCAAGCACTTTACCAAACTGGATACTTTCTTAGTTTTAAAATGAATTAAAATATATGTATTCCAGTCTTATTTTGAATAAAAGTTAATTCATATTTAGAAAAAAAGGAGCAATAATAAAATAAAACAGCTATGTATCCTCAGAAAGTCCTCATGAATAACAATTAAAATATTATAGACTAATAATTTTCAAATAAGAAATAGCATGCAAGAAACACCTTTTACATTTAAAATACTTTTAAGATTTGTTTTATGTTTACAAATATTTTGACATCGTAGTGCATGTGTACCAGGTTCCTGACTGCACGATAAAGAAGCACCAGAATCCTTTAAAGTGGAGCGGTGGATGGCTGGAGGCCACCGTGTGAGTGCTGGGGAGGGGCATCTGCAACAACCGAAACGCTCCTAATGACTCGGTGATCTCCCAATTCCTTTTTTCACATTAAAAATAATATTTTATTTTTAAAAAATGCAATTACATCACACCTTTTGCTTTTTATTCCTCCACATACATGTGTTGCTCTCTTACAAATCCATGACTTTTTCCTCTTTTACTTGCTGTTGCATGCATATATACATAAATAAATATTTATATTACTAAATATAACCTGATCAGTCTGTATAATGTTACTTATTTGCATGTTTTCAAAGCTAACTATGTTTTGATAGGTAAAGATCTAACTTTGTGTGTGTGTTGTGTGTGTGTGTGTGTGTGTGTTGGATAACCAATTGGTGTGCTCTTCCCTCGGTAAAACATTAAACAAAACATAATAGTGTATGGTGGGCTGAATGAGATTGCTCTATAGACACAGATATTTGAGTACTTAGACCCTAGTTGGTGTCTCTGTTTGCTCAGGTTATGAAACCTTTGGGAAGTGGAACTTGCTTTGAGTATTTACAGTTTTTTTGTCCCCACTTCTTGTACACTCTCTGGCTTCTTTTTGAAGGGAAGAGAGTCATCCTTCTGGCTTTCTGCTGTATCTCATGTGACTTGTAGCCATCTGTCCCAACCATTATGGCATCTTATCCCATTTGAACTGTTAATTCAAATAAACCCTCCAAGAGGTCGTGGTCTTGGTGTTTTTACCACAGTGATAGAAAATTACCTATTCTACTCTAAAATAATATATATTTCAAAATTTCTATATTACTACTATGAAGTTGTTCAGAAGAGGATATAATTTCAAAACATGTTCACAGAAAATACCAAATGAGTCAAGAAGACAAAGAACTCATTTAGAGTTGTCCATCTCAATATTTGTATTCTGACAGTCAAGTATGAAAAGAGAAATCTATATGCATTTGTTTTAACTTTAGAGTAAAATAAATCAAAATGATTAATAGTCTATTATCAAGTAGTTTATGTAAATGAAAATGTGTGCAATATTGAGAATGTAGTACAAAATTATTTTTTATTATTACATTACCAAGTACTGTGAAATAATTATTATTGTATACTCATTATTTATGTGAAATAGCTGATTTCTTCTTGGTCCCCTCCAAACTTTGTGTAGTTAGATATTTTCTCTGTGCTATTCAAAAGAAAACTCTGCTGTGAAGAACCTATTTTAATTGTACCAAATTAGGCAGGTCAAACAGAGTGAGCTGGAGTTTCAACTCACATTATTCCACTCTCAGAATCAAAGGCTTATTTACATACCATATATATATATATATATATATATATATATATATATATATATATATTATGTTATTTTAGCAAACTGTTTCACATGGCATATTTTATAATATCCCCACTTGTAAGTCTCACATTTATAAGCACCAATTGTAAACAAGTATTTTCTAAAAGTAGTACGTTACAGCATATGATAAAGAAAAGCATGTGGATTCATTGCTTAGTAGTTGACTGAATTAAATTTGAACATATTGGTTCATTTGAGAATGTGGGAAAATTGTATAGGCTTCACATCAAAAGTAATTCTTGAGTCTTGAAAACAATATATTCATATATATATATATATATATATATATATATATATATATATATATAGAGAGAGAGACTATGAAAGATATTGTAAAATTTGATAAGTATATTTCATGGGAGTAAAAGCATTTCTATTTTCTCATGTTATGAATCTGAGGATCCATAGATGACATAATTGTTGTATTGGTTCTTTTCATTTGAACTATCTGTAATATCAATTTTAGTCTTTTCTCCATTTGTTTGTATGCTTAAGAACTTATTAAACAATAGAAAATACAATTATGATGAGAATAAATACAAGTCCTCTTAGAAAATCTGAGAATACTATAATGAATTTAGCTATAAAATATTAAAATATGTAAAATGACCAGGAAGAATGTTGTAGTCTGAAAAAGACTCCAGTATATTAAGGACAATAAGATGGGAGAGAAGAATTTCATTCAAGAAATAAATGCTGATGAGAACAGTGATGATGATAGACGTAATTGGGAGTAGAGGTGAGGGCAGGTTAAATTTCTGCCTACATTTACAGCTTATAGTACAAAATATTTGAGGTTTTTACAATATTTTTTTATTTTAAAAGGTAAAAATGCACATAGTTGCACAATAAGAAACTACATATGTAATTCCACACTTTTTACACTACTGATTATGTGTTTCACTTAGTAGAAATAATATTGACCTTAACTTTGTTGCTATAGAAAAATGAATTATCAGTGTCTACATTAAGAGATTCCTCATGAAGCATATCATGTTTAGAACTTGTCCGGATTAAGATTTCCTTCAAGACATTAACACTGTCTAGACTAAAATATCTTTCATCAAGTATACACTGTCTAGATAAGAATACCCCTCATGATGGACACATTATCTAGATCGGGATATCCCTCATGAAACATACCATGAGAATGAGATCACCCCTGTGATTATATCTTGGCTAGATTAAGATTTCCTTCAAGACATAACATTGTCTACACTAAGATATCTTTCATCAAGAACACAATGTTTAGATAAGAATACACCTCATGAAGCACACACTGTCTAGATAAGGATACTCTTCACACTAACTAGACAAGAATACCCTCATGAAGTACATACTTATTAGATAAGGATATCCTTCATGAAGTACATAATATTAATACTAGATAGAACCCACATTATAAGTGACATGGCTCTTTCTATCAAAATCTCAGTGTGGTAAAATGTACATTATCTGACAAGAAATAAGAATTTGAGAGATGTGTATGTAACCTCTGTTTTCTGAAGCCACACGTCTCCAGTCAATGTGGTTACCATCTTGCTGATTTTATTCATTTGTATCATATCTATAGACCAATCAAATCCTCCTTTAATTATCTGGCAGAGTATTTAAAATTTAATGCAATGATTCTTTAAAAAATAGCAAAACCACCACAAAATAATAATGCTTGTTAAGATGGACTTATTCTATAAAATCATTTTGATGATTTAATGAAAATAATGAAATAGAAGTAAAAGTAAATGTTACCAATGATTTACACACCCCTAAAAGTCATACCTCAAAATATGTTGAAGTCTCTAAGGAAGTAGCATTGTAAAGACATTTTTTGCCAAAAGAATTATGTAAAGATGCTCTCTCTCTCTCTCTCTCTCTCTCTCTCTCTCTCTCTCTCTCTCTCCCCCCCCAAGACATTAGGAAAACATCCTTTTGACAGTTGTTCAGAAGTATCACTGAAATGTTAAATAATGAATGTGTGGGTTGCAGTTTACAGGCACAAGTTGCATGACAAAACAGGCATGTCATCACATAGACTGTTTTCTTCACTTTGTCATTCTTCAAACATATTTCAGTCAAAATGTGTGACATTACATCAGTAAAATTTGTTGAAGTTTTCATATTATCACAGACTGTGTTTTCTATAATATTATATAATAAATAAAGACTCCAAAGAAGTCAAGATGAAAAAATGCAAGCAAAAATATTTTGATCGCTTAATTTAGGAAAAAAAATTGAATGGTAACAGATATCAGTTTATGATTAATTTACAGATTCTGGGCATAATTATGTTATTGATAAAATTAGATGTTAAAATCTGTATTGGTGGGAGAATTTTTGCTTTTATCTGTTGGAAATTGACAAAGTTTTGTGAATGCTAAGTAAATAGATATTGCTGAACTAAATCTTGAGACTAACTAAAAATCATACTTGAAAGATATTGCAATAAATGATACTCCATAGAACAAATTGACCTATAAGCAGAGATACATATATTTGTGAAACATAGTATGCAGTATTCAAGTCTAATAAATGTGTTATCTTATGAAGTAAATCTTATGTCACTTCCTATAAGTCACTATTATATGAAAATTAGAATAAAAACAAGAAGCTTGAAACTAACAAGACATAAAATGTTATTTCAAAAATAATATCAGACTCTCATATCGATAATGGCTTATTTTATCTGCAATTTTCAATAAATGACACTGATTATAAATTATATTTTTAGAAACCTAAGTGTTTGCCAAAACATACACAGTAAATCAATCACTAGATGAGAAAAACAGAGAAGTAAAGTACTTTAAAGTATCTGGATATCAATTACCCATAATTTCAAAGTGAACTTTGTATTATTTGAAATAGACTGAAAATTAGTCATTGTTATTCATAGAGATAGATAAATCACCTCTGGACAGACGAAAGACAGATATACAACAAGATATAGTAATAGAAAATAGACAGATATTTTTGGTTGGGAGCCTAGCCTTTAACGGCTGAGCCATCTCTCCTAGACAAAATTGCCAGGCAAAAATTGGGAATTTCGGGGTGGGGTGGGGTGGGGGTAAGGGGAGATGAAGAGAGAAAAGTGAGAAGGGGAGGATGGGGACAGCTTGGGAGAATGGGAGGGTTGGGATGGAGGAAGGGTGGATATGGGAGCAGGTAAGTATATATCTTAATTAAAGGAGCCATTTTAGGGTTGGCAAGAGACTTGTCTCTAGAAGGGTTCCCAGGTGTCCAAGGAGATGTCCCCAGCTAGTTCCTTGGGCAGCTTAGGGGAGGCAGTCTGAAATGGCCCTGTGCTATAGCCATACTGATGAATATCTTGCATATCACAGTAGACCCTTCATCTGGCGATGGTCAGAGAGAGAGACAGAGACCCACATTGGAGCAATGGTCTGAAGTCCCAAGGCCCACATGAGGAGCAGAAGCAGGGACAACAATGAGCAAGGAAGTCAGATCCTCGAGGGGTGCACCCACCGTCTCAGTGGCTCACCAAGGCCAGATGAATTGCTACTGATGGAGCATGTAATCAAACCGGACTCTCTGAACGTGGCGGACAATGAGGGCTGACTGAGAAGCCAAAAATAATGGCATTGGGTTTTTAGTTCCTACTGCATGTACTGGCTTTGTGGGAGCCTAGTCTGTTTGGATGCTCACCTTACTAGACCTGGATGGAGGGGGGAGGACCTTGGACTTCCCACAGGGCAGGGAACCCTGACTGCTCTTTGGACTGGAGAGGGAGAGGGAGGGGGTTTGTGGAGGAGGAGGGAAATGGGAGGAGGGGAGTAGGTGGAAATTTTTAATAATAATAATAGAAAATAGACAGATAGACAAAATGTAGAATAATAGCCAAGGGAAAGAAGTTTATGAGTAGAACTGGGTTATATGGTCATCAGTGCTAGAAATTTGGGGATGCTGTTTGCTAGCTAGCTTTCTTAAGCATGTGCAATTCAAGGAAGCCATGTCGTGATCCACAGTGTCATCTGTGACTCAGAAGCTTAGAGGATGAGTGCAGGAACTTGTGTAATGTCATCATCCTAAATCTGTAAATCAGAAGTTCTGAAGTCCAAACAAAGAAGCAGGAGACTGTCTAATGTTGAAATAGCAGTGGCGGGGCTGCGTCCCCAACACCCCAGCCGCTTGCATGGCTAGCTTTACCCGAAATAATTACATGGACACTGTATTCTTTTAAGCACTGCTTGGCCCATTAGGTTCAACCTCTTAACCCATTCCTAATCATCTATGTAGCACCATGAGGTGTGCTTACCGGGAAGATTCTAGCTTATGTCCGTCTTGGTTCTGAGCTTCATTGCGTGTGCCTCAGAGAGCAGAGCTATCCTGTCTGCCCGCGAGATAGGAGCATGGTGTCTCTCTCTGAGGCATCCGGCTCTGAGCGGAGCTGCATGCTTTCTGACCTCATTTCCTCTTCCTCTCAGCATTTTCTTCTGTTTACTCCACCCACCTATGTTCTAACCAATCGGGCCAAGCAGTTTATTTATTGCTTAGCCAATGGAATCAACAGATTGATATATGACACTCCCACATCAGTCTAAGAACCAAGGAAATTATTTTCTTTTCAATTTCCTTTTAGTTTTCTCCTTAATCTGGATGTTAGTGAGCATAAATACACAGGATGTCCATTTACATGTATTTGGATATTTATGTAAGTGCTTACATATATTTGGCATGCATGTATTTAAGCGCATACATGCCAGTGACTTAGTGTGCATGTGTGCTTTGGTGACCTGCACATGTGTGAAAAGGTGCATATTCATGTACATTGTCTGTAAAGAAGGTGCAGTCATAAGTCTTTACATATATGTGAAAGAGTAAATGCATACATTTTCATGAGGTCATACATGCATAGGATTGTATATATTTATGTCTGTGTTTCAGTGTGTAGTGTGTTCATATAAGTTTGTTTATGTCTGAGCATTTTTTCTGTACTTAAATGTATACCTATATTAGTTTTCAATGAAGTACGTGTGTTTTTAGTAGGCTTGAATGTGTATGAACCTATGTGCAGGTGTCTTGTTGAATATGTATACACATATGTGAGTGAACACATGAATGTGAATGGTTATAATTGAGTAAATTTCTGAATTTGTGACCATTTAACTACTGAGTGATTATGTAAGTGCATGTATGCTTGCATGAACATTTGTGCTTTATGTGCATTTGTGTTGATATATAAATGTGTTAGTAAGACATATAGATGTGTGTGTGTGTGTGTGTACTTGATGTCTTAGTGTGTTGTATGAAAATGTGTACATATGAGTTGATCTTTAAGTGGTGAAGCAAGTGTGTGAATAAGATATTTTCTGCATGTGAGCATTTGATCATACCTGGGTGGGTTATGGTGATAATTTCTATATGTGTTAGTGTGCTTGTGTATGCAATAGTATGCATTTGTTTGGGATTTTACATGTGCTGTTGCATGAAATGAGTTCCAGAGTATGTGACTGTATGTTTAGATGATGAATATAAGGTGTATAAATACATGTCTAAATGTGCCATTGCATGCAGAGGTTATATGCATATGTAAGTGCATATATGTGAGTGTGTACATGTATGTATGATTATGTAAATATTGGTGTGTGATAATGTGAGTGTTCACATACATGCCTGTGTGGGTGGGTGGGAAAGTCTATGTGTGTATGAGTATATGTGCCTTGCAACTGGAGATATATGTTATTTTTCATTTGTGAGTAAAGATATATAAGTGCACAAGTTTGAATGAGCATGAGGATGTAAAGCTGTCCATAAATATGTATATGTGAATTGATGAGTACAAGTGTTATATAGTATGCATGTGTACACATGATAGCATGATAGTTCATTTGTCCTAGTACTGGAATGGTTTCATTCACTAAGCCATCTTTTAAACTTTGTTTCTGATAATGACTTTGTAATATCCAAATGATAGTGTTAGATTTTTACAATATCTAATAATAAATAAGATAAAATGTTTACTTATATCAAATTTTAAAATTGCAAAATAATAATAACATGATGTCTTAGAGTCGCTTTATAAGCAGTTGTGGGTCTTTTAACGAGCAGGGTCCCCATAGACTGACGTTGGAGCTGTTTGTGAAGGATTAATAGGTGTGGCCTTGCTAAAGGAGATGTGTTACCAGGGATTGTCTTTGCTATTTCTGATTTGCACCATTTCTTACTTAGACTTTTACTTTCACTCTCACTTTCTCTCCCCCTCTCCACCACCTTGACTCATGGCAGTGCCATTGGAAGTAAACTATCAGTTACAGCCCCATGCTACATCCATGCCTGCCTGCTTACTGGTATGACCCCTACCATGGTGGTCATGGACTATTCCTCTGAAACTGTAAGCAAGATCCAAGTTAAATGTTATCTTTCATAAGCTGCCTTGTTCACAACATCTCTTCCCAACAATTAGAAAGTAACCAAGTCATGGTTCAATGAAAGTTGTCTTCTGATAGTTTTGATATTATTTAAGAAAGATTCAGTGTTAAGCTTTAGAAATACACTGATAAACATGTTTCAAAATTTCAATGATTACTTGAAGTTTTTCATAGTTAATGATAACTAAGTTTTGTCACAAGAAACGTAATTTTGAAAGACAATAATCTTGAAATTTTTTCTATAAAAATTTTATCAATTTCACTAATGTATAATGAAGAGATGATATCATTGGGACTATGATTATTATTTATTATTGCATTTCTGAGAATTCATAAATCACAGTTGATACAATTTTTCATTTTGTCTTTATAGGCAGAAAGTATAAACAAGTGCTGGTTCAAATCAGAACAAGCATTCAAGAAAGGAAACCTATGTTTTCCAAAAGATAGCTATCAGATAGTGAACAATAGGCAGTGTCCTGTGCTCTTCTCAGCAGCAGTGACATGAAAAAGAAATTCCTTTAGACTCAAAAGAGTTTTTCTTCTGTGATATTTAAGTATTTCTTAGGAAATATGTGAATGACTGGAAATGTTGACACACAAAAATTGTTACTATGTTTTTGCAAATGGTGTGGCTTAGTTCTTCATGACTAATTCAGTTTCTAAGCTACAGTGATCCTGGGAACATTTGTACTTTAGATTATATTCCATATATTATAGAGTCATTTCTGGAATTCCTGTCCACATTCTCTTCATACATCTTGATTAGGATTGCCACACATTACAGTTCAGAAATATGTCCTTCTCTGAAGATGGCACTTCCACCCAGTAACTTAACTTTCATATATATATATATATATATATATATATATACAATTCAAATAGAAGTGTTTCATAATTCTGTATAAGATTTTTCTGCTTATATCATATTGCATAAAAGCATAAATTTAAAATAGTAATCTGAAAGAAATAAGCTGCTTTATGACATTAAAGTAGAAATTTGCCTGAGCAAATGACTACTTACATATAAATATTTATTATTTGAAAGGGATTTGTATAACAAAGTATTTAGAATTTTTGCTCTCAATAATATGGAGTAAATCTCTATTTCTTTGCAAATTAAATTGGAGCATGACATTTGACTCATATAAAGCAGACTTCTATATATCCTGATAATCATCATCTTCCACAGTCTTGGATTAGTAATTCACTATTTGGCTTATTCACCACGAAACCAGAGGAGGAAAAAAGCTATCATTTGAATGACAATTTACACCAGGAGGAGTCTATATATTTCTTCCAGTCATATACTGCTACTATCCTCCACAGTGCCCTATACCAAACTCATTAAGGAAAAGAGCTTAACAAGTTAGATAATAAATATTGATATAAACTGCTTTCTTCTGTTCTACTGTATGAGTCAAAACCCAAGGATCTGGTACCTGCTATTGGTACATAGTCAAGAAAGTGGCTTCTCTTCTAGTTTCTGTTAGGCATCTGCTCAGTTTCCACTGCCCTTCAGATGACATTAGCAGATAATTCATTCCTGGTTTGCCTGTCCTATGTCCATGCCCCTGTTAATGGACTGGAACCTTCAGAATGCAGACTTTTCATGGACAAGATGCTTCATGCCACTTCAAACAGATCAGATTAATATAATATCATAATTATGCTTTGTACTATGCTTACTTGTTAGGTTTACTTGTTATGTTGAGCTTTGAAGGATATTAAAACTAATATTGGATCATTTATAAAGTTTTTCTCGAGTGAAATGATGAGAAATTGTTAATAAATAGCCAAAATGTTTTTCTAATTCATTTCTCCCATTTTTCCATCTATTTAGTACAAATGAACTTAAATGACAAAGCATAATAAAAGCAATTGATTGCATTGTGTTAGAATTTCGGCTGACTGCATTTGATAATTCTGTCAAATTCTTCTTTCAGTACCAATTTGCTATAGCATTTGATTATTGTATCAACAAGGAATTTTGTCATAATGGCATGAGCTTCCATAAGCTGAGAATAAACTTTCAATGCATCAATTGCAAGAATAAATTGGCACTCTTCTTTGATAAATATGTTCTCACTATAATTGCAATTCTATTTGAAAAATAATACAGAATATAAATTAAAGTAGACACAACTCAGTAGTAAACACTATTCTCTTCTTTAAAATAAAACCTTCTGTTCATCTTTTATTTCATATCAAGACTCTGTCTATAAAAACATATTTTTGAGAAGTTTCAATCATTTCCATATTTAAATATCTCTTTGCATAATCTTAATTAAGAAGTAGTTATCAATTTCCTTATTAGACAATATTAAAATTTTCTTATTATACATTGTCAAAGTACAATCTAATCCAAATAGATACTTAATATCACCCCATTCTGCTGGTTCATAGTTTTTCATGAGGAAGTGTACTGCTGAAATTACAATGTCTTCTGAATTCAGTATGTGAAAAACATCTATGTCCAAACTTGGGAAACCTAGATATCCCACATCCCAGAAAGACCTCTCTGAAAGCTTGTTTCAGAGGATGATAATTGAACTCTAAAAGGTAGAGTCACTGAGACAATATAAGAGAACCTAACATAATTCCTAACTTCCAAAGCGACATCATTTTTAAGTTATCTGTGCTATTTAATGCATGAAAGTCAATAAAGTCAAAAGTACTGTTGGAAGAAGATTGCACAGACTGAATGCCAAGGTGTGGATATTAGGAAGGACTGTTATTGGGCTTTATGCTCTAGGCTTCTTGCAATGTAGTATATCAAATTCATATCAGATTAGGTAAATGCCATTGATATATTCCTCTTTGGGTAAGTTTTCCATGTTTCCAAAATAATTTAGTTTTATTTATCATTTAAAATCAAATTGCATTAATTTATAAACACTAACAATGGTCAATTTAATCCATAACAGCGGATTAAATGCTATCAACTCATATATTCTTTCCCATCTTTTTAGATCTCTTCTTTTTTGAGATTCTTTATTATTAACTTAGTAGTTGGTCATTTATTAAAAGTGAGCATGGGCACACAATGCTTTCACTATTCTCTGACAATGAAAATTTATCATAAATCCTTCTAAGTTCTGGATATGAATAAAGAACTGACTAAAATAATCAAAAAGTCCTCCCTTTTATATGAATGCTTAGGAGCCTCTGGTATATTCACCTTTCACCTCTAATAAAAAAAAGTTATGCTATTCCTACCACATCCCCGACTTTTATTTCAACTGTCTGTGGGGCTACATATTTTTTCTACAGGCTGTCTCTAATATTGAGTGACCTTTTTCTATAACACACTGGTCTGAAATACTAACATGGTATAATGTCAAAGATCTTGCACCATCTGTCTCTGTATGCTCTGTGTATTAATCATTCATCCAAAAGGTTCCCATATATTCTTTAAAAGGCCATAGACCTCATATCCATTATTACTGCTTGCTACATCATTGTAATGTGATAAATCATTACAGTATTTGTATAGATAAATAAAAACATTACTGAAAACCTCAAATACAGCTTATTCAACTGACTACATGTTAAAAATGCTTAACTTAGAATGCATGTTTTTTATAGGTATAGAAGAAGGAGAAGTTCAACTCAAAAGCATAGAATGCATGTTTTATCACAAACAGAACATTAACACTTAGAGGAAAGACACAATAATATACAAAAAAAAGAATAGAACTTGAACTAATACAAAATGTATACAGAGAGGTTATTTTTTTCTCTCAAAAGCACCAAAATCATTTTTTTAAATTATTTTACATTGAATATACTGATATTAGAAGTAGATATCTCTCTTTGTCACTTTAAAGGAACAATCTCACTAATGTCACTTAAACAGGTCTCAGCCTTTTCCCTTTCTCTGTTAATAAACATGTTTGTTCTGCATTAGATTTGATAATTTTTTACTATGCCTTCATTTTTGTCTATAAATATCTGTTGTCTAAAAAACACGATTTCTTATTATGGTCTTAATTGGGTATTTTTCCATATGCATTGTGTCTATAGACTCACTCACTAGCTCTGAAGACAGAAATATATATATATATATATATATATATATATATATATATATATAATCAGTAGGAGCAAGGCAATGAAGAACATGACTTTACTAGGATTTCAAAATTAGTTATATAAATCTAAATATATGAAAATATTAAAAGAAATATATAATAATATATGAAAGAAAAAATTTCCTTTTGAATCTGCTTCTGTGTCACTTATTAATGTGTCAGAATTGAGAATTAAATCAAGCAGGAACAAATTGTGAATCTTTTAATGTCACTTGTTTTCTGCTTAGATGCTGAAGAAAAATGATTTTGTTTTTAGAACTGTGTGTTGAATTCAGGTCCTGTGTGTGCTATGCCAAGATCCAAGAATCATGCCAAATGAATTAAATCCTGATGCCCATGAAATAATACTCCTATATATAAAAGGTTAAATAGTTTGTTGCAAGAGCTCAAATATACATGATGAAGTGACTGTTAATGTCTAGAATTGTAGAAGTCTTTGCAAATATCAGAACTAGATGAGTGTCAATTATTGTGAGAATACGAAGAAATAAAATTCAGATTTGTAGAGCCTGACATCAAGCAGCTCATTTTAGACATATTCAAGCAAAGTAAAATTTTGAAAAAGTTTCCTGGTAACAATTAACTCAATCCTATGTGCACAATAAAGCTCAAGGCATGTTTACACTGAAACTTTTTACAAAGTACATTTTATCTCTTAATATTGGTTCTGTTGATTGTAAAACAATGCTCAAGATAAAGACTGAGATAAGCATGATATTCTTAGAGATACAGGTGTGGCCTGGCCACGCAGATAGCACAGGCCACAAAGATATTGATTACATTCACTTCCAGGCTTCAAGGCTGAAAACGGGTATATTCTTCTTTGAAGAGGACAACTCTGCATGTTTAACATTCGTGGCTTTTCTAGTACTTACCTGTGAACCCGACGACCCCAAGACATCTACATGGAGTATTGTTTCTGTGTTTCATTTTATATCTGAGTTAATACATTCTAAACAGTATCTATAGAATTAACTTAATGAAAATTATTGTGTGATTAAAATTCAGAAAGAAGCATTAACATTTTATCTTTTATAATTTAAAACAAAAATTAGTCACTCATATTTTCCCAGTTGCTCATATATTTACCATGCTTAGGTGATGATGTTTAATATAAAATATTTTAAACTATTTATTACTTCAGGTTACCTCACTTTTCAAAGGTCTTGTAAGCATTCTTTTCTTCAAAAACTTATTTTATTTTGTCTAACTTAGTTACATATGGTTTTACTTGAAGAAAGTTTTAGGAAACAAAATTTTTGGTTTCCAACTTAAATTTAAAAATTTTGAAGATGTTATGTTAATGAACATTATATTAGAAAGTGTTTGACAGTAAGAATTAGTCTCACATCCTGCTGCCTATTAAAGATGTCAAATAATTTTCGCTATATTTTCATGACTCAAGCTGAAAGCTCATCTCATAGCAAAGAGATTACTTCACCTTATCACTAATTACTTCACCTTATGACTTTCCCAAGTAAAGGATCATCTGTGGATGTATCAGGTTTATAGGATATTTTGAAAATTTAGATTACAGAAAAAGTGATATACTTATTGGCAAAGGAGATAGCACCATGTCAGGATAACCTCTGCATTGTTTCTGATGGTTAGGTTTTTGTTTCTTTCTGTTTTTATTTTCCCAGGCTGGCACGAAATGAAAAGGCACAAGACTATGAACTTCAGAATAAGTATTATTTATATCAGTACTGAAATTCTACTCACATCATAAAGTGAAAATAAATGCTTTATCAATACAAAAAGCAAAACAACAGACCTGATCAGAAGTGAGGTTAAAAATGACTGAGACAAATAGAAATAAGTTAGAAACATGCTGAACAACTTGGCTGGAAATCTCCTGCAAAATAGTACAATTCAGTAATATGATTGTACTTTCCTGAAAACAATCCTTCTTTCGTAGACTTTATTCTCTATCATAAATGTTGAAAAAGAATGAGAATAAAGGAAAATACACGTCAAGATTCCGTTGAAGAATTCATGCTGAAGAATTCAAACTCTGTATGAGCTGTGAGAATACATTTCCATAGGAAATTGTGACCCATTAGAAGGTTAGCTGAGGAACTTTCCAACTGTTGGAGTCATAGAGTCAGAGTGTAGAAGATACCAGAGGAGCTATTTTTATTAATAAAATTTGTGTTAATAGTGCCACAATTAGCTTTTGTTTGGTACTTAGTATGGCTTTAATTTATTTAAATGTTTATTACCTTATTAGAAAAAACAGGAGAGTAGTTGATCATGCCATTTTTAAGCCTTTATTAATGATTAATAGAAGATTGGCAAAAATAGAGAGGTACAATTAAGAAAAACTACTCAGTTTGACAAAAAAAATAAAATAAAAAAAATAAAATAAAAACTTACTAGCATTTGGCCATTTGTGAAAACTTAACTGGCAATAATTTTCTGCCCCGCACCGCGGACCCGGTCTGCGCTCTATGCCCTAGACCCCAGTTCGCAAGCTTCGGGCAAGGGGCTGGAGGTTGAGAACACAGACGCAGAGATAGACTGACATACAGACCTTCAAATGCTGATACCAAAAGCCCCTCTTTATTAGCACCATGTAGGCTTAAATACACTGCAGTCAATGGCCAACAGGTGAAAATCCCATCCTTTGATCCTCTAAGCTAGGCACAGCTTCTAGTAACTTTAATTAGAAGGTTCTAGGAGGGAAGAGCAGCTGAAGGCCAGGACTCACTAATCCCAACATCCACCTGAAGGCCAAGACTCATTAGTCCCAACAATTGTTATTCAATGAGAAATATATAATGCAATCTGTGATATAACTGAAATATAAAAATGTATAGAACACATGAGTGTTGTGTGTATATTGGTTATGATTCGTTGCTAAGTATATATGTATATTTACATATGTATGCATATTTATGTGTGTGATATGTGTGTGTATGTGTGTGTATGTGTGCATGCATGTAAAAGGTGAATGTGATAGAGTCACAGAGAAAATTACCTAAACCAAGAAATGAAGTGAGCATTTCTTAATGGCTACTATTTCACAAGCAGAAAAAGTTGCTGGGGAACACAGTTCATTTGATAGAGTGCTTACGGCATGCATGAGCATCTGGGTCTAATCCTCAGCAGTGTGTAAACTAGATGCTGGGAAGCGCATCTATAATACCAACATTAGGAGATAGAGGCAGGTCAACCATAAATTTAAGATAATCTTCTTTACATCATTTTGGCTGACTTAGGAAACATAAGAATATCCCCAAATCCCAAAATATGCAAACAACTGAATTAAGCTCAGTGTGTAGTTAAATATCAAAAGAAAAAGGAATAGTTGAAAAAATTAGAGTTTTTGTCAACACCTATAAGTATATTCTTTTGAAAGTTTTACTGAACTCAGGATAAAAGTTAGAAAGAGAGGATATTTTGCCGTTGTAGAATGAGAATTAGGGCATCAGAACAATGCTTCTGCTTTTATTTTTGATTTGGTTTGGTCTAAGTTTTTATCAGACATTTCACAGATTTATCTCTTCTCACTTTTTCAACATTAGCCAGACTCCACAAATTCTGTGGGCTCAGTCAAGCTTCGACCTAAGGACCAGACAATCAATACTTTGTCCCTTCTTTTTAAGAAGTGTTCAGCCTCTCTCCTTAGACTATTGGTTGTTAACTCTAATGTAAGCAATCTCTAACAGCAGAATATAGGCATCACAGTCCCTCACTGGGATACAAAGTTTTGTGCACCATGAGATATAGTCAGCAGTTAGAACCAGCCAGTGGTGGTACATGGCTTTAATCCCAGTCATCGAAGGCAGAGACAGGAGAATCTCTGTGCGTTCGAGACCAGTCTGGTCTACAGAACGAGTTCCAGGACAGACTTCAGAGCTACAGAGAAACCCTGTCTTGAAAACAAACAAAAATCCTTCTTTTTTTTTTTCCCCCAGGTCTGGATTGCTGACTAGGGAAGAAATTTGTTAAGATCATTATAAAATTAGCCTAACTTGATACAGTAGTGCTATCCCCTTTGGTGATACAGTTTTGTTTTCTGGTATTTTTCCCATCACTCTCATCACTTACAGTTGTTCCCTCTCACATTATTCCATCTAGGATTGAGCATCTAGAAAGATAAGTATCCAAGACTTTGAACCAAATTTCCCTTCACAAGACCAAGATAATCATTTTAAACAAGAAAGGGAGTAGCCAGGAAGTATACCATGTATTATATCACAAGTTGTAAGGTGTTCACACAAGTTCTAAGGATCTGAATTATAGAGGGTAATTAAGTATAAGGAAAGCTGTTGTGTATGCGGAGTTTCTGCACTTCGGTGCTGTCAGACAGATGATTGAGAAAGTCTAAGGGTTGGAGAAATTTTTGTTGACAACATTAAATGTCAGAAAGAATCTCACGTTAGCCCACTAGAAGCTGAAAGTGTTTTTTAGAAGGACACCCTTTAGAACAACAGCACCCAAATGGTTTATAATTTGTTTCAAATATACTCTTTTCTCCACAGACATATAGAAGAGTTTATTATCAATTAAACCATTGTTTTGACTCTACAAAGTTAGCCATTATGATAAAATCAATGACAAGCATTGCCAGAGTTTTTGTACAAG
The DNA here is from genome assembly GCA_902806775.1 of Microtus agrestis. NCBI lineage: Eukaryota > Metazoa > Chordata > Mammalia > Rodentia > Cricetidae > Microtus > Microtus agrestis. The sequence continues at coordinate 107,584 of CADCXT010001833.1, read as the reverse complement.
GGAGTATCAGATAAATATGTATTTGGGACTTGAAACGGAGAACTGACAAAGAAAACTCAACCTATGAATGTGAAACTTCAGGAAAAAAAAAGTTTACCTTGGTAGAAAATGCACAGTGACTTAACCATAGGTGAGTTCTTTACAAAAGAATGCTTGATCTTTTAAAGTCCTGTCTGTGCTGTCTTTCACTGCTATGAGACCGGTAGTCAGGTTCACTGATTTGAGTCCATGTAGTTCAGTGTGATTCATGACCCAGAAGAAATAGACTGTTTGCCATATGGAATACAAAACTGGCAGGAAGTGTGAAGGAGGAGGAATATTGTGTGCGTGTGTGTTTTGGGAGAATAAGATAATAGCATGTGTGGAATACAAGCTTAGAATATAGACAAATACATTGATACAGTCCTTGATACTAAGGAGTCTGTGCACTTAAAGGGAAATTGAGCTTACTACTAATGCATTATCTAGAATGTCCTACTGAAAGCTGACCACGGTGGTGCCAAGAACTGGTGAAAATAATGCAGTCATTATGGTAAATTGTGATGGTTAGTTCTAAATGTGAGCTTTGACATAACTGAGAATCACCTCAAAAGAAAATTTCCAACAGCACAACCTAGATCAGGTTGAATTTTTATGTCTTTGGAGATTGTCCTGATCATCTTAATCAATGAGCGACTCTCCAGCCCACTTTGCAGACTCCATTCCCTGGATAAGGCATCTAAGACTATGTTAAGATGGAACAAAGTTCCTAACACAAGAAAGGAGTTAATAACTACAAGCTCACAAAGCATGCAAGTATTCCTTGTTCTCTCTACTGACTGCCTAAACACTTCAAGAGCTTGATAATCAGGACAAGATTTCTGGCTCTCTGGGGGAGTGCTCTCTCCTACTTCTCTGTCCTTAGCCTAAATAGCCATAAGATTGTCGGGGTCATGCATGTCAGTTGCAGAGAGAAGCATCTAAAAGTCATTTATGATTCTTATGGCTATAGTGAAGTTCACTGCATCACATCAAGCTACCTGGATAAAATCTGACATAAAGCTTCCTAAGGTAGTCATTATGCTTTCAGCTGTAGCCAGGGTCATGGAAAATTGTATGGACTGAAGGCAGTTTAATAGAGAAGTGTTCAAAGCAGTTAGTCAGTAAAGACAGCAGTGTGCTCTGTCACAAAAGATGGAGATGTTTCCTTCATGTCTTCCTGTCCAAGGATGGTACATAGATGCAAAAACTTTGGTATGCACCTCTCTCTCTTTCTGTCTCTCTCTCTCTGTCTGTCTCTGTCTGTCTGTCTCTCTGTCTCTCTGTCTCTGTCTCTCTCTCTCTCTCTCTCTCTCTCTCTCTGTGTGTGTGTGTGTGTGTGTGTGTGTGTGTGTGAACATGTTCATGTGTCTATGACTATTTCTAAGGGAAATATAGCTTTACACAAAGGAAAGAATCCAACATTGGGTACATTATTTGGTCACTTTCCATCTCATTTTTTGAAACATTTTTTTTTCGTGGACCCTGCATGTCATCAATTTGACTCTCCAGGAACTTGCCAGCCAGCAAGTTTCTGAGATCTTCTTTTCTATCAACTCCACAGAAAAAATCTTTGAGAGATATCAGAAAAATTATCAAAAGTCTCACATTCAAACCTTGATATTTTTCCTTAATAAAATACATCAATAACTATTACATAAGGCACATACCATTTATTTGTAAGGAGCTTCATTTTAACAACACTGACTTCCTATGGTCTAGCATCTTTAGGACAGTATAGATCTTTCCCTGGCAGGAGAATATAGACTAAAGAGAAGAGCACCAGGAGCAATATATGAAAGAAGCCAGTTGTCAAACAATGGAAGCCTGTTCTCATGTTCTGGGATTCAGTGAACTAGTAGAGCTCACAAGAGGTATGTGCTCTATGATGTATACAGGTGTGTAAAGGTGAGCCTTATTAAGTAGCATATAAAAGGCAATGAGCCTCAAGGACCAGTGCTTTAGTGTGCATGCTTTTTCTTATCTTCCTAGTACACTAGTGTTGTTGGGAGTGTTTCCCTTTCTTAAAATGTCATGGCAGTTTCTGTTTATAAACATATCCTGATGCAGTTCTTTCTCTGGGAACAAAATTGTAAAGCTTATGCAGATATCTTGCAAACTCTAATCCATATTTGTCACGGTTCCATTCTATCTGCTTTAAAGTAACAGCAGACTACATTTTTCATCACTACTTCTCTCTAAAAAGCGATAAATAATTGAAGAAGGATAAATGACAGGGACACAGTTGGGAAAGGGGGAAGGAAAGATGAGATCAGTTTAAGCCTCTTTCCAGCTGAGAATCAAGAATTTTAGCACAGTTAACATTTGCTATGATGGTGACAAGGGACAATATCCCATCTATATTAAGAAGAATGTTAAAACAGTGAGTCATGCTTGAGGTCTAAGCCTGTATGACCTTCAAGAAAAGCTTTAATTCTTTCCCAGATATTTTCTAGAAAACTCACAAACAAGTATAAACTTTTTGTTTACAGTAAAAACATCCTAACTTCCCTGAAGCCCCTGTGACCTATGGTTTTACCTTCCCAGCTGCAATCACTTCAATGCACATCTCATGATCTCATTTACTGAAAAAATAAAAGATTTCTTAGCAAGCCCTAGAGATGTAATTTCAGAAGCCATCAAGCAAAGTATACATGGCTTCTGTAAAATCAATCACAGGTCTGCTCTAGCTCCAAACCCTTGCTGCAAATCAACCACCGCTCTCCTTGAGCAATCCAAACTTTCGCTTTTATGAATTCTTCATTCATTCCCTGGTTTTCTTTCTGCTCATTAGTGGAGTTGTTTGGTATCTATGCTAAAAACGCTTATGCATAAACCCTAACTATGCTTCATCCTGCCACCTACTGCAATACATTTCTGTGGTGAAACCAAAAGTCCACCATGAACTTAGTGGAAATCTCTGAAAGGAACTCCTGGTGTTATTGGCAGCAGGGTAGAGTACCCCATCACCACTGACATAATCCTGTAAAAAGAAGAAGAAGCTAGAATGGATACATTTTGGAACACATACAATTGTAATCATGTCTACTGAGTTAGTTCTCATCAAGTGTTTTGTTCATCTCCAGACACTAAATATCTACAACTGTATAAGAAATACCAGTTATCAAATGAGCTGTCCAAAACTGTTTTGAAATTGTCTGTTGGTTTTTTCATCAGAAGTTTCAAATCACAGGATATGGTCTAGTACATTATATCTTACATAAGGCCTCAAGAACTAAGCTTTTCTTTGGACATATCATTTGTATTATACTTTTAAAGAAATTATCGTAACATCTAAAGAAAGCATTGTGTCATTCTGACATTATTTTGTACCAGAACTCCAACTTTCCTTAGATATTAGTCAAAGGTTAGGTGACAAAATAGTTTTTTTCTTTTTGTTTTTGTTTTGTTCACTCAAACTCTATAAATTTATTTTGACTGCATAACCAAACTGTAAGATAAATCTTGACCCATGCCGTGTGAAAGAATAGCATGCAATAATAAGTCATGAGGACTCTGTAGCCAACATCATGTCTCACCTAGTCTTAGAACTGATCCCATGTTCTATATGTTACATGTCTTGTAATATTTCTTCGTTTTTTCTTTTGTGTCTGCAGCCAAGATTTTCATGAGGTATCCCCCAATGAAATTTGGTGACTGGCTCCACCCTCCTCGGTTCCATGAAGTCTTAGCCTCATGCTGACTTGTAGGAACCCAGGTACCATATTTACTTGATGCATTCTGTAAAGTTGGTGGGCCAAGCTGCATTAGGTGTTTTTTTCCTAGTCTCCTACCCACATAATGCACCAGCTGTTCAAGTGCTCAGCTTTAGAACAGAGACTCTTAATGCAGCCTCACATCTTTATTCAGCAAGCATCAAGCCTATCTAAAAATTGTAGTCTCTAGGAAGCTGTGACCAACTCCATGTTAAGAACTTATTTTTTTAAGGTTTCTCAGACCCTATGTGACTATATAAGCCCCACATTGGGTGTCTATTTTAGCTGGAATTTTGGGGGGACAGAAAGTCCCTAAATAATGATACAGAGACAAATTTTTAAATATGAAAATGACTTTAGCTTAGGTTTGTTTCAAACTAACTCTTACAACTTAATTTAAGCTAGGTGGTGGTGGCTCATGCTTTTTAACCCAGACCCCAGGAGGCAGAGGCAGGCAGATCTCTGTGAGCTGGAGACCAGCCTGGTCTATACAGTGAGTTCCAGGACAGTGAGGGCTCTTACACAAAGAAGCTCTTTATCAGAAAAGAAAATAACAAAATAAAAAGAAAGAAAAAACCTTAAATTAATATGTTTTTATTAATCTACATTTTTTTCACATAGATTTTTTTCTATCCTTCATTCTGTATGTTTCCTCATGGTCTTGTTGGCATCTCTCATGGACTGATATTTATCTCCAGCTCCTCTCTCTCCCTAAAAGCCTCACCTATTCTCTCTTGCCAACTCTTGGGCATTAACTCTTTAGTAAACTAATCAGAAGGCAACTTTCACACAGCATTGTTTAATATCCCTCACTACTTTCCCATTAATCACTAATTAAGAAAATTCTCTACAAGCTTCCCATAGCCAGATCTTGTCTAGGCATTTTTCAGTCAAGATTTTCTCCTCTCAATAATCTGTGTCAAGTTGACATAAATCTAGCCTTCATGTTACTGAACTTTGTATTTAGGTGGCATATTAGGTTCACAAAGAAAAACTATGCGTAGAACATCATGCAAGCTACTTGGTCACTACCTTATTTATGTGGTAAGTAATTATTTATATTTATCAAAAGGATAAAGCAAGGCATTTTTAAGTTTTGTGGCAATTCTCAATTGAGGTTCACAAGTTAATGAATGGAGGAGTGACAACTCCCTCTACTTATTGTTATGGATTTAATTACTCTGGTTTCCATAGCTACTAGATTAGTTTGCGCATATGGTTAAAGGCAATAATAAAATTACATATGGTGTGAACCTATCTTTATTGGTTAATTAAGAAATTGTCTCTGTGCTGATACAGATCAACTTTTCTGATATTGAGATTTTTTTTCAATAATTATCATTATAAAAATGTGATTATGTTGATGCTCTCATGGCAATGACAAGACTATACATATATAGCAACCTGTTTAAAATCAGATTAAAATTTTGTCATTTATTTTAATGTCATCCAAATCCTTTAGGTTGTCATAATAACAAAACCAATAATAATATATTTGCACTTTATTACTTGTATAATGTTAATTTTTTCTTAAAGGGGGTAATAACTAGTACCTTAAATAACTGTATATGTTTATAATGTAAAATTATAGAAAAATTATCTGCAGGTTCCAAGATATACTATGCTAAATAATGGATTTAAAAGTCAATCTTTTGAGCCGGGCGGTGGTGGCGCATGCCTTTAATCACTGTACTCGGGAGGCAGAGACAGGCGGATCTCTGGGAGTTCGAAGCCAGCCTGGTCTAAAAGAGCTAGTTCCGGCACCAAAGCTACAGAGAAACCCTGTCTTGAAAACCCAAAAAAAAAAAAAGTCAATCTTTTGAGCCTTATCTGTGCCTCATATAATTTTTAAAACTACTTATTATGAACACAACGAGTTGGGTTTCATTGTAGCAATTTTCATTTTTTGTCCCTTTTTCCTGTTACTCCTCATCCTTTTGTAGTTCTCAGTGTTAAGCTCAGAGTTCCAATCACAACACAATGAGACTCTTTAGATATTATACCTATGAAAGGAATTTAGAAACACTATTATAAATACTTCAGAAGATTTATATACTAGGAATGGCAAGAGAACCTTGGGAAAAAGTAGGCTTTTCATCAAAGAGAGAGTCCACTACAAATTTTGTAACCACTTGTATGACATAACTGAGAAGTTCTGATGGTGTTAGGTGTCTGTCACTGTCAGAACTCAGTTTGATTTTTCCCCTGATAAAGCTGCAGTTAAAGAGCAGTAATATAATAACTTAATATCCTAAAACAGAAATAAGATTTCTGAAACAGAAAATTAACTACCGTTTGTAGGATAACTCCTGCTTCAGTACAAGTTTAATGATGAGCATCTGATCACGAAATATCAAGTTGGTTTGCAATTATTTTGAATTTTCATTAAATGAGCAATATTATAGTCACTGATGAAAAGTTTAAGCATACTTTGATAGAATACATTATCTCTTGAAGGAGATTGTCTGAGATTCAGGACAGATAATTTGGGAGTCTTAAGAAATATGAGCAAAGGGCATGTCCCTACCTTGTATGTATAGATTCTTAGAAAATTCCCACATTTGATAGAGAAAAAATAGATTTGCTTCAAGATCCAAGAGAAGTCGGTATTTTGTGTTTGTAATATCTGGAAATTAAAAACTATAGAAAATACAGTCTAACGCTACTTTTGACGCCTCTTACCAGCTAGAAGTGGCTGCTCTGCTTGGTTATGGGGAACTCTGTTGAACAAGAGTCCTATAGTGCATAAGTACAGATGGAACCCTGAAGAATATATAAATCTGTTTTCAAACATTTTGAAATGATAAGACTTGATGGAAATTATAGAATAGACTAAGTATAAAGATTTCATTAGAATGCAGTCCATTCATCAATTATCCTTGTGTATCCATATCACAAAATGTGTAGGAGGTTGACATATCTAGTTTAAGAAAGAAATTGGATCTCTGAAATCTAAGGTAAATACACAGCAAACAGCATCTTAACCAAGAATAGTCACTTGGCCATATTGCCATAATCTCTTAACTTTCCTGAGCCTGATGTTTCTACTTATTTTCAAGGCATTACCAGTTTCAAGGTGATTTGGGAGTGATTTTCTTAATAAACAAAAATAAAAACCAAGAACATATAATTTTCTTTCTAAGGAATAAAATATTACTATGAAATGACCTCTGTACACTCATGTACTGTGATGCATGTTCACATGCATGTTTACTTTAGTGAGTAAAATCTAACTGAGGAAACAATTTACTAAGGGTGGGAATTGAGATTTCATATTCCAGTTGTTTTCTTTTCCATCTCATCTTCCTGGATTTTCAAAATGTGTTGAGGAACAACCTTCTCCTGCAGGGACAACCATCAGCAATCAAGCTTCCTCCCATTGCAACAATGAGGATGCGGTATACCTTAAACTGTAAAGCTAATGAAATCTTTCCTGCCTTAAGTTGCTGCTTGCTAATTATTTGGTCATGAAAACTAGCAAAGTAAATTGTAAAACTAGTTAAAAATAAAAATGCAGATAATTGGCAAATAGAAATATACGAAATACTTAAAATATCTTTTCAGCTATGTGTTGTGTTTACAATAACTATATGGCTATAAATCAATGTCATAAAAGGAAATTTATTAATCATTCTCACATTATAAAATAAGCTTTCAAATCATACAATGAGCCTCTAAATTTGTGAAGTTTCTTACAATGTTTTTGTCTTAATAAGAAGTATTACAATAAAATTGGAAGGAAATATGAATAATATACATTTCTATTATACATACTATTCATTTGAAGTCTGGCCTAATTTATTTTAAAAGTCAAATAAAATACATTTCACTAAAAAAAGGTCAGGCAAAGGTTTACACATACTATATGCTATAAATTGTATCATGGTGATGGAGAAATATTTTGCAACTAATTTTACTCCAAAATTGTTTTATAATATCAATATTGTTTTCCTCTGATTATGTGTAATTTTGTTTCATGTTTAAATCATCTAAAAAACTAACCACTAAATAGAAAACTCATTATTAACTAGAAAACCAATCATTAGTTATATAAATGCAAATGCTTATTTAAAAATTCTATTCAAACTATACTTTAAAAATAACATTTTTTTTAAAAAATCCCTAAATATTTTTAATATGTAAACGAAAGCTCTCCCCATAATGCTTATACAAAACTATTGAGCAGTTCACTTCAATTGTTATTAATGCACCAGCAATGAATGTATAAAGGCTGCTTTGGGGCACATCTTCTTGCAACAATAAAAATCTGTTTTACATTAAGCATGTTTCCTGAGATGAACTCCAGAAGGTTTTACAAATACTATTTCCTTAATCAATTCAGCAAACAGTGTTTGCTATGTGATGGCAATTCTTACTCCATTTAGTAAAATAATTGTGCCAAAGTTACATCATGGGACTGGAATTCAGATCACCGGAATCCAGTAAATGTTCAACAGCATTCTGGCCTAAATCCTCAGTAAAGACAAAAGCTCCACAGTCTCTTCTTATCTCTGTAAATAGTTCTAGGTTGTTGTAGTGAACATTTTTAGTTGCCTTAGAGTTCTGCTTACACTCTGGTCAAATAACACAAGATTTCTTTTTGTCCTTTGTTCTAAACTGTCGATAATATGAATATTTCGTTGGTGGTTGGTTAATGGTGTATATTTAAAGGTTTTGTGAAACTGTTTCTTTATATTTTCTTTCAGTCTCTTTTTTAGTCTTTTGCAGTTTTACATATATTTAGTCAATCTTAATTTCTAAATCTTGTTTATTTTTGTGATTGTCTTTAGTCTAAATGAATGTATAAAGCACTATGAGTTTCATATGAGCAATGTGAACATAGCCACTTGGGTTATAGTTTTAAATTTCGTTTTTCCTTACTTTGTATGGTGAAGCATACATATGTGTGGCTTCACATGCATGTCTTTACTGATCTTGTAATCTTGGAAAGAAATACAGAAAGGCATGGAATTGTCTAGTGCCTGAAATTTTTCAAAAAAAATGTCCCTCCAAAAAAGGGGGCTGTTCCACTAAAAAGACTCTTTAAAAAGAAGAAAAAGAAGAAGAAGTAGGAGGAGGAGGAGGAAGAGGAGGAGGAGGAGGAGGAGGAAGAAGGGAAAAAAGGTCAGCTAAAACAACAACAACAACAAAAACAAATTCAATTCCAAGGCTTGGAAAAGTTGATGATGAGACCTTGAGAGGGTCTTCAAGTCTCCAAAAGAAATCAGGCAAAAAGATGATAGCAGAGCTGAAAACATTGAAAGAAATATGCTGAACTTACCACCCTGATCACCAACTATAAATTATAATTTCTTGAAAATCTTAAAACACTTGGGAGCGAAAACCTTTCAAGTTTTAATCACCCTTTAGAGCTTTACAACTATATAAGGATGCAAAACATTGTGAAAAAGTCTTTTGGAACAGATCATTTCTAACTGTGCCAAGTCACAAGTACATTTCCGTCATGTATAGAATAAATGCATACTGTTTTTTTGTAATTCTGCTAAATATATGAAGCAGTTTAAAAATAAAAGTAATATTATACTAGAAAAAAAGTGTCTACATCACTAATGCACTTGATATCTTCTTTCAGAAAAATAAATACTATTATCAAAATAATGTATTTAAATACAATAAACTCTAATTCTAGATTTTACAAATCAAGATACTAATTTTTTAAAGGCATGGATTAAGCATCATTTTGGAGTGTACTTCTCATATTTACTAAGTTTAGTTATTGTCCTACAACTAGCTTACCACTGGATCAATACACTTGCTTGCTTCTCACCTTGAAAATAAGATGTCTCTTAGGTTACCTATTAGTGTTAGTAAATAATCCAAACAATATCAAAATGCAAAGCCTACTACAAACAAATTGATACCATATCGAACAAGGCTGCAAGAGTCCTAGTCTGTGAGTAAATGACAGTAACTGGAGGCACGTCACTATAGAGACAACAGTGTCCTGTCTTAGAGTGCTTCAAGAGTACCTAAACCCTAGAAGAACTTTTCTTTTGTCACACAAAAGCTTCCTAGGAGACAGTTAATTTTGTGTAATATAGAAAAAGTTAAGTCTCCAATGTGAGCTTTCTCTGTTTTATTTAATGTGGACACTTAGTGCTATGAACTTTCCTTTTTAGCACTGCTTTAATAGTGTCCCATTGGTTTGGGTATGTTGTATCTTTATTTTCATTGAATTCAAAAAAGACTTTGATTTCTTTCTTTATTTTTTCCCTGACCCAGGGGTGGTTCAATAGTTGACTGTTCAGTTTCCAGGAGTTTGTAGGCTTTCTGGGGGTAGAATTGTTAAATTCTAACTTTATTCCATGGTGATCAGATAAGATACAGGTGGTTATTAATTTTTTTTTGTATCTGTGGAAGTTTGCTTTGTTACCAAGTACGTGATCAATTTTTGAGAAGGTTCTGTGAGATGCTGCAAAGCAGGTATATTCTTGCCTATTTGGGTGGAATGTTCTATAGATATCTGTTAAGTCCATTTGGTTCATTATATCTGTTAGTTCTCTTATATCTCTGTTAAGTTTCTTTCTGGTTGACCTGTCCATATCTATCACCATGCACAAAACTCAAGTCCAAATGGATCAAAGACCTCAATATAAATCCGACCATCTTGAACCTGATAGAAGAGAAAGTGGAAAGTAGATTGCAACACATGAGCACAGGAGACCACTTCCTACGTATAAGCCCAGTAGCACAGACAAAAAGAGCAACAGTGAATAAATGGGACTTCCTGAAACTGAGAAGCTTCTGTAAAGCAAAGAACATTGTCATTAAGACAAAAAGGCATCCTACTGAGTGGAAGAAGTTCTTCACCAACCCCGTATCAGACAAAGGTCTGATCTCCAAAATATATAAAGAACTCAAGAAACTGGACATGAAAGTTCTAATTAACCTAATTAAAAAATGGGGTACTGAACTGAAAAGAGAACTCTCATCAGACAAAGTTCAAATGGCCAAAAGACACTAAGGTCTCATTCAACCTCCTTAGCAAACAGGGAAATGCAAATCAAAACAACTTTGAGATACCATCTTACACCTGTCAGAATAACTAAAATCAAAAACACCAATGGTAGCCTATGTTGGAGAGGATATGGAGTAACGGGAACACTCATCCATTGCTGGTGGGAATGCAAACTTGTGCAACCACTTTGGAAAGCAGTGTGGTGGATTTTCAGGAAATTCGGGATCAACCTACCCCAGGACCCAGCAATACCACTCTTGGGAATACACCCAAGAGATGCCCAATGATACTACAAAAGCATTTGTTCAACTATGTTCATAGCAGCATTATTTGTAATAGCCAGAACCTGGAAACTACCTAGATGCCCCTCAGTGGAAGAATGGATAAAGAAAGTGTGGAATATATACGCATTAGAGTTCTACTCATCTGTTAAAAAAAACAATGACATCTTGAATTTTGCATACAAATGGATGGAAATAGAAAACACTTTACTGAGTGAGATAACCCAGACCCCAAAAGATGAATATGGTATGTACTCACTCATTAGTAGACTCTAGCCATAAACAAAGGATATTAAGTCTATAGTTCGCAAGCCTAGAGAAGCCAAAGAACAAGGTGAACCCAAAGAAAAACATATATAGATCCTCCTGAAAATTGGAAGGAAACAAAATTGCCAGGCAAAAGTTGGGAGCATGCGAGTAGAGGAGGGGTGGGGGTGGGGGACAGAGGAGAGCGGGAGAGAGGAGGGAGAAAGGAAAGACTGGAGAGAGCTTGGAGGATTGGGAGGGTGGAGATGGAGGAAGGGCGGATATAGGAGCAGGGAAGAAGATATCTACATTAAGGAAGCCATTTTAGGGTTGGCAAGAGACTTGGCTCTTGAGGGGATCCCATGTGTCCACGGGGATGTCCCTAGCTAGGTCCTTGGACAGCAGAGCAGATGTTGGGACAAATAAGTCCTGGCCTTCAGCTGTTCTTCCCTCCTAGAACCTTCTACTAGTTACTAGAAAAAGTTACTAGAAGCTGTGCCTAGCTTAGAAGATCAGAGGATGGGATTTTCACGTGTTGGCCATTGACTGCAGTATATTTAATCCTACATGGGGCTAATAAAGAGGGGCTTTGGTATCAGTGTTGAAAGGTCTGTGTGTTGGTTTGTCTCTGGGTCTGTGTTCTCAACCTCCAGCCCCCTGCCCGAAGCTCGCAAACTGAGGTCTAGTGCATAGAGCGCAGAACGGCCAAGGTGCATGGCAAGCAGAGAGTGCCTGAACTGGCCTTGCCCCACTATCACACTGATGTTTATCTCAAATATCACCATAGAATCTTCATCCAGCTATGGATGGAGACAGAGACAGAGACCCTCATCAGAGCAAGGGACTGAGCGCCCAAGGTCCAGTTGAAGAGCAGATGGAGAGAGAAGATGAGCAAAGAAGTCTGGACCGCGAGGGGTTAGTCCACCCACTGAGACAATGTGCCTGTTGTAATGGGGGCTGATCAAATCCAGCTGGACCAGGACTGAATGAGCATGCGATCAAACTGAACTCCCTGAATGTGGCTGACAATGGGGGCTGACTGAGAAGCCATTGATAAAGGCACTGGGACTTGTTTCTACTGCAAGTACTGGCTTTTTGGGACCCTAGTCTATTTGGATACAAAGATTCCTAGGCCTGGATGTAGGGGGGAGGGCCTTGTACTTCCCACAGGGCAGGATTTCCTGCCCTCTTAAGGAGGGAGGCGGAGCGAGGAGGGGGAGTGGGGGAGCTAGCGTGAGGGGATTGGGAGAAAGGGAGTAAGTGTAAATTCTTGAGTGGAAAAAAATAAAAAAAAGAAAAAAGTTGAACAGGCCTTAAATCATTCTATTTGATTCTTACTATTCTTACACTTAGAGATCTTAAGTCACAGAGGGGACTGTCATCCAAAGTGGAGAGATGGGTAGATGTAGAAGTATGATGAAGAATAACTTAACTACCACAAAAATCACAAGCCCTAGAAGGCAAAGGGGATCAGGCAATGACAATTTGACAAACTGGAGCTGATGATGAAAAATTATGGGCTGACTTTGAAATAACAAACTCCTCTGGTGACTAAGAAACCACCTTTGTGTTTTTTACACACAGAGAAAAAAGTAGTATCTGTATGAAATATATCCTAAATTCTGCCAGTCCTGAAAATATATTCTCCACACAAAAGACCTAGCAAGAAACTTTTCAGAATCTGGAGAATGGGCATCACTTAGTTCTGGCCCAATTGTCCTCCTTTCTTGCCAATGTGAAACCAAATGAACTAAAACAAATATTAGTAAAAGTGATAAAGCAGGAACCCCATGCATCTAGAACATGCCAGAGTGAAGAATCTCCACCAAGAAAATGTAACATGATTGTTATACAACTGATATAAATGTGAAATATAAAGACTTTATCGAATTATATGTTGCTATGTATACCCAAAGAAATTAAATCAGTCTCAAATAGGCAATCAAAAGAAACTCCAATCTCTACTACATGTGACTACAGAATTCAGGAATTCAATCCAACAGAGCCATGCTAACTTCAGTCCTTTACCATAAACTGATTTCCCTCATCTTCAAGTGCCCAATAAGTCCTGGCTGATTCCAAATAGAATTTGCAAGTGTTTGACTGGAGGGATGACTAAAACATTAAGACCAATGACTACTTTTCCAAAAGGCCAGAGTTTGTACTTGCACCAACACAAATGGGTCCTAGCTGTTTGTAAATCCAGTTCTAGGAGATTTGACTTTATCTTGGTCCTGCAAGGACAGGATGCAAGCAAGTTGTACAGCCATGCATTCAACTACCGATGCACAAAATAGTTTTTGTTTTGTTTTGCAAGACAGTCTTTCTCTGTGTACCATTGACTGTCCTAGAACTAGCTCTGTAAATCAAGATGGCCTTGAACTCATGAAGGTCTTCTTGTCTCAGCCTCCTGAGTGCTGGATTTAAAGGCATGCACAAAACAAACTTTTAATTGCGACACATGCAAACATGTGTGTTTATATAATTGAACATATATATTAATACAAAGAGTAAAAACAGACAAAACAGCTGAAGATGAACTCAAAATAGAATATAACTCACAAATAGAGTTTAGAATTACTGTTAAGAAGTTAATATGAGTATAAATAATATATTAAATTCTGCAGTGGGTAAATGGCACAGCATACAAAAACAAGTCACAAAACAGTTCATAAACTTACATAATCAAAAGGAAAAATGGAGTTATTTTAAAATTTAGAAACACTTATGTAAAATGAAATATTCTCTGAGTGGGTTTATTAATAGATTGAAGCATAAATAAGCATTTAGCACAAATATCAATAGAAATTTTGCCTAATTGATATGCAAGGAAGAAAAATATTGGAAAATGGTCACAACATTGTTTATGAGAAAGTATTTTAGAAAGTATGTCATATGCATCAGTGGAATATAAGAGTGGAGAAAATAAAAAAAATGGAAGAAAATAAATCTCTCAATTATCCACATTTATTGTCTATAAATTGTAAACTGATTAATGAAAAATCCAAAAAGCTCTAAGTAGAATCAAGGTTAATATAACTCATGCACACACAAACACACACACACACACACACACACAACACATAGTAGGTACTGGGAGCAACAAAAAAGACAGTGTTCACCTATCAAAATACAAATAAAATTATAAATGTACACTTACATTATGACAACTTGAGAAGGGGTAAGTTAGTTATTCTGCATTTTCCCTTTCTGGCAAATCTCCAGTCCTTTGTGTGCAAAGATGTGCAGTACTTCTCCCTACCAGGAACTATACACTTCAATACCCTTCACACTCTTCTCTCCTCCATCCCTGTCTTCATAGTTTACCCTTTGTATAGCTACAGCCTATCTGCTTCCTTTGGTATTCAGACTGTTGGTAGGGACACATAATCTTCCCAATTCTTTCCCATAGTCTCTCACCCTTTTAATTCTTTATGGCCCCTTTCCATTCATTTGTAACTTCCTACCCACCTGCAGAACAGACTTCTACCAGAGACACCATACCAACACACCTCGCTAGGAGTCAGAATCCCGCACCTTCTATACTTGGATATGATCCAATTTGTTTGCTTATTTTGATTTCATTTTATTGTCATTGTTTTCCTGTTTCCTTTATTCTTTCTTTCCTTCCTTCCTTCCATTCTTTTTTTTATTGAGAGTAAAAGAAAGGACACACATTTAAGTATGAAGGGAGGTATGGTGGATTTGAAAAGACAGATTATAATCAAAATATATTACAGGGAAAATAGTAATTGTTTTTAAACAGAAGAAGAGAGAAGTCCCTTTTATTGCCAGAATGTTAGTAGAACTTAAAGAACTCATGCTAAATTAAATAACACATCTGGAAAATAAAGTTTTGTAGCCTACCAACATGGATGACTGTGTAATAAAGCACTTGCTCTGTTCAGTCTCCAGGTCCCACAGTGAAGGGGACCTGGAGATTAGAAACAAACCCTCAAATTACACTTAAACTCTACAGACACCTAAGCATACATGTGACTGTTATCATATGTGTGCACCTGCAAGCACACATACACATATGCACACAAACACACTCACCTTAAAAATGCAGGAAGTAAAATAAGGCATTGTCCCACTTATATATGAGAAATCAAAATAAAAACACCAATGCATAGATAGAGGATGAGAAGTAATTGGCAAAGGCAGGATATAGATGAAGAAATTCAAACTACACAAATGCAGGGTACAAAAAGCTAAAGGTATCAATGAGAAATATGGGCATTCAACTTAACTGAGAGTTATTAGAGATTTTGATTGAAGAGTATTTTACTTTTTTTGATGAATACCAGGAATGAAATTGTTTAAGAAAGACATATAATAGATTTTTTATTGTTTTTTTCCTTATACGTATCACATGTAATAACAATCCCAAGTTAGAGAGATTCCCTAATCCTGTTTTTAGATGTCATTTGTCCTGCATTTAATACATTTTTAAAAATGGTAGCTGTATTTTTGTGTTATAACCATGTTTCTCAAATGAACCATTCGGGTGTATGTGCATTCAAATGTATGAAAAAGAAAATTCCAATCACATCCCACCGTTTTGAGGATTGCAGTTAAGTCTCATGTGCAAATATTCTATGAACAATTATAAGTTCCATTCAGCACAATGAGCTCTCCTTTTTAAAAAGTCTATTGAAAATTGGCCCTTTAGAGCTCTACTTAATTATTACTAGGCTTTTAAAATAGCACTTTTTCTCTTTATGTTCAAAAGGGATTGAAAATGCCTGACATTTTCCTTAAACACTCACGGGTATTACTTTAGAGTAAAATAGGCTTTGCAAAAGACCATGACCCTTTTGCAAGGTTGTTTAAAACATTTTAAAATAGATAAAATTTGATTGTGTAAAATAGATTTTATTTCAAAAATAGTTATTTTTGTCCACTATAACAGTGGAAAGACAGACATAAAAGTGTTAGGTTATAAACCTGATCTGCATTGCTATTCCTATTGCTATTATTTATAAAAGGAAAGAAATTAATGGACTTTTAATTCTAGAGATTTAAAAGAATTCATTTGTAATACGTTTGCTGCAAATAATAAAACCTCTTTATTAAAATTAACTATAATCTAATATATTAATGTTGTAACTCTATTGAAGGCCCATTGTTCTGAAAATAATGTAAAAGTATTGAAATTCTTTTATACTTTTATTGAGTACCTTGATTTTGAAGAAATTTGGGATGGGAATGATTGGTTAAATATGGGATAAAAATAACTTTCCAAAATCGGAGAGTGCAATGCAAAATTTCTAACTAGACAGTTCATCAAGTATAGTGTAACAGGTTAGGATCCATGACTAATCTTGGATCTAAAAAGGTTTTTGTTCTTGTTGTTGTTGTTTTGTTTCTCGAGACAGGGTAGCTGTCATTATTGAAGATATTTATCTGAGTTTTTTCACATGTTCAGTTCAGTGTGTTATAAAAGACATGACTGAGCTCCAAGTCTTAGTAAATACAAGCTCATACAGACTTCTGCATGATCAACACAGCATCTGTGACATTGGTAAACAATATTGGACAAAAGATGTGATGAACTTCACCGCAAACCTTATGGTGAATAAAACCATTTCTTTCAGATATTAGCTTGGTCAGGATCTTGTTTTTCCTGGGAATCCAGTACATTCTTCTGGCCCCTAACGGCTTCAGGCATGAATTTTGTGTACATACATATATTTAGCCAAAGCATACACACAAAACAAAAATAAAAGTCTCTGAATAATAAAATCTCTATCATATATTTCTTTTAATCTTAAATTTTATCAGTTCATAATCATTTAAAGTATACTCCATGTAAATAGGTCAAACATGCAATCAGAGATAAACAACTGTAACTGTAAAGTCAAATTAAAACATTATCCTTCCTTTATGAAAGGAATTTAACTAATTGCTATTCAGATGTGTCAAATCCTACTCATGAGAAAATAAATTGTGATCAAATTAATAAAAGTTAATTCAATAAATTTCCCAAGAACCTTTATGTAACAAGACATTAACTTTATTAAGCAAGTCATATTGAACCTTTTATTAAGTGCTTGTATCAAAAGATTTGGTTATTCTGAATTTTCATTCTGTATTCTAGACTCTCTTGGAGAATTATCATCCAGAAGTGTGTAAAACTTATATGTTGAATTTAACAGTTATTAATAAATGATCATTCTAATAATTCATTCATATTTATGTTCATATTTAAGTAGAACACATGTACTTTAGTAATAGAAAATGTGAAGGAGTTAATGGGAAACACAAGTTTCTTACATGGTGAAGGTATCTTCCTGAACTGTTTCGACTCATAGAGTTCACTCTTAGGTAATACCTTGTTACTGAATTCCAGACCTGCTCTTCTCCTCACATGCTACAGCCCCTAATCAATCTTTCTTGTGCCAATTCTTTTTCATGCATTTCTGGCCAGCCTTCTACTCTATTGTAATTCTTTACTTCCTTTCACTGTGTGAGGCAGTTAGTTCTCAGGCATTGTACTTTGAATTGTCATGTGTGTTGCCTTGTGTTAGCATGGGCAAGCTATTTTGAAAAGTGACATTTTCAAAAGTTCCAGCAGTTTCCAGATATTACGGTAATTGTAATTTTACAAAACGGAAGTAAATTGGTTTTCTAGACTCTATCCATCACCAAACTACTGACCCTTGGTCATGTCCAGTCATACTCACCATTCTTTGGCTATTCCTAGCAATGGCCAATATTGGATCATAAAAACAAATCTTTTCACCTTGTTTTCCTATTTTCTCTGTTTCTCTCCAATAACTACTCTAGTTTTTAAGTGGTTTGTAAGGGTTAGAACCACATGTTCTTACAGAGAAAACATCTACAGGTTTATTCCCCCAATAAAAGCCTTCAATTCCTAACGTTGCTAATTTGCTGGTCTGTCTTTTCCTCCCTTGTCTGCTCCCCATTTTTCAGCATTCAATATTCTCATTACTTCACAAGTTGCAAATAGAAAGAAATCTATGTAGGTGGTAGGAAATATTAAAAAATGGAGAGTGCTGATTTTTTGAAGGAGCATTTGCTTACTCACCTCATTATTGGTTTTCTTCTTCTCCGCTCCTATCTGACAAAGACATATGAGTTATAGAGCTTATTTATTTCCACATTTAGGAACCAGTGCTTAAATGTATTACTACTTAACATAGGAGCTTTATTACATTATATATTCTCCAATGATTTTTATTATTGGAATTGCGTATTTAACTCTTCCATCCAAAAACCATTTTTCTTTGAGAATACTAGGCTTCTTTTCCTTTATAGTAGTTTTGTGGTATACCAGAAATTAGTATTGTTTTGCCATATTGCATACTTTGCTTTTTTTTCTCAAATGAGTACTTCATTTACTTTTCCCTTTAAATACCAATTATGCCTTATGATAAATGAAGTTTTCTTAATTTATTACTATCCTTATAACAGCAGTTACTTTAGCAAAATAAAGTTGCAAGGCACTAGATATTGGTCAAAACTATGCATTACAAAAGTTTATGCTGAGAATGGTTGATTCAAATACACACTTTCTTATGGCCCGTGTTTAACTCCTATGGAATGTACCTATATTTTTCAACAATATTGAAATGTTTTATGTTTTAAGAAAATAACATTCATGGTTTAGTAATGACAGTCAATATTTATCAGGTCTTCCAAGACCTGTTTTCTCATGAAATAAATCTAATAGATTTTTACTGGTAAATGAAACACTGGCCTCAGACAAAAACTTGTAATTACTTTCTCCTTACTTAGGATGATGAAATTTGTATGATGTGCTAATTTCTATAATATTCCATGCCTATTTCTATATGTAAGATATTAATCACTATTAGTATTTATAAAATCTAATACCACTTTAGCTAAAATGGAAATACTAGAATAGTAACCTTCTTTGATTTTCCCTATCTTCCAAGGACCCTTATAAACGAGTTTGATATTTTGTTCTTAATATCTAACTACCCTTATTTAGCTGATTTTTCCAAAATAAAAAATAAAATACAGTGACAATGGCTCATTTAGAGATCACTATGTCATTATATGTATAAATATTTTCAGTAAAATGACATTCATTCCCTTATTATATATACAAAAGTTTCACATATCATAGCTACATATTGCATGCTTCTTTCTTTTCTCAAGACTGATTCTAACTTGTGCTCTGTACATTTTTTCTACTTTTCTTACTACACATAAATAAAGGACTGAAAATAAAGAGCTATAAGTGAATGAATGAAATACTCTTTTCAGTGTCTTTAGGCTAGGCTATTAGGGATCATATTGCCAAGCATACTGGTTCCTCTCAACAGCCTGATGGAATTGCTTAAGACAATACCTATTCAACTCATTGACCATGGAAGTATCAAGCCAGGACCTATGTACAACCTACTGCCTACTGACTAGTGTTCCCTGTACTAGAAGGTATTCTGCAGGCTATAGGAGGAAAAAGGAAAATACCAACCCATCTGTATCCCTGAGATCTATAATTGTGATCTGTCTGCAGAATATACTGGTGTAATAGCCACACAAACATTTTGTGAGTAAACCACCAGTCTCTGATTGTGTTTTTAAGCCCAGTTCAAGAAATGGAACACATAGATAACACTGCTTTTGTGGCGAAGAACCTGAGACTAGATAGGCCAGACATGTAGGGGAAACCTAAGTACTACTACTACTATGCTAAAGGAACATAGAAAACAAAACAATACAAAAAAGACAAAGCTGAAAACAAACAAGAGACAGCAAAATCCTTTCTGCTATATCTAAAGATCTGTGTCTCACTTTGCCATCACCAGGAAACTTTCTCCTGGTGTTGATGAGAACACATGCAGAGATCCAAAACTGGACAACTTGCATAGATGAAAGAAATTAAGAGACTTTATGCTAAATGAGATGCCTTTCTCAAATTCCTCCCCTCCATTCTCAGGGAATTGCACAGAAAAAAAAAAGAGGTGATATAATTGTATGAACCAGTGGAGATGGGTGATAGCAAATAAACCAAGTGTTCCAAACAGAACAGGACTGACTTTTGAACGCACTGGGATGTAACATCATGCATATGGCCTGCAAAGGTCAAAACCAGTTGGGTTCCAGTGTCAAAATGGGAAAGTAAAAATGACTCCCATCCTGAAACAAAAGGCTATCTCCAGTTAACATATACTCTCAAAGGAAAAATCTGTTTCTCCAATAGAGTATCGATATATTTACTACAAAGCACAATAAGGTCAGGTCACTTGCTCAGCAATAGATGGTCAACACAAATGAACTCAAAGGTATTTGGGGAAATTATTCACGTTTATTCTGTGTTTGTATGTTTGACATTTTGGCTTTTGACCCTTTTTTGTATAATACTACTGGCAACTTATTTGCATATTAAGTTATCTAATTTTGAGGGGTTTTGGTTTGTTTTTTTGCTGTTTTTGTCCTTGTGTGTATTTGTTTCTGACGCTCTTTCTTAGTGTTTTCATTCCCTCCTTCTAATTTTATATATATATATATATATATATATTGTTTGTCATTGTTTACTTGCCTGGTAGCTTTCTTATGAGTAGAGAACAAAGATGTTATATAGGTATGTGGGGAGAATTTGGGAGGGAAAACTATAATCAGAACATACTGTATGAAAATAGCTTACTTTCAATGAAAAGTAATTTTGAGAAATGATTCTGCTTTCAGTTCTATTTTTGAAAGAAACCATATTAAGATACCCTATGGAGATGTATTTCCTTACAATTTAAAGGCAAGAGATCCTATTTAGGATTTAAGCTGCTGATAACGACTTTTAAATTCAACTATCAGGCATGTGGGAACTTGAATAGAGCTCCACTGGGGAGCTCCAGGACCCTTTCTCTGTTAGGAGGATACACAAGACAACAACCTTATTGAGATGCCTCTCTTTGTCAGAGATAGGCAAGCTTGGTTTCCTAATAGTTGTGAATGAAACCATTACCAGATAAAAAACTTTCCCTTTTTAAGGTGGTTATCTCAGTTGATTTAATTGACACTAGACTAAAATAACGATTATGACCTTGAATGTCATTTCTCTCAATTGAGGTGAGAATTTTTTTAAAATCATGCTAGTCTATGTGTTATGACCCATATGTATTACAAATCTTGACTTATACATTAAAATGTTTATGGACATAATTCTGCATATAAAATGGTTTGTTCACCAGGCTCTTTCTCACTAATGTTTTATTCAAAGCTTATTAACAAAGTTTCTAAACAAAACAGGACACACTAATAATGAGCTACATAAACATGATTATCACGGTAATACATTATCTTTTTTTGTTTTACTTTAAATCTGAAAGGTATATATTCAAATTTATAAATTTACTTATAATACATCCACATGGAAATAGAAAACATTTTTTCTTAGTTGCTAATCAAAACTTTGCAAAATAGATGGAAATATGAAAGCAGTTTATTTTAATCAGTATAAATCTCAAAATATAGTGCTGTTAGTACTATCCCATTTATCTAGAACACATTTTACATTTTTAAAAACAATTACCCAACACTTGTACATATTGATGATAATGCCCTTTCATTTAACACCTATCATTACTCTCTATTGTTGTTAGAGGCATTCTCATGTAATGTTTCAAGATTTTTTTAATTAGAAAATTGTTAAAGATGTTAAAAAATATTTGAAGATATCAGTTATTTCTGTAATTTTTTTACTGAATACTTATAATACTAACTGAAACCCTGTCATCACAATCATGTAACATCACACTTGAAAATGTTGTTAACTGAAATAACTTGGGTGCAAGCAAGAAACTCAATATGATTAGAATATAAAATATCCAGGTCATCAATAACAAGTTACAAGATTCGACTTATACTTCCTTGCTAAGCACATTGTCATCAAATGTGCAAATAAAATAAAAGAAAAAAAGAAATCCTCAATTAAAGACGAATTGTACTCTCATTATCAAAAAATAAAGACTACTTAAGTTACTGTGGTCATTGAAATTTTTCGCCATCTACTTCTGCTTCAACTAACAACAAATTTAATTTCATATGAGTGTCACAATCAAAAAAAATAATGAAAACACAAAAATTATTTTCTAGAGTCAGTATAAGGAGGAAAATGCAGTAAGTAAGAATTAAATTCCAGATGATTTCTTTGGTTTGCAGTTGTTCAGGATTGGTTTTGCCTCTGTGTTGCACCTTGTCATCTTAGAATTTGGCTTTTATTACTTATATTCTTTCAAGCAAACCTAGTCCCCATACATCCATCCCTGTTCTAAAAGACATTATAGGAAATCTGGAAGTTCAGGGCTTCCTTTTTAAAATCTGTGTCCTAGTTTGAAGGAAAATATCTACAGTGAGCATTATTTAATAATCAACTTCCTCTAGCCTAATAGCACTGACAAGAACATTCATTCATTCTTTCATATTTTTAATATATTTTATGTACTTTGTTTATGTATAGTAAGAAAAACACCAGAAAAACTTGCTTTTATGAAATAAAATGAGGAAAAAAGAAAACATTCCCTATTCAACTCTGGTATGTGAAACCATATATATATATATATATATATATATATATATATATATATATATATATATATATTCTATGATGTGTCTATTTCTATGATATACCATGACTATTTCTGTCCCCAAAATAGATTACTGTTAGGTTTTATAAAATTGGTGACCACATTAGCTAATGTGGAAATACCAGAATTGTCATCTCTTCTTCTGTTTTCTAGGTTTTTCAAGGTCGCCTCCTTGAGAGTATCAGAATTATCTACCTAAAATCAAACTCCATTTAGCTGTTTTTCATTCACAGTAAGAAAATAAAATACTAATGGCTTATTTACATATCCCTACATGATTAAATTATGTTCCATATTTTCAATTAAAATTATATTCATTACCTTATTTCATATTCAATTTGATGATAATGTGCTGGTAAGTTTTTTATAAATTATGACACATAATGCATTAATTGGTTAGAGTGGTCTTTAGGTTTTTCTCTGCATAATATACTTATTTCCATATGTTGAAACTACCTGGACAGATACCTAGGAAGAAAA
This sequence comes from Microtus agrestis, assembly GCA_902806775.1. Classification (NCBI taxonomy): domain Eukaryota; kingdom Metazoa; phylum Chordata; class Mammalia; order Rodentia; family Cricetidae; genus Microtus; species Microtus agrestis. The sequence goes on along the minus strand of CADCXT010001833.1, from coordinate 84,285 downwards.
GTGGATTCTTTTGTTTTGTTTTATTTTTAGAAATATGGGTGAAGTAAAAGAGTAAATGCAAGTTATAAAATCTTTTCCATATTGTCTACATGTTTCAGTATTTAAGTCATGTGAGAATGTAATTCCATCATTTCAGATTTAGAAAACAGTTTGAATTAAAGTTAGATTAAATAGTTAAGTATTAAGTATAAATAAATATTATTTGGGGTAAATCGTTATTTCTCAAAATGTTCTAAAATGTAACATTGTCTTAACCAATACATTTGGGTCACCATTCTGCCTAAATGAAAATTTTAGTTTAATTTTAATGTAGATAAAAAATGAATGGATGGTTTTCCAATTAAGTTGTGCAGCTAAGAAAATGATGAATACAGTATCAAGACATTTTAAAAATGCTCAGAAGAAAATGCCATGTTTAGGAAGGAACAGAGAAATCGTAATTCTATTTGATTAGTTAAAGTCACATTCTCCTTAGTTAACATTTATGGCTCATGCCAAGAAATGAGGTAATTTTCATTTTTATTACTATACTTAAACATAGACTCCTCAGTAATAAAAGCCTGTAAATATGTAAGAGGACACTGTGGTTTAGAGTCACTGCTCTTAATATTTTATGAATCTTCCTGAAAGTCATTCTTAACCTTAACTCTTTTCCCACTATTTTTCCATCTATGTGACCCTAAATCATGTTATATTTCTTACTCTGTGTCCCTTCTGTATAGTATTAGTGATAAATTTTAACCATATTTACTTGAATAATGAATCATTTTGACAGTAAACTCTTTACACTTTAAATTTGACTGTATATCAGAAATGATGTCAAAATATGTGGTTCTAGATAATATGTACAATTATGTTTACAAAATCAATAATTTTGATGTTCTTTTTTCTTGGAAAAGCATTAAATCATGGAAGATTACTTCTAAGACAAATTTACTGTCATCATTAATAATTACAAAACACATTGTGTTTCACTTGAAACTCAGTAAAAGTTCACATAGAACAAGTAAATTGAAAAGATATTGATATATATGATGATGGCTATCCACCTTAAATTGAAAAAAATTTTTTTACAATAAAATTATATTCCATTACAGACTTTTATATATGTGAATTTGTGATAATTACAAATGACATAAAAATTTATAGGATACAGTTTCTTAATTGAAACTTGGTTAAATAAATTCAGCAATAATTTTTGTTTTGCTAAAATTTTTCATGAAACACTATATAATATTCTTTGAGTGTATCAGCAATAAAAGCTAATAATCAACAAGCAAATTACGAAAAGCTTTTCTGATTTAGGAGGGTCATCTGTCTATGTGTTACTTTCATTGCTTAATAAAGAGACTGCCTTGGCCTTTTAATTGGGCAGAAAATTAGGTGGGCAGAGTAGACAGAACAGAATGCTGTAAAGAAGGCAATGAGGCAGACGTCACGCTTCTCCTACCCAAGAAAAACTCAGGTTAGAAACTTTCCTGGTAAGCCACCACTTTGTGGTGCTTATTTGATTATTTGAAATGGGTTAATCAAGATGTGAGAGTTAGAATAGCCAATAAGAGGCTAGAAATAATGGGCCAGGCAGTGTTTAAATGAATAAAGTTTCCATGTTATTATTTCCAAGGCAAAGCTAGCAATTCAGGAGCCGGTTGGGACAAAAAGCAGGCCTGCTTGCCGCTTCACTACACTTTCCAAAATTTCTATTGTCATGTACACTCATTATATCACTTCTGCTCTTCTGGAGAATGTTGGCTAATTCAGCATGCATTTCAATGAACAGAGTACCTGAGAAAGGAAATTAAAGGAAGCTGTCAGTACATCACAGACAGTTCACATGGTTCTGTAATAATATTCTAGAAGGCATCATTATCATGTGCTGTGAAAGCTGAACACTGTTAATGCCCAGACTAGACACTCAGAAAAGAAGTAACCTGCTGTAAGACAGAAAAAAAAATTCTATTTGTGCTGCAGCACTTTACCACAAGCTAGGAAAGCACAAGTTGTCTAGGTAATATTTCAGATCTGAGCCATGACTTAATCTTATATATTCTTATATAGAGAAGGTTCTGCCTGCCAGCCAATTGGTTCGAACTTAAAGATTATCTTTCCTTTTATAATAAATTTAGCCCATAGTGGATGTTGAACAGTCATACCATTTTGTATCTTATCCACAGTATCTTGAGACCCCAATAGCTTTTTATTTTGTAATCTCTCTGTCTTTTCATCCCAGATTAGCAGTATTTGGGTGATGTAACTTAATCAAAACATTGATCACTCTTGAATCTCACAAAGAAATAGCCTCCTGAAAACCTCTATGATGGTAGGGATGAAGGCATTCACAAGTCATATAAAACTTCTCTTACATGGTTTACTACTTTGTCATATTTATCATTTATGTTAGGATACAGTTCTGCAGAAACACGTGTAGTTTTCTCTGGTATACACTTTTCAGGTATTGCTCTCTTCTCTCTCTCTCTCTCTCTCTCTCTCTCTCTCTCTCTCTCTCTCTCTCTCTCTCTCTTTCTCTCTCTCTCTCCCTCCCTCCCTCCCTCTCTGTCTCTGTGAGTGTGTGTGTGTGTGTCTCCCATTATCTTTCTTCTGACTTTTCTACTTTTCAATCTTGACAGTCATTTGAAACTAAAATAAGGATCGGATCAATTTCCTTTCATTTTATAGATACTGGTCCATCTGATTATATGGGTTTGGAGTACAAGTCATATATATGACCTGTTAAAATATTCTCTTAAGTGATTATGCACCCTAAAATCATATTTTTAGATGTAAAATGCTTCTTTTATTACTCAAATGCGGTTAACTACAGGATACTTGAAATTTTGATTTTGATGTCTGCTTTAAAATAGGATTAATTAGTTTTCCTATGCCAAAACATTTTCAGTATGCTCAGCAGACTAAGTTTTATTTGTACATTTATATCATTGACAATAGTGTCTCTTATCTACAGTAAAGAAAACTGTAGCCACCTATCTACCTCACAGGTAGATGCACATTATCTTTGATATGAGATAGTAAAATTTTGTTAAAGATTTATTTCTCCCTGGAGTTTGTTTTTCTTATATTTTTTTCTTTTTTTGCTTATTTTTATTGAGTTCTTCAATTCTTGCTGCCCACTCTCTGCCTCTCCCCTCCCCTTCAAGCCTTTCCCAATGTCCCTATGCTCCCAGTTTACTCAGGAGATTTTGTCTTTTTCTACTTCCCATGTAGATTAGATCTATGTATGTCTTTTTAGGGTCCTTATTGTTGCCTGGGTTTTCTAGGATTGTGACTTGTGGGCTGGTTTTCTTTGCTTTATATTTAAAAAATAATTATGAGTGAGTAGATAGTATATTTGTCTTTCTGGGTCTCGGTTACCTCTATCAAAATGGGTTACCTCTCTCCATCTATTTGCCTGCAATATTCAAGACATCATTGTTGTTTTCTGCTATGTGATATTCCATTGTGTAAATGTATCACATTTTCCTTATCCATCCTTCTGTTGAGGTTCATTTAGGTTTTTTGTTTTAAATTGGCTTACATTTTAACTTATAATGCTGGATGTTAATAGCATCAGCATCGAAATGTTCACTTAGTATTCTTTAGATGTTCTAATTTCAGTATTCATCACTTGTTTGACTGTTATGAACTTGGAGGTTAGTCTAGATTTGCAATGCACATGAATTTATCTCTACCAGTTTCAAGCTAGTAAGTCCCAACAGTTTTGTGATGAATACTTGGATGAGAATTTTTTACCTCAAAGATCTATCATTATTCATACCACAATTTGTACGACATCACTGTTTTTGCCATTTTCTCTTGCTATTTTTATCATGTTTTAATACATGCATTTCCTATTGTCTAAAACTTTACTTTAGGAAAAAAAGTTTTGTGACCTCTTTAATGTAGCTAAACATATAAATTTCAGGGGGTATACAATTAAATGCCTTATCAATGTAAAATTTTGATGTGATTTTAAAATTTTCAAAAGTAAAGTAAAATACAAAATATTTTTTAAGTAGCTTAAAATTAAAGAAAGTAATTGAATGTCAGAGAATATGTATAGAACTGAGGACCCAGGACACTATCTATTACCACTTCCTATTACCAATATAACAACTGGAAGATCATTCAGCTTTCCCAAGGCAAGTCTTTGTTTCTACCCTTAATACAATAGAGACTTACATTATAAGATGGATTGCTGTAATTGCACATGAAAAGTTATCAAAGCAAGATAATGAGTTTGAAATGGCTTTTTAAGCAAGTATATTTTATTATGACAGTCGTGTTTTAAGTTAAATTGATTGGGAGCAATTGCTTCATCTCTGTTGTTGAGGTTAATCTCATTACTTTAAATCTCTTAATATCATCAAGCCACATTATACATAAGCATATCATGTACAAGTATAATGTTAATGTTTGCATATATTGCAAATTAGAAAGCTTTGTGAAGTATAAATAGCAGTAGCAGTATTTTGGATTTAAACTTCTGATATTTGTCTTTAGAAAACATTGGGTTGAAATTATAAGATATAATTATTCTTTAGTTACTGTCTCAATAATTTATCAGTATTAAAATTGTTTGTGAAAGTCACAAAACTTTGAAGTATAAACAGTACTTGAACTGACAATTACCCGTTGACACAAAATATAAATTTGAGTTGTTGTTCAAAACATGAGAATAAAGTAGGTATTTTTATTTTAGAGAAAAAAATATAAATCATATATCTAGATTATATTTTATAATGTTTTCTGATTAGACGATTGTCTAGTTTAATAAGAAAGTTAAATATATCTTTTCACATTTTATATGTCAATGATGCAGTTGTTTATATTACTCAATTCAACATTAATAACTTTGGTGTCTTTTTAGATTCTTATCTCTATAAACAGAATTTCCAATATAGTATCCAAGGATTATACTTTTCAGTGTAGAAAGACAATTCATTTGGAGTATGTCATAAAAGAGACTCCATTTAGCCTAGTGCTGTTCACTTTAATTAAAAAGTACAAGGCTAGAATATTTAATAGCCCTTTTTAAGTATTAGAGAAGACTTGATTTGCATTTTTGAAATTAATAAAAATCGTTTTAAAATTATGACTTGGGTTTTAAACATTGAATAAAGAAAGTAGTTCATTAGCAAAATTGTTGGTTTTTCAGTTAGAAAGTTATAGCTTCAAATATATAAAAAGGAAACAAAATGGATGGGAATTAAAACTATTTGTGTTCATATCAGTTTGAGTAACACTTTTGCCACTATATTTCATTTATCTCATCAAAATTAAAAATTAGTAATTCAAGAAATGGGAAGAAGTTCAACAACTTTAGCTTGAAAAGTAAAATATATAGTAATCTGGAATGATACCCCCTTGAACAGTATAAAGCACAACACAAAATAAAAACCTATGTTGAACTGATTATTTTTGGAATGATGGCCTCTTTAGGTGGTATCCTGAATGTATGACATTTGTGTGTCCCAGAGCTCTACCCAGTTTTGACCCAGTGACACTGAGATATAGACACTACTAACAAACACATTTGCTAATCATTTATGACAATTGATAAATAAAACAATATTGTATTATTCGTTTTTAAATTGTTATGCTGATAAATACCATAGATTCAGTTCCCCAATAACTATACACAAATGGAGAAATAAATATAAGTTGTTTATAACCTTGATAACAGGGAATGAAAAAAGAAGAAAGGAAAATAATATACCTTAAATACATTGTGGTCCCATGATTGAAAAAGCTTTCTTAGTCTTGGAAGCAGAAGTCTTTACCCTCTGAGATATCTTGATTTCCCTTAAGTAACAAACTTTTGTTTATTTTTCATTAAAATTAATTAATAATAACCAAAAACATTTTAATAAATAAATAGTAGAATAGTTGAAAGATTATAAAACAAAATTTTTGCTTAAGCTATAAATTTTCACAAAAAATAATAAGCAGATGATTTTTAAGTAGTTGGAATATGTATGCATTTCCCACTGATATGCAAAATTAAAAACAGCTAAATCATCTTTGTTATAATATATTTTATTCATTTCCTTCAATAATTATAAGGAATTCTTGCATTTCCTTTAAAGAAAAATAAAAGACTGCTTTTAATTTAAACCATGTGAGAAACAGGTCCTGAACTAATGTGTGAACTGGCTTTTGGGAACCTATTCCCTATATTGAGTTGCTTGCCAAGTGTTAACACAAAGGGAAGATCCTAGTCTTACCTCAACTCAATAAGCCATACTTTGTTGACACCCATGGTAGACTTGTCCCTTTCTGATCAGAAGAGAGGATTGGTGTTTGGAGAATGGGGTGCACAAAGAAGGTGGAGGCAATGGGAAGGAACAGGAGGAAAAAAGGGAGAAAAAACTGCAGTTGGGATGTAAAATAAATGGAAAAAGTTGATTAATTTAAAAAGTACAGTTTAAGCAAAACAAATTTAGACTATTTGCAAGAGTAATTAAAGTGCTGAGTAACAAGCATGACATACTAGAGTTTCAGGTAAAGAAGAAAAATGACAGCTATATTCCATTTTTATGAAAATTGCTACAAGAGATATTAAATGGTGTGCAGTAAAGAGAAGTCCTGACGTAGCCCACATTCAGAGAAGTGGAAATGTAATAAAAATCCTTGAATACTTAATATTCTTAGTGTAATATTTGTCAAATGGAAAGGAATAGCAGACAGGCAATGAACTCGAGCAAAGGACACAAAGTATGTCTTGGTATTTGAATCTGCTAGGCAGCATCATGAGCCAATGAAACTTTTGTCTGTCATTCTACTGCTTCCAGATTTCGTTTCCAGAAAGAGAAAATGCTGCTAAGTGTTTATTGTGTCTTAATAAGTATTTGAAATTCATCAAAGAGGATATGAAGCTAAAAATCATTTTTGTATTAAAGATTTTCCAAGACACAAAAATAGATGCTACTTCCTAATTATTTCTCTGCTTTATGCGGTTTTTACTCACAAATCACTGCTCAGACTCTAGGACACGTGAATATATTCAACTGACACAGTTCAAAGTCTGATTGGTCTCATCAATAATCATCAGTTTGTTGATGATTATTCAACAATAATAATATTCAGTGGGGACAGTCATGACAAACAGCTGTTACAGGCATGTGGACTTTGAAATTGATTTCCTGAAGATGAGAAATTAAAGAGCTAGGTGGTTTGTGCACTCGTAAGGTTAAAGACAATAACAAGACAGATATGTAATTAAAAAATGTGAGCATATGAAATGTTAGAGACATAACTATTTAAAATTCGCACACTTAGTATAATATAGAGTTTCTACAAGCTGAATATGAAAGATTTTCAAATAAACCACGTGCATAAAGAACTACAGGAGCTTTCTTTGCTATGTTAAGAAAAAAAATAACATGAGGTATTTAAAATCTCAGAATTTTTTGCTGGAAAATAAATGACAAGCAAAAAGTACAACTGACTTATTTTGGTTTCAGTTTTCTTTAAATATATTTACCTGCTTTTTCTGTATGGTGAAAATTGAGCATCAATTCTTTCCAGTTAGTTTCCACCGTATTTTGTTGCCCATTAGCATTGTAAAAAATTTCGCTTAAGTGCTGTACTAAAAATGTATTTTTCTTAAGTAGACATAATGATATATTTCTAAACCTATCCCCTGGGTTACAGTCATCCATAAAAATGACTAAATAGTCTCACTGTGAAATTGATTACTTAGTCAATGAGGCAGAGCCTAATCTTTGATATATTATTTAAAGATAATTCCTTGTCCACCTGAAAGGTAGCTAGCTGGCCTACATAAAATTATTTTCTGCCTCCTACAATCCCAGAGCTCAAAACAGTACAAACATTTGTTTGAGTTAAAATAAATATGTCCTTGATGAAATAATGTTTATCGTTTTCTTTTGCTGAGAAGCCTCAATAATTAAAATAACATAGTTATAATACTGAGATAAAATATTTACAAACATATGTTTATATTGTATGTCCATTAATCCATAGATGAAATGCTCAAAAGTAAACATTTTATACTTTTATCTTGTAGACTAGAGATTTAATTTCAAAGACACAATTTTGACCCCTGTTTTCAAATCTAAGAAGACAGAGAAGTGAGTCCATTTCTCGCCACTGAAACCAAAAACAAAAGGAAGCCAAACAATGTAGCAAACTTGCCATTTTGAAACTGTCATAGTTTTTCTGATTTTTCATGCTTCCGCAGAACTAGTGGAAGTTTTCCCTGCCTCTTAAGTCTACGAAAATGAGCTATTGTTGCTCCCAATGCCTGCACTTTCCAAGGTAATTCACATGTTTTATCAAGGGATTGTGTGAAATTTTCATCAGGCTTTAAGGAAGTCATGATAAGACTAGAGAACTGAAATGCTTTTGTACAAATATAATCTACAGTAAACAGCAGTGGCAATTCTTAATTTTTCACTTTAATATTTGATTGCTATGTAAAGTGCAAATTGGTCAATGGAGAGGCTTACAATAGTGAAACATTCAAACTTCACTGACTTGTATTTCATCAGTGAAAAATCAAAGTGTCTGTATTGTTATCTTTAAATTACTCGAAGCTCATTTTAATCCAGGTGACAGACATAATGGAATTTCAGACAGAAACTGGTCAGTGGTCAAATGCTGTAACCCTATCTTCTTGGGGCCTGAAGTACAAGGATTGTGAAGTAGAAAACAGCAATGGGCTGAAGATGGCTCAGTGGTTAAGAGCATTGCCTGCTCTTCCAAAGGTCCTGAGTTCAATTCCCAGCAACCACATGGTGGCTCACAACCATCTGTAAAGAGGTCTGGTGCCCTCTTCTGGCCTTCAGGCATACAGACAGAATACTGTATACATAATAAATAAATATTAAAAAAAAAGAGTCTCCATCTCAACAGGATAACAACCATCTTTAACAACAAAATGCTGATAGAAATAAAAACAAGCTCTGAATCATTTATGCCCAAACTGTAATTAGTAAAACAATTAACTGCTATAGATTTAAAGACGTAAACCACTAACATGATTTTCTTCACAATGGGTTTTCCAATATTTTCTTCTTCTTTTAAATTTATGTTGTTAAAGACAAATCACCACAGACATACTAACTGAAACGTAAACCAAAGTATTATCTTAAAATTTCTGCACTTGGAAATCTAGATGGGCTCAAGTACAACCTGCTTAGTTTTTTATAAGCTTAACTCAAATGGATGTCAAGTTGAGTTGTCATTTTGAATTCCTGAGAAAAAATTAGAACTATTGAGGTTAATGGCATGGTATGGTTGCTGGTCAGTAGTACGACTGCAGTCTCAGGCTCCTTGCTGTCATACTGCCTTCTGTTTATCCCATGTGCCCTCACTCTGTTTCACAAGCTTCCTTTTCATTCAGTCTATCAATAACACAATGGTAAATCCTTTAGCTCCACGTGTCCCCTTTTTGTCTTCTGTTATTAGTGAGTAAACACTCTATTTTAAAATGCTCACTAATTGCTTCCTCCCCACCTGAATACCTTCTTTGTGTTATGTTCAGTTCTAGAACCATCTCACACACATCTCCAGAAATTTCCATCTTTTTTCAACATAATATTATTGCAAAAAGGAAACTTTGTGGAGACACTTCATATGTTCTCAGCACACAGAAGTATTTTTCCTATGCATTTCCTAGACTGAGTCAATTATTTAAGGAAATATAAAAATTGAACCTTAAAGTTTTCTTCATAAAATTATCAGATTTTCATTTCCTTGGAGTATTTTGTCCATTTGTTTTTCAATTATGTGGGTTACATTTTTTGCAATATTTTAACAATTTCATATGCACTAGCAAAGTGGTTATTTTTCACGAGAAAATAAATAGCAGCATTTGTAAGTGAATTCGCTATCTTTAAACGCACAAAATATGCTACAAAAACTTTAATATGATATTGAGCTAGGCAGTGGTGGTGCACGCCTTCAATTCCAGGAGCACTTGGGAGGCAGAGGCAGGTGGATCTTTGTGAGTTCAAGGCCCGACTGGTCTACAAAATCTAGTTCCAGGACTGCTATGGCTGATACACAGAGAAACCCTGTTTTAAAAAAAACAAAGCAGCAACAACAACAACAAATAAAAGTACATTCAGAAAATTGTCAGTCCAGTCAGCAACCAATGTTTAAGAACAGAAATAAACTCCTAAACATGAACTTCAAAAGTAAAGATCTCTTTTAAAGCATTATACAATAAATGTCCAGGGTGAGGTCGGAGGCTGCTCATTTGTTTTCCGACTGCCCTGACTATATTATTTGCAATACTGCTTGGCCAATAACTTAAAAATACTTCCATCTCGCTCTAATATCCTAAACTAACCCATCTCCATTAATTCGTGCACCGCCACGAGGTCATGGCCTACTGGCAATGTTTCAGAGAGCTCCAATAAAGGTGTCTGTATCTGGCGGTGGCTACGTGGCTTCTCTCTGACTCTGCCTACTCTCTCTTTATATATCTCTTCCAGCCTGGTTATATTATGTTAAGCCACTAGTCAAAAGCAGATTCTTTATTAACCAATGGCAATAGAACATATTCATAGCATACATCACCTTCCACATCTCCTCCCCTTTTCTGTCTTAATAAAAAGAAAAGTTTTAACTTTAACATACTCAAATTACATATAACAAAACAGGTATTAAGCAAGAATTACAGTTACAGCATTTATATCTACTTTAACTTCCATCAAAACTAAGGAAAACTATAATTATAACTATTCTTCAGCTACATCAACCCCAGAAGGAAATGATGTTGCCTAAGCAAACACGAAGTGCATTGTAAGGAACTCCCAGAACTCTGGAATTGACAGAAACATCTCACTGCCAGGATAGTCATCCAAAGTTCTTCTGTAACATTGTGGGCACCTATGTTTAGCTCACTGGCCCTTAGTATCTAGCAGATTTTTCTATGAAGCTGGAAACTTTAAAGGAAATTTGACCTATATTGGCAGTTTGTCAGTCACTTTCTTCTGTGTCCTACAGAATATCTGGCGAAATCTTTCATGAAGCAGGAACCCCAAAGGATCATCTTACCTTCCTTAAGCAGCTTTAGCAGTCACTTTTCTGTAGGTACTGCAAGTCCAGTCAAACAGTTCAGGCAAGAGAAGTTTCTTGCACAAATAGTTAACAAACTTCATAAGGAGACTCTTCAATGCCCGTCTTCCTCTTGAAGGAGGTTGGTACTACCAGGAGAATGGTGTCTCATTATTATAAAAAGTTTTAAGTTCTTAAACATTTTAAATGTCATATTCTGAATGTCTTAGAAAAATTCAAAGAATCCCTATCCACCTGAAATATATATATGTATATCTAGAAGACCTTACTCATATGACTATAAGCTTGACAATTATAGATGATTATCTATTAGCCTATATTTCTTATTATACATTACATTTTTAAATGAGCTACGTAAGCACAATACCTTAACCAAGAGCAGAAATATATACACATATAACAAAATTTATCTTAAATTTGTATCAATAAACCACGCATATCCTCCTTTAAATGTAAACAAACATTTATAAACAGTATTTGGGAATGTAAGCATAGCTCTCTCCAACTGCTTCCTGCTTTTTGTTGGGAGAAGTAATTTTCGGGGTGTCCTCAGGGAGTCTTGGTCCTGCAAACCACATTAGTGGTCCTATTTCTGTAGTTAATTTGTATTTCCATGGATAAAAAAAGCCAAGCAAAATTATGCAGTGAAAAGGTTTATAGGATATGCATGTTGTCTCAGGGGGTAAAAGTCCCTGATGCCAGGCTTGGCAATCTAAGTTTTGTTACATGGCCAATGTGGTTGAAGGTACAGAGGACTCATAGAAGTAATTCTCTGACCTCCACACAAGTCTTATGGCATCCATCTACATGTGCGCACACACACACACACACAGGCAAATACACACATGTAAATAATTAAATATATAACAAGAAAATGTGCAATATTGACAATTTAGCCACAAGTTTTTAAATACCAAACCTAAGACTTTAATGTAGGGAACTAAAAATAGTATTTGTATCAAAAGTACATATTTCACTTAAGGTCTGTGTATGAGGTTACTAAACACAAAGTAATGACAATGACACAATGGGGAAGAAAGAATTCAAAAATTCAAAACCCATGGGTTAGTGGCATAGGTCTATGGCAGAGTACTTACCTGGCATATGTAAGTCCCTGGACTCAACCCCAACACCAAACAAAACAGAATAAAACAAACAAGAAACAAGCAAAAGAAAGAATAAATCTTGATCATTTAATAAAACAAATTATATGACATTTAAAACCTATTATCATCATCATCATCATCATCATTATTATTATTATTATTATTATTGTTATTTGGAATCCTTAAAGCTTATCTTGAAGGCCATGATAATTAAAAAGTGTTGAATTTGCCTGTGAAGTATTAGGCTTTGATTTAGTGATGTAAAGAAAACTAGCATTTCCTAGAATAAACAAATAAGCAGATAAAGCTAAAATACAGTTTCTACAGAAGCTGGTAGTGTTGTCACTGTTTCTGTAATAAGTAAATATCATCATGGCTCTAGTTCTATCTGTCATCTACATTTCTCATTCTACAGATTTCTTTTCCAAGCCAACAACAACAAAATAATGGTAATTTCTTTCTTTACCTCAGTCGTACCACAACTTAAGCCCAACTTTCACTGATAATCCCTGTATTATCCCTACTATTCCTTAGACATGTGGTTGCTCATGACTAGATATGTTATCTGATAGGATAAAGGTCTTGTATACTGTGAGGATTTGTCACTCATATTGTTTTGATAAAATGTTGATTGGTCAGTAGCCAGGCAGGAAATACATGTGAGGCAATCAGAGTAGGAGAATTCTGAGAAGAGGAAATACAGAGATAAGTAGTCAGCTGGAGAAAGTGGAAGCAAGATGAGAATGCCTTACTGAGAAAAGGTACCAAGCCACATAGCCACATAGCTAAACATAGATAAGAATTATGATTAAGTTGTAAGAGATAGTTGATAATAAGCTTGAGATAATAGGCAAAATAGTTTATAATTAATATAAGCCTCCATGTATTTCTTTGGGACTGAAGAGCTATGGGACCAGGCAGGACAGAAACTTTTGTCTACAGTTCCTTATGGTCAAGGAACTGTAAACTTGTAAAAAGCAAGAGGTTCTGATATCCTCTTACAAGAAACACATGTAAGTGCAAATATCTATGCCTGAATCCAATCATCTGCATGCATTCTTTTACATCCCACTCTGAAAATTCTAAAACACTCTAAGTAAAAAGGGCAGATAGAGTGTTAACTAATCAATATAATCATGGGCTATGGCTTGCTTTAGACCCCAGGCAATATCACCAAAATAACTTTGGCACCATTTAAATGATGACCTTCACACTTTATTAAAAAGTTATAAAATAAGCTCCCAATGGATCAGCCCCACTGTCTCTGTGGGTGGGTGCACCCCTTGTGGTCCTGACTTCATTGCTCGTATTCTCCCTCCTTCTGCTCCTCATTGGAACATTGGGAGCTCAGTCCGGTGCTCCAGTGTGGGTCTCTGTCTCTATCTCCATCCTTCGTCAGATGAAGGTTCTTTATTTATCTCTAGAAACCAATTATGAGTGAGTACATCCCATGTTCATCTTTTTGGGTCTGTGTTACCTCACTCAGGATAGTGTTTTCTATTTCCATCCATTTGCATGCAAAATTCGCGAAGTCATTGTTTTTTACCGCTGAGTAGTATTCTAATGTGTATATATTCCACACTTTCTTCATCCATTCTTCCATTGAAGGGCATCTAGGTTGTTTCCAGGTTCTGGCTATTACAAATAATGCTGCTATGAACATAGTTGAACAAATGGGCTTGTCATATGATCGGGCATCTCGTGGGTATATTCCCAAGAGTGGCATTGCTGTGTCCATGGGTAGGTTGATCCCGAATTTCCTGAGAAACCACCACACTGCTTTCCAAAGTGGTTGTACAAGTTTGCATTCCCACCAGCAATGGATGAAGGTACCCCTTTCTCCACAGCCTCTCCAGCAAAGGCTATCATTGGTGTTTTTGATATTAGCCATTCTGACAGGTGTAAGATGATATCTCAATGTTGTTTTGATTTGCATTTCCTTGATCACTAAGGAGGCTGAGCATGACCTTAAGTGTCTTTTGGCCATTTGAACTTCTTCTGTTGAGAATTCTCTCTTCAGATCAGTGCCCCATTTTTTAATTGGGTTAATTAGTATTTTAAAGTCTAGTTTCTTGAGTTCTTTATATATTTTGGAGATCAGACCTTTGTCAGTTGCGGGGTTGGTGAAAATCTTCTCCCAGTCAGTGGGTTGCCTTTTTGTCTTAGTGACAGTGTCCTTTGCTTTACAGAAGCTTGTCAGTTTCAATAGGTCCCATTTATTCAATGTTGCCCTTAATGACTGTGCTGCTGGGGTTATACCTAGGAAGCGATCGCCTGTGCCCATCTGTTGTAGGGTACTTCCCATTTTCTCTTCTATCAGGTTCAGTGTGTTTAGATTGATATTGAGGTCTTTGATCCATTTGGACTTGAGTTTTGTGCATGGTGATAGATATGGGTCTATTTTCATTCTTCTACAGGTTGACATCCAGTTGTGCCAGCACCATTTGTTGAAGATGCTTTCTTTCTTCCATTGTATACTTTTAGCACCTTTATCGAAAATGAGGTGTTCATAGGTTTGTGGGTTAAAATCTGGGTCTTCTATACGATTCCATTGGTCGACTTCTCTGTTTTTATGCCAATACCAAGGCCAGCTGGATTGTGACTGAAAAAGCATGGGATAAAACCGGACTCCTTGAATGTGGCGGACAATGAGGGCTGCTGAGAAGGCAAGAACAATGGCACTGGGTTTTGATCCTACTTCATGTCCTGGCTTTGTGGGAGCCTAGCCAGTTTGGATGATCACCTTTCTAGACCAGGATTGAGGGGGGAGGACTTTGAACTTTCCACAGGGCAGGGAAGCCTGACTGCTCTTCTGTCTGGATATGGAGGGGGAGGAGGAGGGAGGTGGGGAGGAGTGGGAGGAGGGGGCGGGAAATGGGAGGCGGGGAGGAGGCAGAAATTTCTTTTTTCCAATATAAAAAAAACTAAAAAAAAATAAAGAGGATAGCATACAAACTTTTGGTTGGATGTCCAATGGTTAAAGCTCTAGTGATAATATTCTTATGGGAGACCTTGAGCTGCTACGTAAAATTCTTACAAAAAACAGTTTCCAATAGAGAGCTTAAAACAGCTGCCTAACAGGTACTCAAGCAGGTAAAGTATAAATCAACAGATAAAGTATACAATAATCAACAAATACAGTATATTAATTATAATTCAGCTATGGCAAGTGTGTATATTAGATGTAAAACTTATTATACAACAGCTTTATAAAACATGCTGCTTATGGCTAAATCTTCTCAGTTTTGCTAGTTAAGATATTAAACTCTTAATTTAAACCAGTAGCCTGTCTGATATAAAAGGACAGGATAGAATCTAGATAATGGTTTAACAAAATATTGACTATGATCAATGTTTCTTATACTAAACAGTAGATTCATTGATAATTTTAAGATTGATTCCTGGACAATTGTCTTTGCTAAATTCAAAGGCCAAAAACAATGGTCTTTTCCCAGATCATTGCTACTATTTATGCACCTGTATCTTGCTAACGTTATAGCAAAAAAATCCCTTAAAGGATTTTATGCTAAATTTTACAAATGGCTCTTCCAACGGAGGAACTGCATATATGGCTAACAATAATAAAAATTATGGAGCATAACAAGGCTCCTTCAAAGCAACTCATAAATGTTGCCAGCAGATCCTGATGCAAACGGATCTGGCTTGATGACACCAAGCTTACCTTTGAAAAGACAAGGTGAAAAAGCCCTTGCAATGCATTATGAAAAAACCCGACCTGTATATATATTTGGGGTCGAGGATGTGTTTGTGCTTTTTTCACAGAAAGAAAATAAATTCTGGAGGTGATGTCGAGGCTGTGGACACAGAGGAGTTCCAGATTTCCAGAGATGATTGAGGAGAAGTCCTTGGTCCGGTCTTCCCTGCCCCCAAGGAAAGGAGTGCCTGCTAACAAAACCAGCTACACCACTCTGCAGGGTGTCATCCTGCCTCCAGAGTCCAGGGAGACCCGGCTGACATAAGTGCCAGGATGTGCTTCATGTAGCTGAATCCAGCTCGCCTCACCCAGGTTCCCCCATCTGTCCTGGAGCACAAATGCTAAACTGCTCCTGCAGCTTGAACTCTGGTCTGCTTTGGAGCTGAGTTGCAGACTAAACATCAGACTGCTTTAAACTTTGGGACACAGAACTCATTTTAATTAAAATATTAACCTCTCTTCACTTAAGAAGGGGGAAAATTGGGGGTTCCTGTCACTGTTGCTCAGAGACTGGAACTGGTGGTATTTGATAACAACAATGTATGTCATTGTACTCCTACTGAAATTGATCTAATGATATTTGTAACTGCTTATAGATGTTGGGAAAAGTTTGACACATGCTGTAAAGTGTTTGGGTTTAATGCATATGTTAAAAATTTTAGATTTTGATCCCTTTTACACTGCCCTAATTTTTGGCAGGCAGCACATGTAACTTTATGTGGAGTAGGCACTTAGGAAGGAGGACATACCATAGACCAGACTAAAAGGTGAATACTGGGTTGGGAAAAAGCCCTTTCTTCTTGTCTGGAGATGGAGTTATTGGTGCCAAAATTATATCATTATATCTTTTGTTTGAGGAGCTCCTCACAGTCTTTTCATTAATGATAGACGCAGGGGCCCAATGACGGGGGTTAGTGTGGATCCTCGCCTGAATAGCACACCATACAGAGGTTGTAGAAACCGGCTCAACATGGCATGGTACAGGTATGAGGGCACTCTCCACATGGCCTAAGACAGGGTGCCCTGTGATCTGTTTACTTTAATCCTGCTAGATGCCTTTTATTTGAGGAGCTCCAAGGACAGGCGACTTATGGCAGGATAATCCCCCAAACTAAGGCAGGGCCCTGGGAACCCTAGGACGGGTAAGGGGGAAAGAAAAAGGCCTGGTCCCCACTCGACCTAGGAGTCATCGGGCACCCCTCTGTTCCCAGGAGAGGTGGATTGCTTCACCACTCGAGAGGAGGGTCTCTCCTTGTCTCAGTCCCTTCTCCTTTGGTCTGACACCATGGTTGACTCTGATTGGTGCTCTCCACGTAGTAACTACCTGCCTTTATATAAGAGAAAGGGGGATCTGTTGGGAGCCGTTTCCCCCTAGAGATCATTGCAGGAACCATCGCCCTGGGGAGACTGCGGGAACCCCACACCCATGGTTGTGCTGGGAATGGTTCTGTTGCCCCACACCCAGTTGAAGCTGTTAATGGAGAAAAATAAAATAAATTAAAAAAAAGTTATAAAATGAGGGTGTTGGTATATTTTTAACTAGAGTGGTATCGAACCAGTATGTACACATGAATTAGTGAGTAATTATTTACACTTGACTTTATATCATTATTTGACTTAGAATAACTATAAAAATTTTAATCTAATAATTTTATAAGAACTCTTTCCTATGGAGATTTTGTATTGCCTCTTTCCCCACAACTTCATCAAAGACCAAACTTCCTCCTGTTAAAAAGCCAAGTACAGCGATTCATTGTGGCCAAATCTTGAAATAGATGCTCTACCAAATACTTATTTGCCATTCAATCTAAGTGAGGCTGTCCAAACTGAGATTTATGATTCAGTTCATCACCTCATCAGCTTTCTACACTTAATGTGTTTAAGCATTTACTTTTACTATGTCACTAAATGGTTCATAAATGTGATCCCCATAAACCTACACATTGCTCAATCAAATGGATACATATTCATTCTTATACACATTTGGCACTACCTTCTGTCTTATTGATGACAAGACTTTTGAGTTTTGCTATTATTCTGCACATTATTTTTCAAGTGTCTTTTCTACATCTATTTATTGGGCTGCATTCTGTCATTAGCTTCTCTTTTGCACTGCTCAGAATTCTATATAAAACTGTAAACATCAATGTTCCTATGAACAACCTATAAATTATTCTAAATGTTTGTGTTTGTTGCATATGTGGTAATAATAATTAGATAAGTTTTATACTATCAGTATCAGCCCCAGGATTACACTCTGTTAGCATCCTTATACCTGCTGCTGTCACCTCTATATTCTTCTGATACTCACTCAGCATAATACAAACAAAATTGCAAACACTTCAGTAATTTAATCTTACTGGGAAACATGAATTGATTTACTTAGAAAAGCACTAACATAAAATACATACGGAAACATATTAAAAGTGTATGCATGTATAGCTTTTTCTCCAAATAAATTAAATTATATATTTTTTGGTGTAATATTATCATGTTACTTATCCATGCTAAATTATTAATGCAAAAGAATAATTGTCACCTGAAAACTCAGACACAGAACTTCCAAGGACAGAGAATCAAGGACAGTTCTTTTTATTATTGTTATAGTTTTGTGATTACTGTTATTTTATTTAAAAGTTTTATTTTCATTTTACATATGAATCAATTTCCCCAATCTGCCATTCTCCATTTCCCCCACCACCTTCCCCACACCTGCCCTGTTCCACTGAGTTTTGATTAATTTAAATTAAAAAGATCTGCAGCTCCATAGTGTTTTTTATGTTAATTACCATTTATTGTGAAAATTCATTCTATCAATAGCCTTTATGCCCAATATGGCATGGTCTGAGGTACTTTAAATATAGACAAAGTGAACTTGCTCCCTTGGTTGGTAGCCAGAATTCTGTTTGCAGTATACATTTGTTATTCTTTATTATGGGCTCTCTCAGACCTTGTTAATTTCACCTATATTTGGCGCCCACCTTAATTACTCCTCAAACCTTTCTGTTGCTGTGATAAAGAAACATGATTGAGACAGATTACATAAAACAGCACATTTGGCCTTACAGTTCCAGGTTGGAAAGAGTCTACTGGAGATAGGTAGAGAATAGCAGGTATGGTGGCCAGAGCAGAAAAGTGAGCATTGACATCCTCAACCATAACCAGAAAGCAAAGAGAAAGGAAATTACAAGATACAGGTAGAGAGTCCCTTTAAATTCTTAACTCCCCCCCCATAACACATGATTCCTCTGGCTAGGCTGCAACTCATAACCTCACAAGTGCCACCAACTAGGGAATAAGCTTTAAAATGATCAAGATTTGCTTAATCAAATCTCTACATTTTTCTGAGAACTATGATGCATGGAACTACAAAAGATTTAAGGAATAGAGTGGAAATTTAAGCTTTTCAGAAGTGTGTTAACCTTATATGCATTTTGATTTTGCAACTGAAGTTATTTTCTATATTTTTTGAGACTTGAAGTTTTACTTTAACATACGTGAATACAATGGGTTTTAAAATGGAAGAATTAGAACACTTAAAATCCTAATCTCAACTGCTGTCATGGAAGTTCCTAATTGCTACATTTTTAATGCAAATTAATTTTCTCATATGCTCACTTTAAGTATCATCCAATTTTCCTCTCTGTGGCCTTTTGCTTAAGGAGTAATTATATTGCTGACTTTTTAAATTAAAACAGTGCTATCTAATTTAGAAAGCATTAAGCTTTCCATTGATTTTAGATCCTGAAAAAATTTGAGAGATAAAAATTGATATGTATTTCAATATTCTGTGAACCCAGTATTTATTAGTAGATCATTTAAAGCTATAATATTCAGATTAAAACTTAATTTTGTTAATCAATAGCATCATTAAATAATAATACCTAAATGTCATTAAAATTACTTTTAGTTGTGACCAATTCTAATGAAATGAATTTAATTTAATAACTTTAGTTTATATTTAGAAACATAAATTTGGCATTTTATCAGTTGTAGGGATGACTGGAAAAGGTGATATGACATTATATGTTTATAATTATTATTTCATAAATATTAGCCACTTTAATATAAATATCAAAAACACCTTGGAGAAGGAAAAACTTATTTTGCTCTTGAACTTCAGAGGATTTCAGTGCACATGGGCAGTAAGATTAACAGTGCAATTCAACTAATGGCAAGACAAGAATGTAGAGATATTTGGGGCTGTTTAATTTTCAATAGCCTGCCTCTTCCAGCCCTGCTGCATGTCTAAAAATAGTATATCTTTCTAAGCTAACACCACAAGCAGGGGAATGGGGATTTAGGAGTGTAGGAGGATGTTTTGTACTTAAAACATAAGACAGATTTATTTCAAATTTCTGCAAAACGTTCCATATTCACTTTGAAAAGAAGCATGAGTCAGTTACCCAAAACATGAATGATGGTAATACTATAAAGGATACTGCTCATCAAAGTGACAGGGAGAGATGCACAGGCCAACTGAGAAGAAAATGAATCCTCAAAGTGCAGTCCCTGTCCTTAGTTCATAAAAAAATCTCAAAATTCTCTAAATGAAGACAAAATCAAGGTTGAACCAAGCATATCAATGATGGATTATTGCTAAAAATTCTTCAAGCCAAGGTACTAAAACCTGAGGTGGAACCTATTAATGTGCATATCATTTTCTGTGTTAGAAAATGATGGAATGGTTATTAAAATCTTCATGATTATCTTATGTTCTTTACTCTGAATATTTTAGTGTTGCCTTATACTATATATGAGCTCAACAAGTATGTTTCAGATAAAGAACAGGAAAAAAGATGACATAGATGAATAATATTGGTTCATTTTATATTATAAAATGGACTTTTGAATCAATATTATTCAAGCAATATAATGTCTATATGTATCAACTTACATTTGTTATTTGCTTTCAATAATCTTATTTAAATATTAATCTAAATATTTTTATATATAATGTATATATTATGTATTACATGCCAGAGTATACCACCTTTAATTAACATGTAATTTAAGAATTCTAAAAGTCATGTAGATTTGCACACACTTAGATATGTAATTATAAACCAATAATCCTTATCCCCAAATGAGATCTTTGATAAATGCAACATATTTATGAAGCACAGTTTCATTCTCTTTTTATTTAATTCAGCATCATACACTTGGCTTTCCTAGAGTAATGTTGATGATTTAAATTTCTTTCACTATTAAGGAGTTTGATGTATTTTATATAGAGCTGGGGGCTGTGTTTCTGGCTACTCTTGAAGATGATAGGTGGTAATATATATTTTGAAAGCTTTAATTTTCTCCTTTAATTTGATGTTTTTTTTTTCAGCTAATGTTCCTATTTTGCAGCTTCAGGCATAAACCAGTGGGTGGAATTTAATGATGAAAGCAGCAGATGTTAGAAATGCAAATACATCAGCTGTATCAAACTCTACAGCTATGGGAGTCAAGAAGGGGAAGTCATGTCCTTTCTTACTCCCCAATTACTGCTTCTTGTCAAGAGGAATCAAATAAATTCATTCCTCATTGACTAATTTTGGAAATTATAATGGCTAACAAATAAGACAGAAGACAAACTATGACACAAGAACTCTAAGTATACCACTCACAAATCTACATTTAGATAAAACTTGTATTTCTTGGTTTGGGTAGAAATTCTATTTTTCAATAATTTCTATATCCTCTAAAATTAAAATGAAAGAATATGTGTTAAATCTGCAGTATCACTATGAACAAAACCTGTGCAAACAGAAACTAGACAGAATCACAGCACAGAGAGAGGGGAACTGAACACAAATTTCTACCTCTAGCCAATGAATTACTAGCAGTTCTAAGCAAATTGGTAAAGGGACAGTTATTCTAAAGTTAGGTATGCTGCTAAATTGATAATACTCTAATAAAGGCCTCACACCCAAAGTATCTGGGCAACACAAAATACCCTTGAAGGGAAAACAGCCACGCAAACACACACAAGATGATAAGGGTAGGTGAATCTCAGAAGATTGAGGAATGGTGTAAATGATCAAAACATATTTTACAAAAATCTTAAAGAAATAATGAGTCTTTTATTATTTAAAACAAATGCAGCCTATTTAGAGAAGCAGTACTTTTAAGTTTAGAGTTCATTTATGTTTTTATTAGTGTTTTGAAATTTTATTTTTTTTACTTTGCACAGTAGTATTTCTTTATTATAAAAAATCAATGTGTCATATTTAATCTAATTTATAAGTATTTAAACATAATTATGTGTTCCTAAGAAAATTCTGTCTATGTTACACTGAAAATTTGTGTTTGTCACAAAGCATTTTGGAATATGCACATTTAAATTTTCATTTTGTCACACAAGCAAAACTAATGGAATTTTGTATTACTTTATTTATATTAATACTTGTAAGCCATTTTCTGCCACAACAATAAGTAAATGCAATGTATAAATGAAAAATGGTTAGATTTTATTTCTCATAGTACACGTGCTTGGAGTCAAAATGGAGAGGCTTAACTGTGGAGACCCAAAATTATGAGCCTATTTCCAAAGGTCAGAAAGTTGAAATTACAAGGTTGTGGGGCTTCTACCTCAAACAAAGGCCCCACCTAGACTTTAATTCACAGAATCTGCTCATTCAAGGTAACTGGTAAGAGGTGCGGCTAATTGCCAGACCTTGTGCTCCAGGAACAAAGAAGTTGACTGTTCCTACCTCAAAACAAAATTCTAAGGATCTCACTAAGTTGCAGTTCTCTTTATGGAGATAACTTGGGATTCCATCCAGGGAGAGGTTTGGCAGTGTTTTTATTTGTGTTTTGCTTGTCCAGTCCAGATAAAGTGTACTTTATCAGTAGTTAAGATAATGGCATTTCCTTGCCCAAAATCTAGTTGTGCCAAGAAGAAAACAAACTCCAAGTGAAGTGTCTTTGGTGCTCTTCACTCTCTCTGGAATAGACAGATGATTTCAGGAGCAATCCTGTCTCACACTAACAGAATCCTAAATTATTTAAGTGCTATGTTCTACAGATTGTTGAAGTAGTTGAAGGTTACCTATATATGCAGAACCCAATCTCTATGTATCTACAGTTACCCTGTTACCAAAACCACACAAAGACTCAACCAAGAAAGAGAATTACAGGCCAGTCTCACTCGTGAACATCTACGCAAAAATCCTCAATAAAATACTGGTAAACCGAATCCACGAACACATTAGAAAAATTATCCATTATGATCAAGTAGGCTTCATTCCAGAGATGCAGGGCTGGTTCAACATACCAAAATCTATCAATGTAATCCATCATATAAATAAACTGAAAGAAAAAAAAACATATGATCGTTTCATTAGATGCTGAAAAAGCATTTGACAAAATTCAACATCTCTTTATGATAAAGGTCTTGGAGAGATTAGGGATACAAGGATTATACCTAAATATAATAAAAGCTATTTATAGCAAGCCAACAGCTAACATCAAATTAAACAGAGAGAAACTCAAAGCCATCCCACTAAAATCAGGAACACAACAAGGCTGTCCACTCTCTCCTTACCTCTTCAATATAGTGCTTGAAGTTCTAGCAATAGCAATAAGACAACATAAAGGGATCAAGTGGATTCGAATTGGAAAGGAAGATGTTAAACTTTCATTATTTGCAGATGATATGATAGTATACATAAGCGACCCCAAAAACTCCACCAAAGAACTCCTACAGCTGATAAACACCTTTAGTAATGTGGCAGGATACAAGATCAACTCCAAAAAATAAGGTGCCCTCCTATACACAAAGGATAATGTGGGCGCCACTTTGTTGAAGGGAGCTGTGGGCCGCTTCCTTGCTGCCCCAGCTCCCAGCCGCCAGCCAGCTTATGCCCCGAAATAATTACACGGAAACTGTATTCTTTTAAACACTGCCTGGCCCATTATTGGCTAACTCTTCTCAGTTAACTCTCGCACCTGGACTAGCCCATTTCTTATAAGGTGTGTAGCACCCCAAGGTGTGCTTACCAGGGAGATTCTAGCCTGTGTCTGCCTGGCATGGGAACATCATGGCAACTCCTACTCAGCTTTCTTCTCCCAGAATCCTGTTCTGTTTACTCCACCCACCTAAGCATGGGCCTATCGAATGTGCTTAGGCAGTTTCTTTATTAATAAGAAATCATTCCCACATAAGGATAAGGAAGCAGAGAGGGAATTCAGAGAAACATCACCTTTCACCATAGCCACAAATAACATAAAATATCTTGGGGTAACTCTGACCAAGGAAGTGAAAGATCTATTTGAAAAGAACATTAAGTCTTTGAAGAAAGAAATTGAAGATGATACCAGAAAATGGAAGGATCTCCCTTGCTCTTGGATTGGGAGGACCAACATAGTCAAAATGGAAATTCTACCAAAGGCAATTTATAGACTCAATGCAATCCACTTCAAGGTTCCATCAAAATTCTTCACAGATCTTGAGAGGACAATAATCAACTTTATATGGAAAAACAAAACAAAACAACAACAAAAAAAATAGGATAGCCAAAACAATCTTATAAAATAAAGGAACATCTGGAGGCATTACCATCCCTGACTTCAAACTCTATTACAGAGCTACAGTATTGAAAACAGCTTCATATTGGCATAAAAACGGAGAAGTCGACCAATGGAATGGAATAGAAGACCCAGATTTTAACCCTCATCCTATGAACACCTCATTTTCGATAAAGGAGCTAAAAGACAAGCCTATTTTACATAATCATTGATCTCTAAGACTACAAGCTTAGATTCCATGATAATCAACCAAATAAATGAAAAACAAAAAGTGTAGTTTCCCTAATGCTTAGAAAGTACGCAGTGAAAAGTAGACAAAGGGATAATTTCACGTAAGAAAATGAATGCTGTGGTTGAGTATTATCGAAAAGGCTAATTTCACCCTGGTGCTAGGAAATTTGAAATCCAATATTTTTATCTTTGTTTTTTGCTGTTTTGTGTGAATGTATGTTTTGTCTGTGTGTATTATTTGTGCATTCATGTCTGGTTCCAGAAAAGACCAGAGAATGGTGTTTGTTTCTCTGGACGTGAAGTTACAGACAATTGTGCATTATAATGTGTATGCTGGGACTTGAACACAAATCATTTGTGAGAACAGCCTTGACTGGTATCCTTATTAAGTAAGCTCACTTACTATTATCTTCTATGATTATTTCTTAAATGTAAGGATTGTATGTTGTGTTACTAAGTTGGAGCTTGGGAATAACCCATGCACTAATTCCATGACACAGAGAAGAAAAATAACAAAATATATATAGTTTATGAATTTATATTGGATTAGCTAAGGAAACAGGAAGCTTGAGAATTCCCAGACTAAATTGATTCATATCACAAGACCTGTTCCAAATCCCTCTTCCTTCATGTGACAGAAGAGTTCATAAATCATGTCAATCTTCTGTAATCTTTTAGCAAAATGGAAAACTCCTACTAAAGAAAGTGTAGCTTGCACAAATGAGTCAATTTCTCCTGCAAGATTTCAAAGTAACTGGGGAAGCTGATCAGAGATAGAACAAAACTGAAAATTTTTTAATTTTAAAGAAAGGATTTTAGCCCAGACTTGGGATAATTGGGATGAGAGAGAAGCTCAAAATTGAAAAGAAAGTCCTCAAGTTTTCCCTCAACCATGGATCTTAAGAAGGTTACACCTTAGTAGTGATCACTGTATATTGCCCCACTCAAACTCAGCACTTTCCTTTTCTCTTTAGAAAAAGAAAGTATCAGAGGCTATGGGAGTTGCAGCAGGTGACAACTAGTTTTCAAATGTCAACCCACCAAAGGACGGATTCACTGATGGAGGAGAATTCCATCTGGTAAAAGCTTGTGGGACCCCCAATTCAGCGAACTTTTGCTCCTGTCTGTAATTTGATGTGGGTAAAAGCAGCTATGGTGTCACAATACCTCCATTGTAGTATGTAATCACATGTGTGAATATATGTAATCTCATGACTGCATCTCAGTCCTATGGGTACATATGTCTAAGGGTGATCAGGAAGATGACTTCTCATTAAACTGTAATTTTGATATATAGAAAATATATTAGGTTATGCTTCATAACTTTGTTTATTGTCCGATGAGGCCTGCAGGACATTTAAAAGCCTTCTTTCTTCCTTTTAACCAGACTAACACAGGAAAACAACAATTTCTTCCCCAGTATAAAAAAAACTCTATAAAATTAGCTCGTTTTCACCTCAAAGCAAGTTCATACTAGACTGAATATTTCTGTATATGGACCATAAGTTAAAACATTTAGAGATGTGCACAAAGTCAAAGCTGTAAATGTCTAATCAAGGTTATTAACATAAAGAAACCTAAAAAAATAAGGTCAATTATTTGCTTGCCAAGTCTGAATTTTAAGACCTGATCTGTACAGATCTCTGCAGCTTGTCTCATTGAGCACTGTGTCTCCCAGCCTTTGGTCAGAGCCTCACAACTGGAACCTTGAAACCTTGTGTTGCTATGTTAAATGGCTTGGGTCCTTAACGTTTACCCATGGAATATGCTATGACCAATGAGATGTAACTCTTATAACTTTTTCTTTTTGCATTAAGCTTCCTGTAAAAAAAATGTATTTAAGCTAGGTAAACAGAGAAGCAATCAAGAGCTGGAACTAAAAAGAATTGAAACAGAGAATGGGACTAAAGAGAATTAGAGAATAATGAGGAGAATAACCTTCAGATGATGTGTGAAGTTACAGATATTTTTCACTCCTCACTCCTGAGAAGTCTTCTCTGAGTTACCCTAGATAATACTTTGGAATTAACTTTTAGGCCACTAAAGAAAGGGAGCATTTTTGACAAAGAAAAACTTACTAGAAATTCTGTAAACTTTTAAGTAAAATCCAGATGATGGAAAAGGTTAAAAACAAAAAGGCCAAACATTAATTAGAAATAAAGTGATAAGCAAAATGAAGAAAAGGAACTGGGGAAAGGTCTTATATGTGAGAGGATTGCTACAGAGCAGGAAATTAGAAGATAGAGTCCTCAGTATCCATGAACAAAGCAGGGAAACAGATGGGCTGGTCCCTGCACCAAACAGACAGCCAATCTAGCTGGGTAAGTGATCTCCAGGTTCAAA
Source organism: Microtus agrestis (assembly GCA_902806775.1). NCBI lineage: Eukaryota > Metazoa > Chordata > Mammalia > Rodentia > Cricetidae > Microtus > Microtus agrestis. The sequence goes on along the minus strand of CADCXT010001833.1, from coordinate 57,327 downwards.
AGACTGCATCTCAAAAAATAATGTGAAGTGACTGAACAAGATACCTGGCACTGACTTGTGTCCCCTGCATGCAGTTGTACATGTGACTGAACACCTGAAAAGACACAGAAGAACATGCACACTGATACACAGAGAAAAATAAACTGAAGAAAATATATGCAATAGCTTAAGGTTCATCATTTAAAATGAATTCAGGAATGGTAAAAATGAGTATGTAATTCAGTAGAAATTTCTGAATTCAAACAATCATATATAATTTTAGAACTATAAAATATAACTTTAAAAGCATAAATCTTTCAGGAGGTTTTAACAGACAATTCACAAGTCATATGTTATTCATATAGTAAAGATTAAAAACCAGCTTCCTAAGTCTTGATAAGGTTGGTACTCTGATCTCTCACAATGAATCATAATAATTGAAGACTTTAAGGAGGTCAATAAATTGGAAATAATTGCAGTTCTCTTGGAAGTTGAGTTATATGTGAAGCTTGAAGACATGACTGAACTATGGCATTCTTGGGATACTCTTTTGCTGAATGAGTGGCTGGTGAGATGATTCAGCACTAAAGGGTACTTACCACCCATGTGACAACCTGAATTTTATCCTTGGAGACTACTTAGAACCAGAAGGAGATAACCAAGTACTATATGTTATTCTCTGACTTCTACATGTGTGCTGCGTCATGCATGCTGATATGTAAACCCACTTACACCTTGGCACACACAGAAAAACTGAGTACATGAAATTAACCAAAAAAGGTGCTTGTTTATTATATGAACATTGTTGTTATATGTTTGCTGTATGTGTATATTTTGGTGTTAATGCTAACAATGACTGTGTTATTATTGACATCTTTTTCTTTTACTGTTTTTCTAATATTTTTAGTTAAAGCTAAATCCTATAAGACTGGAAGACTTGGTATTCATTAATACAGCAGTCAACCCTGTCCACCCAAACTCAGTATTCTAATTGCTTGGGTTGATGATGAATACATGTTAATATTTATAATCTGGTGACCTTCCTGTGTAGCACTCTGGCAGTTGGTGACTCTGAGACCTGAGACTCCAGTGATTTGACCATGGCTCATATGCTCAGAGTTCTTTTTAACAGCCACATCCAGCAAATTGGCAACAAATAAAAACCCCAATTAGAAAATCATTGATTCGGCCTGTACTTCTCAGTGGCAAGCAGTGTCCTACCACCTGCTCCGACGTGTAATGCTGTCAGGGTTTTACTGGGAGCTGGGAGATGCAGTGTCTGGCAGGTGGGCCATTCTAGAAAGAGCTCTACACAGCAGAAAGGCAGAATAAATCTGAGCAGTTTAGCCAGTCTTCGTTGCCACAATTAATGCATTCAATGAGGCAAATTACGATCTCCATACAAAGTAAGTGCACTGCCTCCGCATTTAAACTCTCTAAATGTTACTTAATCTATGTCTTCTCATCTGCTCTTCGCTAAAGTCATCCCTTAAATTGTGCCTATTTATTTAATTGCACGAAATAAATTTTGTACAGCTTCAGTATATAAAGAGGTTGTCTCTAAAAGTTTTAATTGACTGTAATTTTACAGATAAAAAGGAATTATCTGTCTTTTTTCACTTATCTAACTCTCTTCTGGTGTACCAATTTGATATTTATTTTCCTATTTTCCGAATTTCTACTGAAATATTAAAGCTATAGAGTAAGTGTATAAATATATGTTAGATATAATGGATCTCATCAGTTTTACTTTTATTCATTCTCAAATAATTCTCACCATGGTAAGTTTGTGTATCTGATATACACATCTTAACTATAATATTTTTTTCCGATTGTTGCTTTTAAAATATACATATTTCTGCTGTGCAACAATGGTTCATGACTTTGATCCCAGCAGAGGCAGGTGGATATCTGTAATATAAAAGTCAACCTGGTCTACAGAAGCTAGTTCCAGGACAGACTCCATTGCCTTGAAAAGCAAAAAAAAAAAAAAGAAAGAAAAAAGAAAAAGAAAAAAACGAAACACAAACACTATATTTTCTTTATTATCTCCTTGTTATATATTGTTTGGTACTGTTTGACTGTGTTGGAAGTTTGCTCCTTGCTGAACATAGATGTCACTAATTTTTAATTAACAAGATTTTCAAAAAGATCTAGGATATAAAAACGTGGAAACAACACACTTCTTGTCCAATTGGATCCGTCAACAGCCCAGGCTGCATTCTTTACTGAATAGCACTGCTTCTCCCAGAGTGACCTCTATTACAGCACTGCCTTAGCCAGTTTCCCTTATTATTCTCCCAAACATCCTTATAGACCAATGTAGAATAACAGCACCCTCTGCTTCTCAACACCTTCAGTGTTCTAGACCATACTTTCTAGTGAATTACATCTAAAAAATAAAATAAAATAAAAGTTTCCAATAAAATGTCACTACAAGAATTATCTTCATGACCTAAAATTATACTCTAAATATACAACACTGGACCTTGTTATTTGGCCATAAAATATTTTATAGTTTCTTGAAAGGAACTCTTTGATATTTCTGTCTCTTATCAAAGGATTACCATACAAATCAAAATATGAATCTAATAAAATCCCTCAATAAAAAATGATTTCCCAAGTAATAATCACATGACTTATGCTGGCACAGCTTATCATGAATATGAACATTAAGCAATGTATGGAAGGGCAAGAGAAATGTCCCAGCAGGTGTCAACACTCCTGCTGAGTCTGATGACCTGGATAGAGTCTGGTTTGTGGTACTCTGAAATCCACATACTCACTTGAATCTGGCACACACATTCCCATAAGCACAAAATGCCCCATACACAAATAAATAAATACAATCAAAATGCATGGGGAAAATTTTATGAGCAAAATGAATACTTTTATATTTTAATAACTTGGTGAACTTTATTTACTTATGCACGCATACTGTTCTTCTACGTGTGTCTTTGTGAGTGTGTGCTTATATGTGGTGTGGCTGCCCGTACAGAACCCCAAATAAGGATGTGGATCCCTAGAACCTGAGCTACAGGCTTTTGCAAGATGCCTAACTTGTTAATGGATGCTGCAACCAGAACTCTGCTGAGTCATCTTTCCAGACCCCACATTCCAATATTTATCTCTGTGCTAGACATAAACTGACAGTTGATAGAAATTTTATAAAGTATCTTCCAGTAATTTTGTGTCTGTATTGTCTCTTTACTTGATAGAGCTATATTTTTCAATAAACTAATATATTACTGGGCAATATGTGGTGGTGACTACAAAATTTTAAATCAGTCAAATGTTTCAGAAGCTTACACCCTTTGTCAAGGAATATTGTTCAGGGTTTGCTGAAAGCGGAAGGTACTGCATTTTCCTTTGCAGTTTAATTAATTATTCTTATTATTGTTGCTGTGTGTGTGTGTGTGTGTGTGTGTGTGTGTGTGTACAGACACACATGCCAGCACATGCACAGTAAACAGAGAGATTTGAGGAGTCAATTATCTTCCTTAGCTGTGCAGGCTTATGTAGCAAACATTGCTGATCCAGGGACTACACTCTCTTCTTCAACTTGATAGACATGCCAAGTTTCTTTCAATGAATAATCAGCATTCTATTCTTCTTCTTAAATGTAATTGAAGCAAATTATTTAATGCTGTCTTTGATGTAAGGGCATATGTATATGTGTATGTGTTTGGATACATATACATCTACTTTTTTATGTGAATAAAATTGTTATCTTCATGAAACAATGTTTAGGATAACACAAAAGGTTTTTTCTTTAGTTATGCAAAATATCCTAACTACTTTAAAATTATGCTAGGTATTTAAAAACAAGAGCATTTTTAACTCAGTGTAAAATTAAAAATAAAGACCTTAATTTAAAAAGGGAACTTAAATAGCTACGTTTTAAATATAAAAATAGGAAAAATCTTCATACATACAGAAAATTCCCTTGCAACATGATTATATAAAGTCCTGCTATCTTTCAGACCTGAAAGTGGACATTGTCTTGAAGTCTTCGGATGAAAAGGTCCCATATTTTGTTTTAATATAGGTGAGGTCCTAAGACCCAACAGCAATGAAAAGACTACAAATGAATTCTTTACCCTGGATATTACTGAAAAAAAGAGGATTAAATAAATACATTTCATTTCTTTTCTTTCTTCTAAAGCATAAGCTCCCTATTGTAATAGAATGAAGGTTTAGATTCTTTTTTTGGAGTATATTGCCAAACTCTTATCTAATGTACATTGATATTTAACAACTTTTTCTCATTCCTGTGAGGATTTTGCACTTTTAAAAATCAATTTCCCTTTCAATAGTCCTGAAGTTAGTTTGCCTACCCTATATTTTCTTTCCAGAAGAATAAATAAATGTATTTTTCCTCTGCCTTTTCTATGTTGTTCCTTCCCACCCCAAACATCCGTTCTATTTATTTGCAGTCTCATTAATCCTTTACTAGTATGATCATGAAAATAATCTCACTTTTCATCATCATGAAATGTATTTTTCAAGTGTGAACACTCAAGAATTAAAGACAGGGACCGGTGCAAGCTAGAAGGTGCTTTAATCCCGGCCCTAAACTTCAAATATTTTCAAGCGAAGAGATAACCTTAAAATGAGTTCTTCCCATAAAGGGAAAATAAGGAGGGAAAACAGCCTTATCCTTTGCAGTGAGGCAGATTTTCCACCCGTTTCCTCTCCTCTAATCATTTATACTAGATCGAACAGATCTTGCATGGTACTTTGAAAGTATTGACAGTAGATATTTGTCTCAAATTAAGGGGTTGTTACTTAACATTTTACTCTCTAGTTCAGCAAAAGAAAGACTAAAAAGGTTAGAAGCTCTTTGAAACAATAGTGCCAAAGTACCTTCCTCATTTCATTTAAAGAAACACTTATATTTAATATAATAGTTTTAATACTTAAACTATTAATACTCACATGACCCTAAGAGTGCTTTCAGAAATGTCATTTATAGAAAACAGCAAAAGAGGTGTCCTCAATTTGCCAAGGGTCAAGGATTTGTTCAATAGTTAGACCTTTCCAAAGACCCTAGACATTGTGTTTCCTATTCCGATGACTAGAACTAAAAGTTAAAATTGATTCAATTCCATGAAGAAGGAAGAAACTAACTCATAAAATTATACAGCTCAGAGGTCTTCATAGGTCACCTAACCAATCCCCTTTCCCAAAATATATCTAAAACCAAATATCTTGATTCCAGGAGCTGAAGTTTGAATACGTTTTTGCAGAACAAGTTAGACTTACTACATAAATTCTAAAGTATAACTGAAGTTATATCTAAGTGAATTATTTTTGCCAGAGAATAGTTTTAATAAACTGTTAGAACATGAAAAAGTTCTTGATATTGTTTTACTTAATTTTTGTAACATAAAAATATATTAGGTAGTTTTCTACATACTATTTTCTGTTACAAGTTGCTCTAGTTGTTTTCTTCAATTTATTAATTTTAGCACATTAAAACCAACAATACATGATTGGGCATAATTATTCATATCTGTCCTCTAGAATTTTGACTTTAGTGCAAGCTAAATATTAAGTTTTTGTCTCAGAGACAAATAATTTAGCCAAATAAAATAAAACAAATATTATTTATACAGTGAATTCTATTTTAAATATAATCATCATTCCCTACCTCCTTTTGCTTTCTTTTTGTTTTTTCTAGAGTGGGATTCTCTATGCAGCCCTGGTTATACTAGAACACCCTTTGTAGACCAGGCTGACCTCAAATTCAAAGATCTGCATGCCTCTGCCTCCCGAGAGTTGGGATTAAAGGCATGTACCAAAATGCTGGGATATTAATTTCTTCACTTTTATTAAAATCATTCATTTGTAGTTGTGAAGAAATACCCAAGATAACCAATGCCACATAATCAGTAATTCCTACTTAGTTAGAGCTACATTATGAGATGCGATCTACTCTTACCTAACATTGTATTTCCTGTGGTAGAATATTACCATCAGGAAAAGCGCAATGCACAGTGATTTTGTAACAAAGAAATTATAATTTCTCATGCAAGCTATATGAAAATGCTATTGCTACCAAACTTGATGTGAAGTGTAGAAGAAAACAAGAACATAGTATAAGAGCACTGGAACTGTGATAAAATTCTCTATTTTAGCAAAACTCCTAAGATGTCCCTTGAATTTAAAACACCGACTCTTTCTATGATGTAGACTATGAATAAGAGTGCTTGTGGGAAAGTATGAGTACCTAAATTTAAACCCTCAGAACCATCATAAAACGTTGGGCATGCCAATACATCCTAACACATGGAAGATCGTGTGAGCCTGCTGTCAATCAGCCTAGTTCCTTGAGTGCCAAGAAACAAAGAAGAAGTTGAAGAAGAAATAGCAGCATAATCAAAGTATGCTGGACAGTAACAGACCTTGAGATATTGGTTTAAAATAGAATTTATCAAATCCATATTCATTTTACATGAGAATGTGTATGGTTACAAAGAAAGAGAATTTATTTTTAAAGTCTTATAAAATGATATGTGGAAATTGTGTGTGCCTGTGCATGCGAGACTAGAAGAGAATCATTGGTTTGAAGCCAATGTGAGCTGCTGTTAGGATACTGTTTGAAAACAAACAAACAGAAAATGTTCATTAAATCAAGTTCACTACTTGAACATCTGGGTTAACTTCATAGTAACAGAATTACTTTGAAGCAATATTACCAGTTTGTGAACTCTCTCCTTGACAATGGCACCATTCTGTGATTAGAGTGAATGTTGAGCTTCAAAAATGAATGCCATTGATTTCATTCTGCAAGACTGCATTGCAGTTGTCTGGATATGAATATTTAGAGACACTCACTTATGGAATGGCAAACCCCAAGATGAGTGGGAGATTCAGAACTTATGTCTGGATGTATTTACTTTCTTAATTGGTGTTGCATATTTTAACAAAACAACACAAACTGGAAAACTGTTCACCAAAGAAATTATTTTTTTTTCTAGTTCCAGTGTCTGAGATTCCAAGTTCAAGGGCCAGTTGCAGATTTAGTGGCTGGGGTCTGTTCCCTTTCTGGCTTTAGAGAGCAGATTCTCACTTTACCTTCCTTTCTGGAATCTGTAAGAAAGATAGTTCTCAAGCTAATTAGAATGTGACAGCCCATTCATTAAGGATATAAGCACAAGGATAGTTTTACCTCCAGAGGTCCATGATGATGTTACTTTGAATGTGAGAATTCAGCACATGAATGTTTGGAGAAGGATAAATATTCACATCTTAGCGTATTAGGAAAGATATGAGAAATGGTGAATTTCTATGAGAAATACCTGGGAGATTACATAAATTGAAGCTACAAATTAATCCTCTTACTGAGACATGAAATAGCATAATTTATTTAAGTGAATTTAGTGCAGACTAATCACATTAGACTACAACTGTTTTAATAATGGTGCTTATTAAGTAAAATTATTCCTTTGAATAAGGTTTCTAACCTTTCTCTTAGCTTGATTTTTTATTTTATAAATAGAGACCACATCCATTTAACATTATATTTCTCAGCCTTTAGGAAATGATTAGGAATGGTATGCTTGTAAAATTTTCAGCATCATTTCCTCTTCACCTATGGGAAGTATTTAGAACGACATTATGGAGAATGAACAAAAAAATACTCTATGTAATGAGGTATGAGTTTCTAAAAGGTTGTTTCAAACCCCATATGTGTCTACTCAATTGAAATATTTGCTTTAAAATAAAATTTCAAAATAAGCTGAATAATGCTTTTCTAAATTATTCCAGCATTGGATTTCCAAATTTATGCAAATTTCTCTCTATTCTTGAATGTAACATGACATAAAAGTCCCTCAGTGTTCCCAAAAAATACTAGAACAGAAGAGTAGACTGTAAATAATAGAATCCATACTTATTTCATTTTCAGACTATTTAATTAATCACTAATATAATGGTAACTTTACCAATATTCTATCAACTGCAGTTTGTCTAAATATCTCAGGGCACCTGTGAATGAGTTCTGAGGAAAAATCTTATTATATAATTCTTATTGTTTTCCCACAATTTTGACAATAACAAGGATATCATATCCTACCTGGCAAAGGTGAGGTAAACTTGTATGTAAATAACTGAGAGAATATAGTCAATGCATTTAATTTTCAGTAAACAACAGCTTTGGATTTCTTTTACTGCAAAACATATTAAGAATTAGAAAGCATACACGCCAAAATGTTCAATTTAACAAAAGTTATTTTAAGAAGAAAAAGATTATTTAATTCTATAGCAGTCCAGGCCATAGATAATTCTGAACCAACAAGGTACAGAAGATCAGACATATTCTTAAATTCTTGAAAAATCAGTAGTGAAGATAGCAAATATTGTTAAACCCTAAAGCAGAGAGGAAATTCTAATTGTTGAAATTTCTTTAAATGTTGTGAGATTTTCATTAGAAATAAAGGTTTGTATAGAAATTTCAGTTTTAGTTACTAGTATTAGTGTACAAACATGGGACTGCCTAAAATCCATGCTTAACCTTGAGGGGGCTTGGAAAGGAATTCTAGACACACACACACACACACACAAAACAAAGTTAAGCATTTTCTTGCGTGGGCCAGAGGCAAGATTCCTTGGAAATTGGGAGCTGAACTGTTTAAGGGTTTAGAAAAATATACACGTCTTATTGTTTTATTTAAATATATGTTGTATGAAATTGTAAAAAAAAAAAAAAAAAAAAAAGGTTTCCTGACTCAGCCGTAGCAGTAAAAACCACGTAGTTTCAAAACGGCAGCTTCCTGGGATGTGCTGCCAGCACGAACTCTGGCTCTTTGAGGAGGCCGAGCCTTTAAATGATGTTTGTGAGCAGAGGGATACAACTTGTTTAATTAATGTTAACATAGATCCGCTGTGTGCCTGAAAACTGGTGTCGTGAGCACGGCGTGTGCTAAACAGACCTCTGCACCACCATGTTGGACTGGGCAGAGACAAAAGCCAAATCAGCCTTAGAAGCACTTCAGTTCAAAAAGAATTACAGATATGCGATAAAGACAAATCCAGATAGGAAAAAAACTCTAAAGGAGTCACAGCGTTCGATAAATATACATAGGCTTGGGAGAGAGAAGTAAAAGAGTATAGAGAGTTATAAAAAGAAATAAATGATTTTAAAAACAAAAAAGTCTCCAAAGAGACAGAGTATAGGCAGTCATAGATTAAAGGAGTAAAGATAATAAAATAAATATTAAAAAGTAATAGAGTAAAAACAAATAAGCTACGTAAAGATGAAATATACAGAGAGTCTGGATTATGTATATTATTGTGTTCTCTTTGAATTTTTGGATCTAAGGCTATGTCGCTTTGGAAAAGAGGTTATTCTTTTGTTTCCACAGATGATGAGAACCTTTGGAATCCTTCCAGACTAATATGGTTTGATAGACCAAGACCGTACCTGAAAGTTTGCAGTGAACACCCCCCAAAATTACTTTGCCCAATAAACAGGAGGAAGTAGTTTGGAGAAAAATAAGCCCAAATTCTCAAATATTGTTTATAAATGTTTATTTACATTCAAGGATGATATGTTATTGAGATGAATACTTTGCATTGGCATGGATTTTGCTTTATTGATACACATTTAAGGTAAATTTTGTTATATATATACATATATATGTATGTGTACATATATATTTCTGCACTTGATTAAGATACTGTATTGGTACAGCTCACTTAAAAATATAATGAATAATTAAAATACAGGTTAACACAAGTTTGCATTCCCACCAGCAATGGATGAGCGTACCCCTTATTCCACAACCTCTCCAGCAAAGGCTATCATTGGTGTTTTTGATTTTAGCTATCCTGACAGGAGTAAGATGGTATCTTGAAGTTGTCTTGGTTTGCATTTCCCTGATCGCTAAGGAAGTTGAGCATGACTTTAAGTGTCTTTTGGCCATTTAAACTTCTTCTGTTGAGAATTCTCTGTTCAGTTCAGTGCCCCATTTTATAATTGGGTTGATTAGCCTTTTACAGTCTAGTTTCTTGAGATCTTTATATATTTTGGAGATCAGACCTTTGTCAGTTGTGGGGTTGGTGAAGATCTTCTCCTAGTCAGTGGGTTGCCTTTTTGTCTTAGTGACTGTGTCCTTTGCTTTACAGAAGCTTCTCAGTCTCAGGAAAGTCTCAGTCTTTGGAAAGCAGTGTGGAGGTTTCTCAGGAAATTCGGGATCAACCTACCCCTGGACCCAGCAATACCACTCTTGGGAATATACCCAAGAGATGCCCTATCATACAACAAAATATATGATCAACTATGTTTATCACAGCATTGTTTTTAATAGCCAGAACCTGAAAATAACCTAGATGCCCTTCAATGGAAGAATGGATGAAGAAAGTATGGAATATATACATATTAGAGTACTACTCAGCAGTAAAAAAACAATGACTTCTTGAATTTTGCATGCAAATGGATGGAAATAGAAAACACTATCCTGAGTGAGGTAAGCCAGACCCAAAAAGAGGAAATGGGATGTACTCACTCTTAATTGGTTTCTAGCCTAAATAAAGGACATTGAGACTATAATTCGTGATCCTAGAGAAGCTAAATAAGAAGGTGAACCCAAAGAAAAACATATAGTCATCCTCCTGGATATTAACCTTCATCAGGCGATGAAAGGAGACAGAGACAGAGTCCTACATTGGAGCACCGGACTGAAACCCCAAGGTCCAAATCAGGAGCAGAAGGAGAGAGAGCAAGAGCAAGGAACTCAGGACCGCGAGGGTTGCACCCACACACTGAGACAATGGGGAATGTTCTATCGGGAACTCACCAAGGTCAGCTGGACTGGGTCTGAAAAAGCATGGGATAAAACCGGACTCTCTGAACATAGCAGACAATGAGGGCTGCTGAGAACTCAAGAACAATGGCACTGGGTTTTGATCCTATTGCACGTACTGGCTTTGTGGGAGCCTAGGCTGTTTGGATGTTCACCTTACTAGACCTGGAAGGAGGTGGGAGGTCCTTGGACTCCCCATAGGGCAGGGAACCCTGACAGCTCTTCAGGCTGATGAGAGAGGAGGAGTTGATTGGAGGGATGGGAGGGAAATGGGAGGCGGTGGCGGGAGGAGACAGAAATCTTTAATAAACAAATAAATAAATAAAATAAAATACAGGTTAATATATAATCATCTATAATAGTCAAGTTTGTAGTCATATTAATTGGATATATAGAGATTTATTTCTATATATTTATTTCTAATAAATCTTTATATATTTATTTTTAGATATATAGAGTTTTATTTCAGCTAGATAGGTATTCTTCAAATCTCTTAGGGTCCTTCAGAATATGGCATTTAAAATGTTTTAAGAACTTAAGGTTTTTTATGACAATGAGATACATCTGCTCCTGGCTGATCCAATCTATTTTAAGAGGATGATGGACATTGAAGAGACTCCTCATAGAACTTCATAGTTATTTGAAAAAAAAATCTGCTCTTGTCTTGACTGCTTGATGATATGCTGTGTGAACTGAATATGATGGACACAGAGAAATGACTGCTGATCTTGTCTAAATATGAGATATTTCGTGATTTCTGCTTCATGAAAGAGTCTGCTAGACATTCTGATAGATACAGATAAAGGTGACTGGAAAACTGCCAATATAAGTAGAACTGTCTTTGAAATTTTCTGCTTCATGGCAAAGTCTGTTGGATACTATGGGCCTGTGATGAAGATTGGATGCACCAATGATACAGAAAAACTGTGGGTGACTGTCCAGGCAGCAAGATGTCGCTGTCATTTCTAGAGTTTTTGAAGTTTTTACAATGCACTTCCTGTTTACTTAGGTAATATTATATCCTTGTGGAGTCTTTGATGGAGTTGAAAAATTCATAATTATAGTTTTCCTTAGTTATAATAAAAGATAAAATAAATATAAATATTGTAACTATAATTCTTGTCTGATAACTGTTTTGTTATATTAGTTTTACTATCTTAAAGTTAAGACTTTTCTTTTTATTTAAACAGAATACTATTGGTGAATAAATAAACTCCATTGGCCTGTTGATAGGGAAGAGTAGAGCTAGGTTGGAAAGACTAAACTGAATGTTGGGAGAAAGGAGGCAGAGTCAAGGAATAGCCAATGGAGCTGCCACCAAAGACAAACATGCTGGAACCTTGCTGGTAGGCCATGAGCCTTGTGGTAAAATATAAAATACTGGGGAAGGATTAATACAAGATGTAAGAACTAGCTAGCAATACACTTAAGTGATTGGACATGAAGTAATTTAAATAATATAGTTTCTGTGTGGTTATTTCATTAGTCTGGGAATCCAGGAAAACAAACAAGCAGCCTCTTACTATAACCAGTTCTTCAGGCTACATTCTACATTTTGAATCAATAAAGAAAATATGAAAATAAAAATATGGACAAATGTGCTTTTGACATCTGGGTGGAGACACTCCTCCTTAGGTTGTAGATTTTCTATCCCTTTGTTTATCTGCCTTATTTGTCTATTTTCTGCCCTCCAATATTATGAAAATCTAAATTACATACCTTGATCACATTCAAATATTTTAAAACCTTTTTTATATATTATTTTACATCCAACCAAAACATTATTTGTTGAATTTAGTCAAAACTGACTTTCTCTGGTGTTATGAGATTTTAGACTACACGTACATAAAATAACAAAGTCTTTGGATGTTATGTATGCTCTCAGAAGTTGAATTTATCTCTTATAGAATATATGGGCAATATGTAATTAAAATATTTTTTATTACCTTACAAATGTTAGACATTTGAGGAACAACTGATGGACCTTCATCTTTTAATACAAGGCACATTGTAAACAAAAATAGACTCAGGATTGCTCTCTGGTTTTAAAAAGGAAAACAGTTTTCCACTATGATTTTAAAAATGAGTAATTTTCATCTCTTTTACAGTTATTTTTACTAGACAAGCTGCCTACCTGTCCTATTTTTTCTTATAATTTTTTGCATAATGTTACAACTTTAAAGGTATCTCAACTCATTTAGCAGATAATAACGTAAGTATAATCAAGATTTTATGTATTTCTTATCTCTACCCACTGTGCTAGTTGAAAAGGTCTTCATATTAAATAATTAAACCTAATTATGCTCAAGTCTATTCTTATTAGTTCACTTTCACAAGAGGCAATATTACAAATGCCTTACCCACCTGGAGGAGGATTGCTTCAGGTTGAATTAACATATGTAAAATAAGAAATGGAAATACATAATATTCTTCTATAATCTTCATCTGTAGACATTTTTTAGACTAATAATATGTCACTAGAAATCTCTGATATGTATGAACAACTGATACACTTCTCTGAATTAGATATATGGTTTCAAGCCCATTTCTTCTTATATTATTTTGAAGTAAGTTTCAGAATTGAGGTTCTTTTGTCTCCTTGTTCCCTCAGTTACTTTGAAGCAAGAAGGATGATGTTTTCATGCAAAAGTAAACAACAAAACAATAAAAACAAAAATATCTCTGGGCTAAACTGGGTTTCATGAATATGTTAAAAGAACAAAGCAATATATTTGTCATATCAGTAAATATTATGTAAACAGACCCAATGTGTACAATTGTCTTAAATGAAACACAGTGAAAAGATACACCAGGGCATAATGCAGCATAAAGAAAAAGTAATCATGCTTACTTCAATCATTTACATCATTACAGAAAAACATAGGGAACTGACATCAAAACACTTAAGTATAGTCTAAATTTCATTTGTGCCGAAAAGGTAGTTGTACTCAGCCACTGTTCAGGGTATTTATGTCTTCATGTCTTCATGATTTCTGCCAGTTGTTTCATATTTAGTTACCAGCAACATAAATAATTTATGTCTATAGCATTAAGCTCTTATAATAGCATGACAAAAGATTAAGCATTGCCTATTGTTTTTGCTATATATTGTCATGTTCAGGTTCAATTTAGCAAATTTTGGAGCCATGGTATGTCTACTACTGGCACTAAAATATATGGAAGAACAGTTTTCTAAAGCTGTGTCTATATCTAAGTCACTGTAAATAGCCAGGCAATAATAGACTCATGGCAGTGTACTGAACCCTGAAGAGAATAAGGCCAATGGCAATATTAAAAAGATATGCCGTGGAGAGCTACATAATTGTTTTGAGAACATTTTGGAGCTAGATGTAAAATACAGAAAACCAGTTTTGCAATTGACTAGATCTTACAGTGTTTAGATGTTCACATTTTCTGTATAACCACAGGGAAGTATTTCTTGAAGAGGCAAATGAAGAGTGAAGAAGTGAATTAAAATACAGCACAAATGCTTTGGATGCTCTTGCTTTGTGTATTAACACAAGAGCTAAAAGAGCTAGGATCTTTGAAATTTCAGCTAGGTGGTACATCTAAATTTAGTACATTTCAATCTCAGAAAAAAATTATTTGTTAAAAAAAGGAGTTTTCAATTAACAATCACAGAATTTTTTGGATGTTCTTTGAAATATATCTTGAAGTTACAGGGACCACCACTGGTTGATACCGAAAAAACTTCTCATGAAGTAAGGAGAATAACTTCTACACCATAGGGTTTAACATTGCTTTAAAATTTTGGAAAATGTTGATCAAACAATAAGAAGAAAAGTAGCTGAGAATTAGAAAATAAAGAAAAAATACTCGTTAAAGAATGTTCCAAAAAACTATGTAACCATAGTAGTCACTTTTCTATTACTCTGAAGATACAGCATTACCAAGGCATGTAATACAAGCAAGAACTTATTTGGGATTGTGGTCCAACATGATAACAGTCTATCATGGCAGAGAGACATGGCTTCAAGCCTCAGGCATGCAGAAACTGCAAGAAGCTGAAGGCCCATATCCTGGACCAAAAGTGCAAAACAAAAAGGAGCAGATTGGGAGTGTCTTAAACTTTTGAACTCTCAAAACCTACCATCAGTGATATATTTCCTCCAACAAAGGAATTTCTCTTCACCCTGCCCAAACATTTACTAACAGTAGAGCAGCATTCTAATTCCTGTGACACAAATGCATAGGAGAATAAATTGTAGATGGTTTTATGCATTGACAGAGGTTTTTAGATATGAGATCACAAATAATATTGGTCAGAAAAGCATTGATAAGCTGCGTATTGATAAAATTAATTCTGGATTCTTGAAAGTAGGAAAAGAATAAAAATTAATGTTTCAGAAATATTTGCAAAACACATTTTTACCAAGGATTATTATTCAAAATATCAAAAAGAAAACTTCATTCTGAACAATGTATAAACCAACACCCCAAGTATATGGTTGACAAAATACTAGAATAGAGATTTTCCCAAAGGAAACCATACTGATGAAGGACAATATCTGAGGAGAGGATGACAGAATATGTAAATTAAGACATATGAGATCAAATGTAATATTATATCACTACTATACACATTTTAAAATGACCAACAACTAACACTATCACCAAATGCTGAAAAGGACGTGGAAACTTAATATTTTGTTATTCACTGACAAAGGGATTAAAGAAAGTATATTTTGAAATGCAGTCATTTTCTAAAAACCTAAATACATATATATAATAAAACATGGTAATCAAATGTGGTGTAGGACGTCCTTCTATCTATGTGTTGCTTTAATTGGTTAATTAATAAATGAACTGCTTTGGACTATATCAAGGCAGAACTTAACAAGGCAGGGAAAACTAAACTGATTGCTGGGAGAAAGAAGACAGAATCCCAAGATGCCATGTAGGCACCAGAGGGAAAAGATGCAAGTTGCCATCTGAAAACTAGCTGGTAGTCACAAACCTCGTGGTAAAATATAAAAGAATAGAAATGTGTTAATTCTTGATGTAAGAGCTATCTAGCAATACTATTAAGTGGCCGAACAGCAATGATTTAAATAATGTAGTTTCTGTGTGATTATTTCAGAGCTGAGAGAACAGAAAAAATAACTGGCCTCCTACAACAAATTGGTGACCAATGTGGTCAACTAAAAATCCACATAAAATCTGAGACAGCTTGAAAATAAATTCTAGACACTAAAAAACAAAGTTCAGCTGTATATATATATTTTCCTAAATGGCATTTTCTTTCTGGTGACATGCCTGTGGTTCTTTTAAGAGAGTCTTACTAATCTTACTGAACCTTACTGATTTGGTGTTAGCAGAAATAACACTTAACAGTTTTGAAATGGCAGTTTTCTGGGCTGTGCTGCCAGCACAAACTCTGACTCTTGCATGAGGTATGGCTATGGAGCATTTAAATGGGGTTTGTAAGCAGAGTGCTACAGTTTGCTTAATGGCAACATAGACTCATTGTGCCTAAAAATGGGGCAATTAACATGGCTCTCAGAGGCATGCTGGACTAGACAGAGCAAGCAGGCAGGTCTATGTTAATCCTAGCCACACCCACTTAGCATTAAAAGAAAAAGCAGTTATGGGGAGAAAAGAATTACAGATATGCAATAAAAACAAATTTAGATAAAAAAAGACCTCTAAATGGGTCACAGTGGTGAATAAATATATGTAGGCTTGGAAGAAAAAAAGAGTATAGTTATAAAAAGAAGTAAATGGTTTCTGAAAAAATTAAACAAAGTTATTAAAGAGACAAAAAACTTGTAGAAAAAGTAATAGAAAAAGGAAAATAAGCCACATAAAGATGGAAAATACACAAAGAGTGTGAAACTATATATAATTGTGTGTTTTTTAATTTTTTTGACTCTGAAGGAGCTAAGTACAGAGAGTCATTACATTGTATGGACTGCTAGACTAAGCTAAACTAGCATATATATTTTAAAGGTATTCCAAAATTTGGGTCTAAGGATCTGTTGCTTTGATATAGAGATTCTTCTTTTGTTTCTACAGAAGATGAGAACCTGTGGATTTCTTCCAGACTAAGTTCTTGGTTTGATGGACCAAGAACCCCCAAAATGTTTGCAGTGAACAGCCCCTAAAATTACTTTGTCCGATAAACAGCAGGAAGCAAGTTAGAAAGAATTGCACTCATATTCCCAAATTATGTTTGTAAATGTTTCTATACACTTAAGCGGAGATCAGCAACAGAGATTTGGATTGGTATGGACATTGGCTTATTGATACAAATTTTAAGTCAATTTTGTTATATGAATATTTCTGCTCTTGATTAAGGTATTATGTTTGTGCAGTTTATTTAAAAATGTAATGTATAATTAAGAAATATAGGTTAATAGATAGTCATCTATATAGTCAAACTTGTAGTCATGTTAGTTAGGTTTTCTTTATATAAAGAGATATATTTCAGTTAGATGGGTATTCTTCAAATCTTTCAGAGACCATCAGAATATAACATTTAAAATGTTTTAGGAACTTAGGACTTTTCATGACAATGAGACATATCTGCTCCTGGCAGGACCAATCTATTTCAAAAGGATGATAGCAACTGAAGAGGCTCCTTATGGTGGTGGGTAGCCATTTGGGCAATAAGTTGCTCTTGCCTAGAATGCGTGATGTTATGCTGTATGAATTGGACATGTAGGACCTACAGAAAAATGACTACTAAACTTGCATAAAAGTGAAATGTTCCTTTGGGGATCCTGCTTCATGAAAGTGTCTACTAGATATTCTTCAGGACACAGAAGAAAGTGAAAGACAAAGTGCCAGTGTAGGTGGAACTGTCTGAAATTTCCCAATTCTTGGAAAAGTTTGCAGTATACTATGGGCTCGTAGGCTGAAGACTGAATGCTCCAATGATACAGAACAACTTTGGGTGAATATGTACAGGCAGCAAGATGTCTCTGTCAGTTCTAGAGTTTTAGAAGTTGATTACAATGCACTTTCTGTACATAGGAAATATTATATACTTCTAGAGTATTTTATGGAGTTGAAGAATCCATAGTTACAGTTACACTTTTTGTTAGACATGATAAGAAGTAAAGTAGATATAAATATTTTATCTATAATTGTTGCTTGATAACTGATTTGTTACATGTAATTTTTTTAAGATTTCCATTTTTATTATAGGTACCAACTTATTTAATCAAATCAATCAAGATTTTTATCTAAGTGAAACACAATAGTTTCTTTTTTAATTAAAAATTTCCACCTCCTCTCATCCTCCCATTTCCCTCCCCCTCCCCCCCATTCTCCCCCTCTCCCTCTCTAGTCCAAAGAGAAGTCAGGGTTCCATGCCCTGTGGGAAGTCCAAGGTCCTCCCCATTCCATCCAGGTCTAGGAAGGTGAGCATCCAAACAAACTAGGCTCCCACAAAGCCAGTACATGCAGTAGAATCAAAACCCAGTGCCATTGTCCTTGGCTTCTCATCAGCACTCATTGTCAGCCACATTCAGAGAGTCCAGTTTGATCACATGCTCCATCAGTCTCAGCCCAGCTGGCCTTGGTGAGTTCCCATTAGATCAGCCCTGCGGTCCTGACTTCCTTGCTCATGTTCTCTCTCCATCTGCTTTTCATTTGGACCTTGGGAGCTCAATCCAGTGCTCCAATGTGGGTTTCTTTCTCTATCTCTGTCCATCACCAGATGAAGGTTCTATAGTGATATGCAAGATGGCTATAGGATAGGGCCAGTTCAGGGCCCTCTCCTCAGCTACCCAAGGAACAAGCTGGGGACAGCTCCTTGGACACCTGGGAACCCCTCTAGAGTCGTTAAAGTTGAATATTCCTTTTCTATTTAAACAGAAATTGAAAATGGTGTGGGAGGTACCTCTGTCTATATGTTGCTTTAATTGGTTAATGAATAAAGAAACTGATATGGCCTATAGCATGGCAGAACTGAGTTTGCATTCTTTCTCCTGTCATTCAGTTTAGTTTTCCTTGTCAAGCTAAGTTCTGCCTTGATATGTAACCCCTCCAAAGACAGATGCTGTAACTTTACCTAGTAAGTCACAGACTCATGGTGATACAAAATTTAAAAAAAAATATGAGTTAAATTAGATGTAAGAGTTAACCAATAAGAAACTAGAGATAATGGGCAAAACAATGATCTAATTATACAGTTAGTGTGTGATTATTTTTGGAGTCTGGGCAGCCAGATAGCCAGGAAATGAACAAGTATCCTTCTCCAACTAATTGGTGCCCTTTTTATTTAAACAGAAAAGGGAGGTGATGTGGGATTCCCTCTATAGGCTGTGAATACTATTGACTAATAAAGAAACTGCTTTGGCCTATAGCAAGGCAGAATTTAGATAGGCAGGGAAAACTAAAATGAATCTTGGGAGAGAAAAGGCAAAATCATGAGATGCCATGTAGCTGCCAGAGGGGAAAGATGCAAGCTGCCAGCTGCAACCTTGCCATTAGGCCACAAGCCTTGTGGTAAAATATAAAGGAATAGAAATTGATTAATTCTAGATATAAGAGCTAGCTAGCAATACGATTGACTGGCCAAGCAGTGATTTAAATAATGTAATTTCTGTGTGATTATTTCAGGGCTGAGTGGTTGGAAACAAATAAGCAACCTCCTACAACACACATGATTTGTTTTGTCTTACTAAACTGAAATTCCAGGCAAGAACAAAATCTCCATATAGATGTTTATGGAAGAGTCTTTCGTAATAGCTAGAACTTTGAAACAAGAAAGGTGCCCTTTTGTAGTTTAATAGATAAATAAAGTACGTAACCAAAGGCTTTTTTATATCTTTCTGTGGCCAACATGAACAGATTCCCTCCTACTCACCAGTCTCCACAATCACTTGCAGAATATTCAAACACTCAGAGGCTAATATTAATATAATTGCTTTGTCAATGACTTACACTATTAATGGCTAACTCTCACTTGTATAGTAAACAATTCCTACTAATCTGTGTATCTACCCGTGGTATCACCCTCGACCCCACCTTTCTTTCCCCCTGCATTCAGTTTGGCATTCCTGCTTGACTTTATTCTGTCTTACCATAGGCCAAAGCCAGCTTTTTATTAACCAATGGTAGAAATACATATTAACAGTGTCCAGAAGGACGTCCCACTTGAAAAATGTGATAATCCCAGTAAGGATTAATATACTACTAGTACATAAGAAGATAAAACAGGGACTTGAAGGTACCTTTCTACATAAAAATATGAAAACACTGTTTACTCTGAGATTCTGAATACATTACGTTTTGTAAAAAATATAAACAAACAATCTATGAGATGCTTAAAATGTCAGTGGTGTTCCGGATTTGGGAAATGGAGAATGTTGGAGCAATAACTCGAGTTCCTCAGTTTCCACTGCAGTAGAAAATCTCTGTGATATTGTCTTTAGACATTTGCTCAAATCTACAGAACAGACAACTGTAAATCCAGTGTCTACCATAGATTTTAATAGGTTTAGTGTATCAGTTTCTGCTTTAAAGTTGCATCAAAGAGGGCCAAGTTCTAGAGGTATATTGCTAAAAGATAATTCTGTGTGTGTGTGTGTGTGTGTGTGTGTGTGTGTGTGTGTGTAGGGAGTACAATACATACAAAGTTTCTAAATTTCCCTCTGACATTTTATGCAGTGCTAAGCTTCTATGGAAAGAGACACTTTTGATAAATGAAAGAAAAAGAAAGGCACTATCAATGGCTCATTCAAGTATATTGTATTGGCAGGAATTGTCCATCAATAACCCTTGCCTTTGTGCTGTTGCTTTTAAGTTTGTTTTCAACTCTGATAACCTGATATCAGATAGCCAGTTTATAGGCTCTTCTCTAGGAAAGACCCTCTCTCAATTTTTGTAGTTACCTATAGTACCTTGTGGTCTTTCCTGCAAAACATACATAAGGTGTATTATATTTACATAAAAGTTATATTTATGAATATATAAATATGTTTTTAAAAAGGCCATATTTTGAAAAAGGGCAAAGAGGGATATATGAGAGAATTTTTGAGGGAGGAAAGGAGAATTTCTAGGATCAAGATTGTTGTTATTAGTTGCTTGTTAGTTCCCAGATGCTCAGCCCTGAAATAATCACACAGACACTAAATTATTTAAAATACTGCTTGCCCGTTAGCTCTAGCTTCTTATTGGATAGCTCATATCAATTTAACCCATTTCTATAAATCTGTGAATCACCACTTGGCTGTGTCCTACAGGCTAATGTTCTGGCGTCAATTTCCAGCAGGGCTATATGACTTCTCTCTCACTCTGCCTTTTTTCTCCCCACATTCAGTTTAATTTTCCCCACCTACCTACATTCTGCCCTATCAACAGGCTAAGGCCATCTTCTTTATAATTAACAATTGTATTCACAACATACAGAATAAAATTCCACATCACAAAATATATTCTACCGGACAAGTTCTTAATCTTCTGTATCTGATCAAGGTAATGGTGCAGTCTTTCTTTTCTACTCTATTGATATGATCTGGCCATGCAGCACATGATCCTCTCACAGAAGGGCTCATGAAAAGAAGGAATATTTGGTGGTGAAGATGAATGAGAGTCATCTAAAGTGCACACATAACTAACCAAATGGATTGATAAGAACAAGATTAAATGTCTATCATACAAAGTTATATGATTAGAATATAAAAAAACCTGCAAAATATTAAAACACAAAGACACATTCCAATAGTATTTGTGGATAAACACCTGATTTTCAAAAGAAGAAACACAAATGATCAATAAATATTCTTAAGATCACTCAGCATTCTTAGACATCAGGGAAATTCAAATCAAGACTCATCCCATCCAATTTCAAAACGACAATCATTAAGAAAGCAATAATAAATTTTGGTAAAGACAAAGAGAAAGAAAAGCTTCTGTCACTGCTGGTAGGGTTGTAAACTGGCACAACCACCATAAAAATTAATAAGGAAGTTTATAAAAAGCAATAAAATAAAAGATAAATATGACCAGAATTATCACATCTAGTGATATACTTAAAGAGTTCTAAGTGTTGTCACAGAAAGTGTTACACATTTGCCTTTAGTAATGTGCTATTTTCAATAACAAAGAAAGTAAGCCTTTCTGGCACTTCATCAATAAAAGAATAGGCAAAAACATAGGGTACATATATACAAGGGAGTTTTATTGGGCCACTAAGAAAAAATAAGCTATGCTATTTGCATGAAAAGAATGGAAGTAAAAATTATGTTAGATGAATTTTCCCAGACACAGAAAAAATACTAAATGTTGTCTCTTATTCAGACCCAAGCCTTTGTATGAGAAGAATAGTAGTAAATTTTAGCCATGTTAGTAGAAAGGAGAATGTGAAGGGAAAATGGGACACTTGAAGGGAAATTTTTGAAGTAAATTTTAATATCTGGGACATAATAAGAAGAGTGGAAGAGTGGCTGCTAGAGAAAAAGAAACCAGAAATAATTTGTGTCAGTGTGGTGGTTTGATAGAGAATGAATCACAAAGAGAATGGCACTATTAGGAGATTTGATTTTATTGAAATAGATATGCACTTGTTGGAGGAAGTATGTCACTATGGATAAGGGGGCTTTGAGGCCTCATATATGCTCAAGTTTCACTCGGTGTGATGATCAGATCACTCCTTGTTGCCTGCAAAATGAAAGACTTTCAGCTATTTCTTCAACACCATGTCTGCATATATTCACCATCATGAGGATAATGGACTGAACCTCTGAACTGTAAGTCAGTCACCCCAATTAGATGCTTTCATTTATAAGAGTTGCCATGGTCATGGTGTCGGTTCACAGCAACAGAAACCCAAATAAAACAGATGGGCTTTACGGAGGGAGGTAGGTGAGTTAAGCCAAAAAGACAAAATATGTAAAAGAATTTATTCTGGTCCTATTGTTTTATATTGTGTGTGTGTGTGTGTGTGTGTGTGTGTGTGTGTGTGTACAATAAAAGATCAAACAAAAATATGATGGAAAATATCTCATATTAAATTTAAACATGTTTTTATTAAAAGAAATATTTGATTACTGGTTAACATGATTGCTCTTCTGTAGGGAGAGAGATTTAAATAATGGAAGACAGTGGTTGCGAACCATAGTCCTTTTATACTATTAGATTTGCCTAATTATTGACACAACTCTTTATAACTTCAAAAGATATTAACAGTGATCATTCCACTAATATAAATTAACATAGTAACTGTAAAGTTAGAGGTGAGTTATACATCTTATCTGGACAATAGCTATGAAAAGAACTGAAAATAATTTTGACAATAATTTTAGAACAGATTGATGAAGGAAAGACAAAGAGGAAATATAAGTCTTGCAATATGATTATGATAATGATACTTTAAGTGGCTTTTAATATATATCCCTCTATCTTAAAGTATATCATGTATTTCTTCACTGTATGTCCTTTGCATGTATGTATACAAGTATACCACAGGCATGTGTTGCATGCACAGGACAAGAAAAGTTATTAGATTCTCTGAAATTGGAATTGCAGACAGTTGTGAGCTTCTATATGGGTGCTGGGAACTCAGTCATATTTGGGACATCTGCAAGACCAAGCTCTTAATCCATGAGCCCTTTACTGTAGACCCCAATTATTCTTCCTTAAATTGTTGTTTTGTTTTGGGGGTAGGGGGCATGCTAAGGCATGAGTGTGGATATCTGAGGGAAACCTGATGAAAACAGTTCTCTTCTCCTAACATCACATAGGTTCTGAGGATCTAATTCAGGTACTCAGGTGTTCAAAGCAAGCATTTTATCATCTGATCCATCGTGCTGGTGTTGATCAAAGTATTTTAACTATATAGGTGAAGAATAATTAAAGAGAAAAAATAATGAAAAAAATTTAAAAGGCAAAGATAAAGACTGAATAATTTATATAAAATGTCTCAGGAACAATATAAGAAAATGGTTCATAGCCTCTTACTAAATACTCCATTATAATTTTTATAATGTTTTTCTGTACAGAGTAATAGATAAGTTGTTTTTTTTTCTAAAAAAGTTAAGATAAAAGGTATCTTTAGGAAAATACTGGGTACTTGAAACAAAGTTATTAGTGAATATACTAATAAAAGAAGAGCCTTGGGAAATATTCACAGGGAACTGGATAATTGCCTGATTCGTTTTCAGGAATCTCAAAGCAATGTTGAAATGACACTAAATTAACAGAAAAATTTATTTGTCCATCAGAACAAGTGGAATAGAAATGAAAACACATTATGTTCTCCTTAACTCAAAAAAGAACATTATCACAATGAACAATTATGTTAAAATTTATCTTTTATAAAATCTGATTTAATATAAAATATAATAGGAGCCCAAATTCAGTCAGAGTCAAAGAAAGATAATTTTTCTTGGTTCTTTCACAAAAGCAATTATTAAAAAATAAAGTTTCTATACTCAGTAACAGGCAAAATTTATAGCAGAAAGTCTGATTAATTTGCCTTCTATCATCAATACCTGTGGTTTAAGCCACTCAGCATAGGTGTCTGAAATCCCATTTACTGTTATATTGCACGTTTAATTAAGACTGATATTTTTAACTTAAAAAATCAAAGTAAAATAACTTTCCTTTGTACTGTTTTCTTTTTTTTTTAAGTAGCAGGTCAAAGAAAATAAAGGATGAAGTGAAATACAACAAATATGAGTAGAATTTGATACCAGGAAAATTAACAATTGAAATTAAAAAAAATAGCTCTAGTCTTTTACAAACAAAATATAAATTTCATGTTATTTCAGAAGTTCCATACAAGGAATAAAAATTTTTGCAAGAGTATTAGGAAGCCTGAGGGTGCATCTATTAAATCATTTGTGATTTCAGCAAGCACAATACCCCACATGTGGTCCATCAATTTTCAAATATGGAATGTAATTAAAATTTAAAGTTTCTTTTTATGAGTAGAACAATAACGAAGAATCTGTAACTACATCATTGGAAAGATTACTCTTTTCCCTGACAAAATCACCAGTTAGAAAATAGAACACCCAGTTGAAATGTAGGTCCAAGGAGGTTACTAAAGTTCTTCTAAAATCCATAATTCTCAACACTGTTCAGTTTTTATTCTATTCTTCTATTGTAAGAGAAACATGTCTTCATCTGCAGCTTCTGACCTGACTTCCCTCAGTAACAGATTGTTATCAGGACTTTTAGCTAAATATACCCCTTCTATCAGTGTTGTTTTAATTTAAACAATATTTTCTTTCTTTCTTTCTTTCTTTCTTTCTTTCTTTCTTTCTTTCTTTCTTTCTTTCTTTCTTCCTTCCTTCCTTCCTTCCTTCCTTCCTTCCTTTCTTTCTTTCTTTCTTTCTGTTTTGTTTTATTATGTTTGTGGTTTTTGTTTTTCAATACAGGATTTCTCCGTGTAGCTTTGGAACCTGTTTTGGTACTTGCTCTGTAGCCTAGGCTGGCCTCAATGCACAACGTTCCACCTTCTTCTGCCTTCTAGGTGCTCGGATTAAAGGCCTGCACCACCATACTGCCTAGCTAGTCCAAGAATTCTATCAAAGGAAATGAAAACAAAGTATGAAAAAAAATGGGACTTTGGCGGGGGGATATTGCTGTGACTAACCTGGCCATTTTATTTCAGAGGGAATACTGTGCAAGCATCTGCACCTCTGGGAGGAAAAGCTGTTCAGTCCTCAAAACTTAGTAAACCATTCTATGGGAATTTGGATGATGATTGTGAAAGGAATGAGACAATGGAGGTCTATCTATTGAGATCTCGAAGGAAAGTAAAGTGATGTGTGATGACCTTCTGTTATATGTTTTGCTTTTATTGGTTAATGAATAAAACTTTTATTGGTTAATGAATAAAGCCAGTGGTTTAGAAGAGTAAAGCTAGGCAGCAAATCCAAACAGAGATATGGATTAAGAGTAGGCAAAGTCAAAAAGATGCCATGTAGCTGCTGATGGAGAAATAATAGTAAGCCATAGCCTCATGGTCATATATAGATTAAATTAAATGGATTAATTTAAGATGTAAGAGTTAGGAATATTCCTGAGTCATTGGCAAACAATGTTAAAATTATTATAGTTTCTGTGTGATTATTTGGTTATTGGCAGCTGGGAAACAAAGGCACAGTCTCTGTCTACACTGATAATAATTGCATATATATAGAGGGGGAGAATTAATAATACATGATTTCTTTTCACGTGGATCTGAAGAATTATCTGTGATTAAAAGGATACTAGAGTCACTGAAGTAGAACTTTTACTTTACAGTGAAAATTAACATTTGTAGGAAAGGCTGGAAAATTCACTGTGATTATTAGCAAGACACCAATGTCACTGAGGTGAAATCTTTTGTCAAGTATTTTTCAAGGTTAACTCTTCGCCCAAGACTTCATCTCAAGGTAATAGCCAGACTTTTTAATGAATAAGTGTCTCCACATGATATTTACTTAGAAGGCATTAAGGTCTCAAAAAGCAGAAGAGGGTCAGCTTGGTGTGGAAATTTTGGAGTATCTGAAGAGAAGGAACAAGCAAACACTGATGTAGCCTCAGCTATAGTGTAGACCCCAGCATATCGAAAACCAGGAATGTGGGTTGACTACCATGGAAAAGAACAGCTGCGAAACAGAGCTGACCAGATTCTACAAAACAAACTATGTGTAGTATGTTCGCAGAGCCAGGGAAATGACACTGCCATGTCTGTTGGATCTCAGAGAAGTTTTTTTTTTTTTTTGAGTTCCAGATATTTGAAAATTGAGTAATTTAAACTGTTGGAGTTTGGTTTTGCTATTGATATGATTGTAACTATATGTTGGCTCGTCTTTCCTTGAGTACGAAGATATTTAACTTGTATTTTATAGGACTCCATATTTGAGACACTTTGGATGTTTCAGTCATCATAAGAGAAGCTTCCTTGTGCAGTAGATAGAAACAAATATTAAAATCAACAACTGGACAATGTTCAAAGTGAGAGACATCAAGAAATCACAGAGTTGGCCTGGCTAGCTGCTTATGGAGGCATGCATGACAGGTTTTTCTGGTTAGAGTTTATGGCTCCTGGAGTGCTGTTTGCCTTTCAGAGGCCACCACACTTCCCTGGGGCCACTTTGTGCTTTTCTGTATATTCCCTTAGTAGTCAAGAAAACAAGAAAGCTTGACAGGACAATTCGTCTTAGACATTAATCTTGTGTACCATGTAAAGTGTGCAAAAACTATTGTATGCTGTAAGCTACAGTTGCATTGATAATGACATTAGCAAATATATTCTGCTTCTGTTAAGGGTATAAGGAATCTCATTGTTCTCAATATAATTGTCACAGCCTCAGTCTTCCTGTGGACCATGGTTTAATTCCTTGAGACCATTCATGTAACCTTGGCCTGGTAAGTAAGTATGATGTTTACAGAAGATCTTGAACAATTCAGTCTTAAATGAGAGGTCTCCACCAAAGCCCTCCCCTCAGGGTTCAAGGAACTCTATAGAAAAGGAGGCAAAACTCTTGTAAGAACCAGAGGAAAAAAAAAACAAAAACCACAGAATATATAAAGAGACAATACCTCAATTACAAAAGAAGCTAGACATTTAAAATGTTGAATGTTTAAAGAATGCTAGGTTTTATATACTTTTATATTGTGAAATAAACATAAAATCTTTGGGATAAATGAAAAAGGAAAAGCCATGACTTAATAGTGGTGTGTGTGTGTGTGTGTGTGTGTGTGTGTGTGTGTGAAGTTGACATGGAATTAATTGAATTAGCAAGATTTTATTTTAGCTTGACAAAAGACATGGTAGTCATATTTCACTTGTATTTTAATAAATAAACTTTGCTTGAAGATTAGAGAGTAAAACAGCCCTACCAGTTAGGCTTACACCAGACAGTATTAACACATACCTTTAAATCCTGTGACCACAGTAGTTGCCCTAGAAACTGGTTTGTGCATAACTTTTATCCTAGTGGTGTACACCTTTAATCCCAGAAATAGAGAGTGTAAAATGGGAGGAAACAGCTCTCAGACAGTCTCATTCTGAGATTCCTGGAGGCAGGATCACCACTTCAGACTGAGGTCAAGGTAAGAGCCAGTGGCTGGCTGTTTTGCTTTTCAGAGCTTCAGGTTGAACCCCAATTTCTCTTTTGAGTTTTTTAAATCGTGCTTCAAGATACTATTATCTCAACAAATTGAGAGATTACTTCCTTCAGATTAGATTGTAGATATTCTATAAGGTATTTTATTGATTAATAATTGATATGAAAGTGCTTGGTTCACAATGGATAGCTTTTTTACATAAAAAAATAAAAGCATGATAAGTACACCGTGAGAAATGAGCCAAAAAAGCATCCTTTCTCCATAAACTCAGACTGAATTCCTTACTCACACCATGACAAGCAAGCCAAGAAGCATCCTTATTCCATAGACTCAGATTTAGCTTCTGCCTCCAGATACCTCTTTAAATTCCTGGCTGACTTCCTCAGTAATGAATTGTGAAGGTGAATATAAACAAAATGAGCACTCCTTGAATTGGCTTTGGTCAGTGTTTTATTATTTCAATAAAAATGAAAAAGGAAGAATATATTTTCTTTTCCATTTTCTATTAGTCTCTTCTTCCTATAATTTAAAAGATCACATTAAAATATAATTGACTGATTAAATAGTCACATTCAGTAGTTAGTAATTCTAGTCAATAAATTATTTCTACCTATACAACACATCTATATGTATTCATAAAGAGATAGTTTACAAGGAAGAGGACACAGAAAACTTCATATACTTAAAATTATTTCCTGTAGTAATACAGAAACTTTTGTGATTCTTGCCTACACTGAAGTTTATGAGGTGATATTTTATCCTCAAATATTAGCTGAATTAGTGAAGTTTCTTTTAAGGAAGAACAGGGTATTTATGAGACAAGTTTTATCTATTGATTAAAGAATTGTAAATACAAATGAAAATGAGTTTATCCTATTATGTTATTTATAAATGAATATAAAACAGTTTTCCTGAAAAATATTAAGTAAATTATGTCTTTTAAAGTCTCAGCTTACATTGATCTCCACAGAAAAACATTCTTATAATAGTAACTTTTTAACTTTAATAATACAAAAATCGTAGGCAGGAGCTTAGCCTCAATGTAGTCATCAGGTTATAAGGAGAAGCACTATTGTATAACGTTGTTTCTCCTAGAGAAAGGTATTATACTCCTTTGCTTTTGTGTGGTAAGAGATGAGAAATCCTATCTAGACAAAGTGATCAGACACAATTAGAAATGAGTTACAACTTATTATCATGTCCATTTCTGAACAGGCTGGACACCATATCACAGCAGACATACAGGAAAACAACAAATATAAACATGTCTGTCTCATTGAATTTTACTGAGTTATTGAGTAACCTCATTGTGCTAATGGATATAAGTAATGCAAATGGAAGAAAAGGCCAAGGCTGTCAACTGACGGAAGTACTTACTAACTTCTAAGTTGATATGAAAAGAATGAGTTTCATTATATGTAGCATTTTCACATATAATAATAGTATATTTTATTCTAAGTGATCACTTTATCCCATTGACTTCCCCCATGTCCCCTTCTGCTTCCTGTCCTCTTTCCCTAAAATCCTTCCTTCTGCTTTCATTACATGTATGAATGTACATACTTCCTACTCCCTCAGTGTTACTCCCCTCCTCACAATCCCATTTCTTGGTTTATACCACATCTGATAACAAGAATACATGTGCACAAATGTATGCACACACCTATTCACACACACAAACACACATATACCTACCAAATTAAGATATGAGATTAGAATAGTCCGTTTCAAAAAGATGTCCTAAAAGGCAAAAGGAAATTTGTTTTCTGTAATAAAACCTACTTGAGGTTAACTGTTTTAGGTATGATAAATTAAATCTCTCCATTCTTTAAAAAAATGCACTTCTTAGAATATAATATAATGGCAAAATATCTTTTTTCACTTTCTTACTCCCAACCTCAACAAAATACAACCCCTTGCTTTCTTTTAAATGAATGTTTTTTTCATGAATTGTTATAACATGTGTACATTATAAAATGCTCTTACATATCTCTCTTTCTCTCCAAAAAATGTTCTCTTTTGTTGAAGTTGTTCATGGTGATTATTTGACTGCACTTCTTCCCACTGACAATGTGATGGAACCAACATTTACTTTTAGTTCAATAAAATATAGCATTTTACAGTTAATTTCATGTATTTCTAGTCCTATATTTTTAGTGTGTCCACTTTTATAGACAAGCTGTGTAAATCCTTAGTAGTCATCACCTGATTACCTTCTATGAAGTATGACATTTAGCTTTCTACGAAATGTGAAGTGATATGTGAAAGTATGATTGGATGTGCTAGTAAGTACATCATCTCTGAACTGCTTGTCTACATATTATGCCGTATTTTCTACCACTTAGTCTATTTTTAGTCTTTTATTCAATATCATGGTTATTTGAAAGTATGCATCATTTATATACATTTTTATATATTGCCCTTAAGCATAAAACATACACCATTATTTTTAAAAAGCATCCATAAAATATAGATGGTCCAATATACTTATTTAAATATGATATATTAAGTGAAAATATACAAACTTGTCCTTAGATAATCCTAGGAAACACTGGTATTTTATCTTTAAAGAGCCTCATGAGACACTGAAAATTAATAAACATTGATCCCAGTATGCCTTTCTGTAAAACTAAAGTTTAAAAGAATCCTGGGATTTATTGAATCTACTTCTATGATTAAAATTAAATGACACAGTATAAAGAAACTCTACTTCTTTTTAAACTCTTAATTTCAAAAGTATGAACTGGAAATGGAGGAATTATATAAAGAATATATATTTATAGTTATGATACAAAAAAGTTGTGTTCCAACTCCTTCATTTTATAAATTGGCTTAACTCAGATTAAGAAAGTGGTAGTTTGTTTTCGGAAATCCTTTAATGGAGAGCAATAATGGTATAAACTCTGTGTAACTCTTTAGTGAATTTAGGGGCTCATAGAGCACTTGGATATTTTCATATTATTCTTGTACAAATGAGGCCTATATATGTTTTCATGGGCAAGTTTAAGGCAAGCTAACGTTATCTCTGAAGAAAAATATATTCTTACCACTCTACTCAGGTCTCATAAAACAATAGTTATCATATTGCCCACTGATATTTTGTTGCTGTTGTTGCAAAATATACTATTACAGATGATTGCATATAAAGGAAAATTAGAATTGTAGCAAAATAGGTTTATTTGCTTTGTTTTTAGAAAGATTAAAAGACGAGCTAATAATGTAATTTTATCAATGCGGTTGAAGCTCTACTTTAGAGTACTTTAGAAAGAGTACTTTTAGCTAAATGGTACCACAATTCTGTGTACAACTTAATTGTCAGAGTATATTTGATTAATCTCTATTTTGGGTTTTAATTAATGAAGCTAGGTAGAATAAATTTGATAAACATGGAGCTCAGAGCAATAAAGTTAAAACATCACTAAAGCCTTACATTTAAAATTTCTGCAAAAACGTGATGCTCTTGCTCACATGTGGATTTATATTTCTTCCAGCCACAGATTTCTTAGTCTTAGCTGAAACCATTGAGAAAACAGCTCATGCCACATTTTTTCTCCCCGGACACACTCAGACTTACAGAAAAATCTCACGAGTCATCTTGTTTTTGAAAGATTTCCAGCAAGATTTTCTGAGCAGATATGTTGGATAAATGAACTTCAGATCAGTATCTGAAATGAACTTCCCCTATACTGAGCTTTATCCTGGGCGCTGCCATCAATGGTAACTGACATTCGGAAGCAAGGGCTTTGGTCAGATGCCTACTGAGAAAATACCCGTGATTCAGAGAATTAAGGTGAACTTTAAAAAAAAAAAAAACTTCCATACTTCCTCACAGTTCCAACTGAATTGAAGTCATTTAGTTCAATGCTCTGCTTGCAGGTTCTTTTCAGCTCCCTGTATGGAAGAGAAAAGAAACCCAAGAAAACCAAGGATTTATACTGCTTCTCAGAGGTTCTAATCAGGGATGTCAATATCATGCCATTACACAGTTATAATACTATAAGTGACAAGACAAGTTAAAATCAAGGTTCTTTTCCAAATTAATGTTATCTGTTTCTAAATACATTAACCTGTCCAAACCATAGAACTTCTGTTAGATACCTGAAAATCACTGTTCTTTAGCATTTGCATTTGAATTATATAACAGCAAACATTTCCAAAAAAAACATATTTTCTGACTTTTCATCTTTATGTTCCCTTAGAATTAACACTTGAAATTAAAAAATGATTTTACATGCTGATAGTTGACAATATTTTGGATTTTTTTCTTCTACTAGGTACGTTTTAACTATTTTTATTTTGCCTCATGTTAGAATGGAAAATACAAAGTACATGCTAAAATAGTTGATTGAAATGGATCCTTCGATCAGAGGAAACAAAATGGAGTCTGTCTTACAGATATGTGCTTGCTTTTCTGAATTGCCGTGCTATTCTACATCAAGTGTTATCTTCTCCATCTGTTCACACGACTATAGAATACAAGCAAGGTTGAATCTACTTAGTCTCTCCCAAGCCTTGCTTCAATTTTTTCGTGTGAAAATAGGAATAATAGAAATTGCCTGATCAAGGACAGCCTAGATAGGAGTCAAGTAGTATTAGCACCAGATATAAGTACACTATATTCCTTTATTATATCACAAGATATTACCAATTAGCATAAATTTAAATAAAATTAATTGTTGGTGAGAGAAGGAAAATTGAGTAATTGTAGTGAGCTCTGATTCTCAATTTAGTCTCACTGGGTTTAATTTAACTTACCTCAAAAAGGAAAGAATGTGACTCATTTTACTTATTAACTTGTATTTGAATTGGAAAAATGAATCTGAAGAAACACAAACAACTCCTATCTTCATGTTTGCTGGAATCCTGTGTTAACACTTGGAAACAAGAGAGTAGAAAGAATTAACAATGTGGAAGTCACAAGAACAAATCACAGAAAGAGAAAAATTACAAATCAAAATTGTATGTGTGGAGTCAAGAAAAGGAAGATCATTGCAAATGAAAGAAAGTAAGAATCTTTCTAGCATCATCAGGCTGTTTCCGACAAAAGCAAAAACAAGGAGTTTTGCTCAGAATGTTTATTACTAGATTTGCCTGCTGGCTGTATAGTGCATATGATATATTTTTAAATAAAGGCTTTTTAATACAATGCATATAGCAAGTTCTATAAAAATAATCAAGTAATATCTAAAATATTAGTAATAGAAATCATATTAATTTTTTTGTGAAATTCTGGGAAGTCTAGATATTATAAACCTTATGATGAAAATGTTTTAGCAATCTCTGGTTTAACTGGTGAAGTAGTCAGTTGCTGGTTTTACTTCAAATTTTGATTGTTTAGTCATCAAAGTCTGACCATGTGATCTAAAATGCCTGAGTAAATTGTGAGTGCTTATACATAGAAATTAAATACATTTAAAAACAAAAATTCAGAAGTGCACCAAAGTTTCTAAAAGCACTGCCACATTTCAGTAACTCATAAAGGCTGCCACTGCCATCTTGTGTCTTTAAGACTATTTACCCCCAAATTATATACACTTTTCCAATATGATGATCAACAAAATAGCTTAGTAAAGGGATATTTTGTAAATACAATTCAAGGGACAAATTTCTGATACTATCTATACTCAAATAGAACTGTGTCTAAAAAGATTATAACCTTTAAAAATGTAATTATAAAACCAAAGGAAATGAATATATTTTCTGTAGATCCTTTTTATATTATGTTTAATTTTGTGTGTATGATGTGTGTGCATAAGTGGATGAGGATGTGTGCAAGAGTATCAGATAAACTGAAGTCAGAGTTATAGGCAGTGGTGGGCAGTCCTGCACGAGTACTGGGAGCAGAAGTTAGCTTCTCTGGAAGAGCAGCAAATGCTTTATCCACTAAGACATATCTCCAGACTTTAGGGTTCCTTTCTAATGTCACATACTTAAGATGACTTATTACTTATATATGAAGGATTTCATAAGAATGCATGAGCAAAGCAACAAATAAATGTCTATGTAATAGATTCATTTGCATAATATATGCATAGTTTATAATTCACACATACATATTCATTTTGCAAACTCTACAACTTGTGCCTTTTTGAGTTATAGCCCATGTATTAACTAGGGGAAAATGGCATTTTAAAGCACATTTTAGGAAAAATGTTACTGTTATTCTAAAACGAGACAAACTGTGTTTTAAAATCTCAGCAGGGTACTTGATACAATCTGCCCGTCTACCTTCTTTTGCATAATACTTGGTTCATTTTTTTCAAAGTATTTGACCATTTACAAGTCAGCCAAATTTTTCTTTTCAAAGGAAGTAAAAATGATTATTTTGTGGATTATAAAATGTTTATTAAATTAATTGAAATGAGCCAGACACCTTTAATCCCAGCACTCAGGAAGCAGAGGCAGACAGATCTAGGTGATTTGGAGACCAGCCTTGTTTACAAGAGTTCATTCCAGGACAGGCTCCAAAGCTACAAAGAAGCCCCGTCTTAAAAAAATAAATAAATAAAATGTAATATACAGGCTAAATATATATACATATATAAGTATACATGTACACTTACATAAATATATATTAGTTAATAAATATTTGTCAGAGTCTTTATGTATGACACAAAACATTGATGAAATAACCTGATCATTTTTCACATGGAGATCTGTCCCACTGAGCTGCAGACCTTATTCAAGGACAGATAGTGAGCAACTAAAATAGTAAATATCTCAGACCAAGTGCTCTGATACTGAGTTCATCTGTCTTTTAATATCATGACTGTCTCCCCTGAAGCTTTCTATATTATATTCTTTAGTAAGAAATGCAATTTACAAAATCAATGATGTATGTGCATGCATTATAAAGAGAATTGTTCTTTTATGCATCCTCAGCAAAATGAATAGGTTGATGTATTGGACAACGCAGTAGATGTACTATTATGAAATACTTGGTGCTCTGCTATATTTTTTTCAACAATTTATTTCTCAATTCAGATTGTTATTTGTTCTGAGCACACAGAATGATTGTAGTAATGCACTTGGATCTAGGTTAGTAATTGACTGGTTGCTGTTTGTGACCTAAAAAAAAAAATCAAAAAGAAAAATAATAGATAAAAGGAAAAACTTTTTCAACATTTTGAATTCTCCTGCAGATTGCAGAATAAGTGAGTTGCTGGTTATGCATTTCTATTCAAAAAAGTTTCTAAGACACAAAATAGGAGTGAATAATAACCATAATTGAAGTCTCACAAATAGCTCTTGCATGCATTATTCTATGTGTTTCTCAAAACAATCTTAAAAGGCAAGAGCTATCACTGACATTTTGTTGATGCAACTGGGCCTTGGAGGGGTTAAATTACTCTGATAAGCTCACACAGCTGGCAAGTGATAGAATCATGCCCTAGATACCAACATTTAGATTCTATATTTTCATGAACTGTCACCGTCCTATTATGCTACAAGGGTTCTTTCTTCCTTGTAGACATATGTAGAAATGTTTTATGTGTACTTTTGCACCATTGCCTAAAGTAGAGATAGTTCTTGAAATTGTTGAATTTTAGGGAATTCTGTATGCAGACTGAACAAACCTTTACAACTGGTATTAGTGCTGATAATTTTTTGCTCTGTGGCTAAGTAATATTATATGTGTGTGTGAGAATGCATGCACATGTACATTTGCACGTGTGTGCACACACACCTATTTTCCACCTTTCAGTGTACAAGTTTCAGAAATAAAAATTAAGCGAATTGGGGCTGGAGAGATGGCTCAGAGGTTAAGAGCATTGCCTGCTCTTCCAAAGGTCCTGAGTTCAATTCCCAGCAACCACATGGTGGCTCACAACCATCTGTAATGGGATCTGGTGCCCTCTTCTGACCAGCAGTCATACACACAGTTAAAATATTGTATACATAATAAATAAAAAAATTAAGCGAATTGGTAAATGAATCCCATTTGTCTGTCAGGCTGTGTCAAAAAATTGTCCTCATCCAGGCACTTTTTGGTCAATGAACTTCACATCTGTAATTTACCTCATCACTCTATGAGGGTTATGAAAACAAGGAAGCCACCTATGTTAAAGGTCTTTTTTTTCCCCCTGTAATAATGACACTATTAGGAGATCGTAGAAATTTTGAGAGACAGGTTTTGGTTAAATGTAGTTAGGCTTTGAGGACATTTCTTTCTGGACTCAGGCCTGAAATCAAGAAGGCAAACAGCTATGGACCAAAACTTCTAACACTATAACCAAAATCAAATGTCTCCTCTCTTGATTTTCCTGGGTGTGTGAAAATGACAGAAGTCTCTCTCCAAGAGCAGGAATCATACATAGCAACTGCAGAGACTAAGAACACAAGACATGCTTATGCTTCCTTAAAGAAGCCTGTCCCTGTATTCTGCAGCATGGCCTACTTTCTTTTCTGGGGCCTGATTTCTTCTCTGAATTCACATATTTAAAACCTGTTCTTAATATATCTTTTGAAGAAGCTCAAACCTGCTTTAAAGAAGAATGCAGGACATGGCACAGGTACATAATTGTTCTTAATTCTCACATTTACTCAGTACTGATGATTTGATTTCCTTGTCTGAACCTCCTTTTCTGTTAGGTGCATTTCAAATAAAATTGTTTTCTTTGTAGTTATTGGTTTAAGAGTCTATGGAAGTTGATTATCTCCAATCTTATTTTCAGCTTATAATTATTTACTATACTTCCTGTGAACCCAACACATAGGATGTATTGGATTTTCTTCCAATGTTTGGTTAACTTAGCTATGCTTCCCTGATCAAGAGGCTCTGGGAAAGATGTGCTAAATATCCCCACCTGTCAATTCCATATTTTGTTTGCAAAACATACAGACAAACAATAAAAATCATTTATCTTGGTCCTGAAAAAAGTAATTTAAAAGATGAGGGTTTGATAGTGGTGGGAAAGGTATGAGAAATTATTGGGATAAGGCAACCAGAATGCATTGTATACATTTGTGAGACTCTAAAATTTAAATTAATATAAAAGGAAACAAAAAATATTTTCTTATAAAATAAAACATTCACTTGATAGACTGCTAGACATATGTCTATCTATGAGGTCAAATGTATTGTGAGTCCTTTTTTTACCATTGTTTCAGTGATATCTTCCAGTGAAAATTCACGTCTACATAGTGAATAGCAAAATTATAACAGCATTAGCCCATTCCCGATGGCAGTGTTACAGAAAGAAAAAGGACACCAATCTATCACTAACCAAGCAGTTTTGATTGTAAGTCCTATCTCTGCTTCACTCTGGATTCAGTAACAGTCCTTGAACTGATGAGTATTTTCAGCAAGAAGAAATGATCTGTTTTTCTTATTTCTAAATCCATGGGTTGGAAAGTTTCCCAAAAGTCTTAAGTTTTTAGTAAGGACATCTCTCAGGATTTTCATTAGAAGTTATATCTTGTAATTCCAAGAGATTGAAAAGTCCCTTGCTGGTATTCGGCAATGATCCCCAACTCCCAGAGAAAACTAGGTCTCTGTGTGGCTTATCTCCCTCCAAGACAAAGAGGAATCCCTAAGGATACAACATTAGTGATCCTTCATCCATTCTGGGCTTGGCTATTTGCTGATGCGTCTACCTTTGAGTCACCTAAGCTCCTGCAAGTAACTTCAATAAACTCACTGACCCACTGATCTAGATTTGGTCTCTTGTTTTGTTTTTGGAGTTTTTTGTTGTTGCTGTTGCTTGTCTTTTGTGTCCTCTCTGGGGTCAATATTCCTTTGCTCATAAGTGCACAGAAAAAGTCACACAAACTAAATGATTTAAATAATGCATATAGACTTGTATGTTGTTGTGTATGTATATTTCTTAAAGTCATAGCTAAGTTTAATACAGAACTGCTTCATTTCAGTCATACAGAAAACAACTAGTCTTAATGTAGTTCATCCAAAGTAAGATTTCAAAGCAATTAAAACCAATGTTTAGTTTTTAACTACAAGGTAACAAATAGTATGTATAGTATCGGACAACAAGTTAAATATTTGTATCATTTAAAATTTACATTCAGTGTGCCTGGAATGATGCTCAAAGGTTAAGTCATCATTTTATGGGAATACTAAGTTTGTTTCCCAGCATTCACATCACTGGCTCACAAAGATCTATAGTTACAGCTCTAAGGAACATAGCATGCTCTTTTTTCCTGTGTAGGTACACACACAAACACACACATATACACTCACTAACACACACACACACACACATACTCATACACACATTCACATATACACATATACTCACATACACATTCACATACGCACACACACACTCACACACATTCACATATATACACATACACAAACCCAACCACAGTTTCACATACACACACACACTCACATACACATTCACTCACAGACACACACACAGATACACATACATACATACACACACATGCACCTAAATAGGAATATGATAAATCTTTTAAAACATACCATTGAACACTGGGAATATGACTCAGTGGTTAAAGCAGTACCTACTACAGGATGAGGACCTGGTTTCTGTTATCCCACATACCTGTAATATGTCAGCCTCTTACCTATAATTCTCTAACACTGTAGGAATAGAAAACCAGGTGTCAGCTGCTCATTTTATAGTGATAAAACTGAAATGTAAGCTCCAGCTTAAGTAGAAAATCCTGTCTTTAAAAAGTAAGTTATAGAACTGATTGAGGAAGACCCCACATCCCAAATAAAATTTCAACCTTCATATTCAGCCATTTAGATGAGTACACATGCATATAACATGAACACTCAAACACATCCGTAATATACATACAAATTCACATAGAAACATTAAGTTCTAACATAAAATATTAAAAACTAGCTTATTTCAGATGGTATTATTCTGTGAGGGTAGAATCCGTGTGAAGGGGATATAAGTGCCTACATAATGGAGGTTCCTTAATTGTCATTGTTCTATTCAGCAGGTGAAGATACAGTGGCTTAAGACAAAGCAAAAATATGTCCATCTGTCCTGGGCATAATGAAGGCCAGTTGATAAAATCCTATTTTCTTGTGGTCATGATAATTAAACCTGTGACTTTGGTGGACACATAGCATTCCAGTTGTACTAGTCAATTATCTGGCTAAAGGCCCAGCCCACAGAAATATGTGACCACCCTGACTCAGGCAGTAGGCAGAAGAGAAATAAGTATCTCTTTAAGGAGACAACGTGTTACAATCTCTTGGCTGGGCGGTGGTGGTACATACCTTTAATCCCAGCACTTGGGGTGCAGAGGCAGGCAGATCTCTGTGAGTTCTATTCCAGCCTGGTCTACAAGAGCTAGTTCCAGGACAAGCTCCAAAGGTACAGAGAAACTCAGTCTTGAAAAACCAAACCAAGGGAAAAAGAAAAAAGAAAACAAGATAATGTACCATTTCTTCTCCAGGTTCCTAGTGCAGTAGCTTGCTGAACCAGTGATATACAACTTCATACAAATGCTTTGTTTTATGAATTACTCAGAAAAGTATAGCTGTCATGTCTGCTTTCTAGCTCTTTTTCTAAACCTGTGTTCTCTAAAATATGGGTTTCACTCTTTCTCTAAAGCTCCTCTTCCAGCCCTGATCCTGCTTTTTCACCATAAGGTTGACCTCAATGTTGACTTTACTCAGGCAGCTTAATTCCCCCCTAGTCAGTTTGCTAAACCTGGCATTTACTTTGAAACAGTGATACAATTGTCTTTTGTTAATAAAATTCTCTTTGAGAATGCTCTTAAATTCTTTTATAAATAAGACTAAGAATCACAGTAGGGGTGCCAATTTTCCTGGTATCAAATGGAAATCATGAAAGCATTTTGAAATCTCTAGTAAAATTTCTAAACCTCAGATGACAGCTTCCATGCATATATGTAGCAACTAAAAGAATTAAGGAACCAATGATGATATAAAGTTATTTCCTCACCTTTGAAATTTTATAGTGATTAAGAAAAAGCTATGCAAATCCAAACAATTTAAATAACAACAAAGTGACAGAGATTCACTGTGTTCAATTAAATAAAAAACAATTTTTCACATTCCAAAATATGATTAACATTATTCTGCATGTCATAATACCTTTGTCTTCACAGTTTTAACATGATGCTGTTGAATCACATAAAGCAATATTTTCACAATTGCACAATTCTAGGTGATACATAGATTCCTGTTGTCTCCCCCTCTCAACAGAAAAGTATAGTTTGCCTTAATGTCCTCACTAATGCAAAGAATTTCATAATCAGTTTTCTCAGTAATCATTAGTAGGTATTTTAAAAAAAACTATCTGCTTTCTTTGTTAAAAATAAATCTGAAAGTCTATTGGCCCTTTGGAGGCTCAGTTACTATATCACAATTTTCTTCATGCATTCTAACTTTAAGCCATAGCATCTTTAATAATATTCAGTGAAAGTCTCCAACTGCAAGGGAAATGTTCTTAACTGTAAGGCACTTGATATCCTGGATATAACTCCTACATTCACCTGTGATCATAAAACTCTTAACTGTTGGCTCTCGTCGACCTATGCAGATCTGACTTGAGATCTGGGATTTGAGGACCGTAAGGAATGATCAACTATATTCTGATGCTCTACAAACTTTACTTCTGTTTCCAAAGGTTGTTTAAGTTCAGAAAAAACTTAATCATAAAACATGGGAATAAAGTCACAATAAATATTAAAATAATAAGTGAAATATATAAAATATAAAGTAATAAATATTAAGAGTAGCCATTTCCCAACTTTCTCAGGACAGACCAAAGCATAAAAATCAGGCAGAAGGCCAGATTCAGATTCAGGGCCTACTGAGGATAACACTCAGCATATCCTTTCCCCAGATCAGGCTCTATAGCTATGATGCAACATCCAACAAGAATTGTCATGCCTTATATGTTTTTAAAATATAAACATTTTAAAAACAGGAGAGGTTGTGTCACATTAAAAAATACCAAGGGAACAAAATGCACCTGAGATAAAGGACCCTGCGACCTCTAGTCTAACATCTCCCCAAAGTATTTTTTACTGGATGTCATTCTTTTGACCGTGTTCTGACATAGCCAATGTGTAGACATCACTTTTGAAACAGAAA
Source organism: Microtus agrestis (assembly GCA_902806775.1). NCBI lineage: Eukaryota > Metazoa > Chordata > Mammalia > Rodentia > Cricetidae > Microtus > Microtus agrestis. The sequence continues at coordinate 16,431 of CADCXT010001833.1, read as the reverse complement.
ATACATTTAACTTATGACTCTTGTTTACAGAGAAAAATTTTAATGTTCAAAATTAAATAATTTTTCTCAAATGTGTCTACCTCAATACAAATTCTTCTAGCATGGTAGCATTAGCAACAGAACTGCAGGGCACTCAAACAATGAGCGATGAAGTCTTAGAAACTTGACCATCCTCATTAATGTTTAAGAAGACCTGTGATAGATGGCCTCAGCATAAGCAAAACTTTTATAATGACATATGTAAACAATGACAGAACAAAAGGAATATTCATGGGAATAATCAGGATAATATATAATTTCTATAGTTTTATTTAAAATGATATTCTACATAAAAATGATATGAATATCTTCACCAAAAGTCATATATTTTCATTAGGGAGTTTCAGAAGATAAGAATCTTACAAAATTATTAATTTCAACAGCAATAAGAATGAAAGCCTAAGACAGCTTCATCTATGCATCGTAACCTGAGGAATACTTTTGAGAAATTTCCATTCAGGTAGAGAAGGGATTTTTGACTTCACTGTAGAAAAGAATTTCATAGTGTCCCAGCCTAAAATACATGAAATGTATGACTTGAAAATACTCAAATTCATAATGATACTCAGAGGATTTCTTGTTACTCTCTCAATCAATAATATATAAAATACAAAGAAATCAGTACTGAGAGTGAGAATATGAGCAAAGAGGTCAAGACCATGGTGGGTACACTTCATGAAACAGCTTACCTGAGCTAATGGGCACTCACCAACTTCAGCCTCACAGAGAAGAAAACAGCGTACGTCTGAACTAGTCCCTCTGAATGTTGGTAACAATTGTATGGCTGGAGGAAACTGTGGGGTTACTGGCAGTGGCACCAGGATTTATCCCTACTGCTTCCACTGGCTTTTTGGGAACCTATTCTCTTTGGATAGATAGGCACTTGCTCAGCCTAGATAGAGTAGAGAGAACCTTGAACCTTCCCCAAAGCAATGCGCCTTACCCTCTCTGAAGAGTGGATGAGGGATGGGGTGGCGGCGGGGGGGGTGTGGAAAAAATGTGAAGAGCACTGGGATTACTATGTAAAATAAAATAAAAATAAATCTGTTGTATTTTAAAATGTTTTTTATACACACACACAGACGCACACACACATTGACACATTACTATAGCTATGCCATTTTAATAGGGTTATGTATTCATGATAAGTAGAAAGTAGAATTAGTTCCCCAGAAGAAACTGTTTAGCAAATTAGCAGAAAATAGAACTTCCCCACATTTCATAGTCCGAATCTATTTGTTCCTATAAATTTCTTCTTGGAAATATTAAAAAGAATGTGCAAATCCAAACCTTTACATAGAATGGGGGCACAATTGCTATATTTTGAGTCATACAATTCTGATTGCTATTGACAGTTACAATGAACTCTGCTCAATGTAACCCATGACTAATTTGTCATTGATCATACACATTGTACTCTTTTCCACATGTATTTGTGAACACACACCAAAACATGACAGAATTAAAATAAAAGGAATCATGCAAGTAGCCACATTCAGTCCATTTACTTTGATTGGGAGGAGGATATTCCATGCTGCTATCTGTTTAATTTCTCATGTAAGAAAATGACAGAGGATCTACCTGAAAAGTTTCTGCACTTCTATAAGCCTCTCCACCAATGCAATAATCTATGTCAGAACAAATCAAACCAAATTAGAAAAAGCCTAGGTTTAATGAACACAAATGCTCCCAGATGGCTTTTCAGGCCCCAGAGAAGGGATGAGAAAAGAAAACTGGAAAAACATGTTTTTGTTCTTTGGGGAGTGGTCAGTTTAAATACCCTGGGGGAATAGTTTTGAGGATCTCTTGGGAGGGGTCATTCTTTGTTGGACTTTCTGGGGGCAGAGTTTGGACTAAGACAACTCTGGGAGGGGGCTTGGGATGGAATTTCCACCCCAACATCCCAGATTCTTTGGATATATGGATGTCAGGGGCTGGCATGAAACCTTCATTCAAACAGCCCAGACTCTTTGGGTATAATGGTTCTGGTTCGAGTCTGGCTACTTCCTGCAGACATGGGACAATGTGAGGAGGGGGAAAGTTGGGAGCTGGTAGGCTCACGCTCAGTGGGAAGTGTGGGTGGAGAGGCATCTGGTTAATTGTCATCCTAGAGACCTTAGGCATCTGTTTCTTGAATCAGCTGAGAAGGCAGATTGCTAGAAGAAAAAAATAGATTGTTATTGTCTGCCCTATGAATGGGGCTAACCGTGAGAAGGGTGATTAACTGCCAGAAAGAACAGAACATAGAAATACCCTGATGGGACAGAAAAAACAAACGTGAGTGAGTGAGATCTGGGAGCAGATTTGCCCTTTAACACCAGATTTTAGTTGCTGGGTAAGTCTGGAAAAGTGGTACCAATGCTGAAGTCCCAGGAGCTGGTGCAGGTGCTGGCATATATGGAGACCACTCTGCAGGTTGGCCATATCACAGACAGCAGGAGTGACCTGAAAAAACAAGCATACTGTGGCCACATTATTTACACAAATATATTAACAGACAGACAAACATTTTTTTGGGAAACTGTGTCATTGGCCAAATTAAAAATTTTGGAGTAGGCTGCAAGAACACAGGTGGTCCCATTGAGGGGCCGATCAGCAGGTACTGTATGGAGAACAGAAATATAAAGATGGAATACCCATGTATCTCAGAGGAGGAGAACAGATCCTTTACAGAGAGAATTTCAGCATGACCCAGAATGAGAGCAGTGCAGAGATGCTAACAAACAATAAACAGTGAGAGAAGCGCAGTGGGGGGGGGTACAATATAAATATCCAGTGTCTCTGGCAGCATGGTCAGGTCGGAACTTTTAGGATCCCAATTTCCAGATAAACCTAACAACCAAGACTGGTGCTGTGAGATTTTGGCCATTGAGGGATAGATAGGAGCATCAATACACAGAAACCATGGGCATATTGGTGTTTTGTTTATTTGTCCCCATGCCGGAAAAGTTTTTAGGCATTAAGAATGTATACTGTCAGAGAGCTCTAATTTAAAATATATATATATATATATATATATATATATATATATATATATATATATATATATATATTTGTAAAAAGCAGCTCAAGGACATTTGAGGATCAGTCTTCTAACTGTAATGCCCATTTCTCTAGACTATGCTGAGACCCAAAGACCATTGCAATGCATTGACTGTGGTAGGCTTTGGGTAAAATAAACAGAGGGGTGTAGGAAATTACCTAGAACAAACAAGTCTTATTATGCCCAGATCCGCGATGTTCCCGCAATAGCTAACAAGGAGACTGAGTCCTGTATGTAAAAGCAAAGAGCCTTTGTTTGAAACAAGTTTGCAAACTAGGTCTCTCCACATGTCCAACATATTGGAATAAATGGAGAGCCCCAAGCTCAGTTAGGATTGGGTTTTTATAGTAGTAAATGTGCGTGTAAGGAGTTTCTGAGGTTCAGGACACCTGATTGGCTGACATTTGTCTAGGAGTGTCTGATGAGTATGTGCTGGCAAGTGATCCTATCTACAGATTTTGGAATGTTAGGTATTTCCTTTGGATAGTCTGTTCTTGCATGGTGGGTGGGTAATCTCAGTTTGTAGTTCTTCCTACAACCAGGCACTACTTCAGGGTAAACTACTGAGTCCCAGGCCTCTTGTTAAATTTATCGATGGGTGAGCCCTACTCTGGCAGGTGATAATGGTTGGAAGTAAAGAACTACCTTTGGGTTATTCGCCCATAATTAGTTTATCATGGCTGGCTCCAACAGTCCTCTGTAAAAGGGATCCCACAAGAAACAGGTACTTGTAGGTCTTTGTACTGATAATAAATCAGGAGCCTGGTGCAGGCACTGTCTTTCTCAGGACAACCCCAAAATTGCTGGAGGCCCTCCGCCGCTAAGGCAATGATGTGGAAATGGCATTTTACCCACTCATAGTCAATCTTATCCAGGCAGAGAGCAGGTGTGGGGAGAAATGTGTTTTCCCAACATGTGGCCCCAGGCCAGTGTGAGAAAAAAGCACCTCCTCAGTGGTACCTCCAGATGAAAAGTTTCGGAATCCAGATAAACCTCTCTACCAACACAGTAATCTAAATAAGACCAAATCAAACTGAGTTAGAAAAGGCCCAGGTTTAATGGATACTGTAGGAGCCAGCAATGACAAGCTAACTAGAAACAGACCACCCAAAGGAAGTTCTTTACTCCAACCATTATCACCTGTCAGAGTAGGACTGGCCATCGATATGTTTAATGGAGGCCTCAGTCTCAGTAGTTTACCCTGAAGCAATACCCAGTTGCAAGAAGAACCACAAACTGAGATTACCCAACTACCACCCAAGAACAAACCATCCAAAGGAAATGCCTAACATTCCAACTTCTGTAGATAGAATCACATGCCAGCACACACTCACCAGGACACCCCTAGACAAATATCAGCCAATCAGGGGTCTTGAACCACAGAAATCCCTCACCCCCAGTTTTACTACTATAAAAACCCAACTCTAACTGAGCTCAGGACTTTCCATTTATTCCAGTATGTTGGACATGAAGAGAGACCAAGTTTGCAAACCTGCATAAAATAAAGGCTCTTTGCTTTTACATACATGACTTGGTCTCCTTGTTGGTTTTTTTGGGACTGCGTGAATCTGGGCGTAACAGATACAAAAGCTCCCAAGATGGCTTTCTAGCCCTCCCAGAAAGGAGAGAAGAAAAGGTGACCAGAAAATCATGTTTATTCTCTGAGGGGGCTTATTAAATACCCTGTGGAGTGGCCTTGAGGATTTCTGGGGACCAGTCATCATTTGGTGGGCTTTCCTGGGGGCTGAGTCTGGACTAAGGCAGCTCTGATGAGGGAACTTGGGATGGAACTTCAGAGAGAAAATTTATTTAATATCAAAAGCTAGTTCCAGTACAGGCTCCAAAGCCACATAGAAACCCTGTCTCGAAAATTTAAAAAAAAAAAAAAAAAAGAAAGAAAAAAATGGCCATATCAAAAAAGGAAATAATGTCAGGGCATAGTGAGCATTAATATGTTTTGAAGTAATTGAATAGAGGAATAATTAGAATAAGGAGTCAGATAAATGTGTGTCTGTTGAGCATCATCTCAATTCTAAGTCTGAAACAGTAATAAGAGTCCCTTAATACTTTCATGCTTGAAGGGCCAGTAAGTTTCCTTTCATTTCTGAAAGAAATAGAGCTTGCTCTTATGGATAACTGTCTTCGTCTAGACAAGTATCTATCCTGTGAGGCTGAGTTCTATTTAGAATCTGTGGTGACTAGACATTTAGGACAATGAGTTAGCTCTGACTTCAGTTGTACCAAAAAAGACCAAAATGAAGGCGAAGATGCTAGAATTTCAGCTATGTGAGTTCATTGAGGAGTTACAGCTCTTTTGTGTGATTGTTTGTTTAGAAATTATCAGTTTCTGAAAGACTATTTCAAAATTATCTCATTCATTCATATATATGCTAATGTGTTGCCATCTTGAGAGAGAGAGAGAGAGAGAGAGAGAGAGAGAGAGAGAGAGAGAGAGAGAGAGAGAGAGAGACTTTTATTTCTATGGCCATATATATAATTTTCCCCTTTTGAGGTTTTTGGTCTCATAATCTGATATAATTAAGATTTCATGCTCTACCAGGAAAATCATTATGTATATAATTAATGTTCCAGCAAGTATCGGTTGGAATGTTAATGAATCATGTAATTATTCTTTAGTATTTTAGAATTCACCACATTTGTCTCTTAATAGGTGTACCTTGATCGCACACCAAAGATTGACCTAACCTGTTAGTAGATGATGTTTGCCAGGTAAATCTTTCCCAAAACGATGCAACAAACCCCATGCCCCCAGAAAGCAGTTCACATGGTGACAAGCGATATTTTTTTTGGCAATATTCGCGCTTGCCTTTATCCAGTTGGGACGAACAGCAATTCCCAGGCTCAGCTTAATGTCTGCAATGATGCCTCCTGATGAGTGAGAGCTTTTCGCAGCAGGAATCTTATTAGCATTTTTCTGTGCTTGGCAATAAGCAACTCAATACTCCCAATGCCTCAACCCCTTCACTGCCCCCAGCAGAAGGCTGATTCTTGAAAGAAAGAAGCACTCTCTACTGGCTGAACAAAACACTTTTTTAAGCCCTGCCCTACTGGAAGCAGGTGAAAGGCAGTTGCACAAGAGACTACCTCCAAGGGTTCTTTGCATTAATATGTAAAGAAATAATCTGTAAGTCGTACCTTTCGACAAACAACAAGTGGCTTTTCATTCCGAAAGAGGTAGTATCTTATTGTGAATCAAAGGCATCCTGCGGTTCTGCCATCACTTCTCTGAACCTCCTACCAGCTCAGGGGAAGTAGATATCAGCACCCACAACAACAGCTAGCTCTCCTCAGCTAGCCTTGCATGCTAAATTGAACTTCAGTGGTCCAGCAAGCTGCTTCGTTGCTGTATGCTTTCTTCGCACTCTAAAAACACAGGGCACATTTGAAGTGAAAAGACAGACTTCCTAATCGACGAAAAGGAACCATAATAGAGAATTCTTTGAAATATTTAACACTGGAATAAGTACATACAATGAAGGCTCCTTTTCCCCTACAAGATCATATTTACTACCCTGGACCATGTGCGCTGGGTTGAAAGAATGAGCCTGATATTTGATTATGAAATATTTTTTTAATAATTTGTCCATCTGTTTAACTAAATCTAGTTGAATATAGCAGTAAGATTATAAGAATAAGGGAATTATATCCAAAGATATAAGACCCTCTGAATTTTACCTAAGTGCTAAATACCCTGTTAGCAAATGTACAGTAAGACAGAGCGAAATGAGCTGAAATCATATTTCAATCATCAATAAACTAACAAAGGAGAACCATTTCATTTAACAAAAGAGACACTGCACCAACCTTTTATACTTAATCCCATTCTTAAACTTCATAGGTGTGTACTTTGTATGTCTTTCTTCCATATAGCAAATGAATTACCAAGAGGAGTCCACTGTACTCTGATAAGTATTTCCATTTGAGGATATGCAAACTCTTCTTTGAATTATGTTTATGTTCAAATATAATTTTATGATCAAAATTGAACCGGTAAGATCCAACTCAATAAGCCTGAGTCTCAGTAGTTTATGTGAAGGCAATCCTGGGTTCCAAGAGAGACCCACAAACTGAAATTGCCCAGGCACCACCCAGAAACAGACCATCTAAAGGAAATTCCTAACATTATAATCATTGTAGACAGGTTCACCTCCAAACACACACCCATTGCTTTTCACCAGGACACCCCTAGACAAATGTCAACCACTCAAGGGTCCTGAACCTTAGAAATCCCTTGTTCCTTCTTTTGCTATTATAAAACCCCACCCTAACTGAGATGGGGCTCTCAGATAACGCCAATATGTTAGACACATGGAGAGTCCAATTTGGGAACTTGTGTAAGAATAAAGGCTCTTTGCTTTCACCTACAGAAATCAGTCTCCTACTTGATTATGGGGGGTACTCTATGATCTGGGCATAATAGAACCAAAACCTTTGCACATGCTAGGCAAGTGTTTCAATGGAATACATTTCTGTTCTCCAAATTCATTTTAAATAAAAAATACATTCCCTACATCCTTATTATTTTTGTTATGAGTTATTATAATGCTTGGTAGAGAAGATAATATACCAGAACATAGAGAGAACAAAACATAAAAGGCATAAATTTCTATCAAATATGGTACAAATCGAATGGAAAATTTAGTTATAAAAGTTATTAGATTACTGACCTTCTTACAATGTGATACATAAAAATATTTTTAAACTTCTTAATGTCTCTCTCTTTTACTTTCTTAAAGTACCCATTATAAAAGCATACAAGAGATAAATGTGATCTAACACTGTGAAATAGTTCATATTAAAATTTCACTATTTTGACTTTATGTATACTGTATAAAAAAGAGAATATGCAACAGTTTGTTTTACTTTTACCCTTTGTGATTTTATATTTCTTCTTCCCAAAATAAAGAAGCAAAATTTGTAAGATTTAAATGCTATTTTTTAATGATCATTCAAGTAAATTTATTCAAGTAAAATTGCAACAGAGTATTTAATGTGTACTTAAGAATTTTCAATACACCAGAAATACTTTACCAATATTATTCAAGTAAAATTGCAACAGAGTATTTAATGTGTACTTAAGAATTTTCAATACACCAGAAATACTTTACCAATATTAAATTAATGATGGGAGCTTTCTAACTGTGCTTTTCTGTTATAGGAGAAAATTTTGCTTTTAATTTCATTTTTTTAACAATAGAATATTTTTCCTCGGTTTTGGCACTAATAAAGAATTTGGAAATGAAGAAAAGTGCAAATTGATAAATCTATACATTTACACAATAATCAATGTAATTATTAAATTAATCACTATTAACATAAAATGAATTAGCTGGATTAAATTTTCTTATTCATAGAATATAACAATTTAGAAAGAAAAGAAATGAAATTGGTTCAAATTTTTAGAGTTTTTGTAGTGTAAGATCAGATGCCACATTCAATAAAGCAATTGTTAATGCATCAAATCATGGCAGAAATAGTAAGGAGGCAACAATGTTAGGGAGATCAAATATCCTTTAGAAAGACCTAACTTGCACATTTGCATAGTAAACTCATTTTCCTGATGGTGACACTTCTTCTTTCATGATGTCAGAACTTTCTTGTCATACTACCTTGCTATCACTGTTTAAACTTTTTTTCTCATTTTTATTTCATGTGCTGGATGCTTCTCCTGCATGTGTTTCTGTACATCATGTGCACTCATTATTTGCAAAAGCCATAAGAGGGCATTAGACAATCTGGAAATAGAGTTATCAACTATCATATGCTGTCATGGGTTTGCTAGGAACCAAAGCAGGCTTGTGTGCAAGAGCAGCAAGTGCTCTTGACAACTGAGACAACTCTCAAATCCCTCTCATAATTCCTTAAAAATACAACCTCTGAATGGTGTCAGATTGAGAACTAAGTTTTCAGCTCACAATCACTGAAAAACATGTTCAACTTAGGGAACACAAATATTAGCCTACCACGTCTTTGGATATAGAAAGACTTACAGCTTTTATTTTCTTTAGAATGTACCAAAATGCTGTCTTTTATAATGATGGTTATGGATCAAGATTTTGTATTGAGCACTAAAGTAGCTGTGTATGAAATTTGAGCTTACTAGGTTTAAGATGTTTGTTGTAAGGAACTAAGTCCCCTAAAGGATTTAATTATCATCTTAAATGAATGAGATCTCATATATGTAAGGTAGATATATCTATAATCTATCATCTAACTAACATCTATCATCTATCTATCTATCTATCTATCTATCTATCTATCTATCTATCTATCTATCTATCTATCTATCATCTATCACTCTATAATCTGTCTAACATCTATCATCTATCTATCTATCTATCTATCTATCTATCATATATCACTCTATAATCTATCTGTCTAACTACCTATTGATCTATATCATCTATCAACTGTCTATTTATCTACTGACCTATTTGCTCACCTTTCTGTATTTTTAAATATGTACAGTAGTAACTAATTTAAAATATGTAAGTACTTTCACTATTGGATAGTGATTCTTTAACATAAACTGCACCCACGAAAACTTTATATTTTGAAAAAAAATTGTTTATGTTTCTAGAGAGCCACACTACAATTATATGTGTACATTTTCAAAGTTACCTGCAATAGATATAATGTAGTCACATATAAACAACTGAAAGAGTTAAAAGAAAAAGGACAGTAGTGAGAGCCATATCTCATATTCTCAGGCAGTGACTATTAGAGCTATGTATGAATTTACTACTACTTAGGCTCCTGTGGTTATCTAGGCAGATAATTCACTGGGATTAATTAGCTCCTTAATTTAATATAATTACAACTCTGTTCTTAATGCTCCACTACCATGAGAACATCTTAAACCTTCCTTTATATGGAAAGATTCAGACACATTAGCAAATATGATTTAACACTGATGAAGAGTGTTGTCTGAGGTTGGGGCATAATCTGCTTTTCCACTCAGCATGTGTAAAAGAGATAAGGGCCAGAAGAAGTTGGCACAGTGATATCCACCATGTTGTTAAAATTCTAGCATGTTAAGTATCACAGTTTAAGATATTTATACAAAATTATAATGCAAATCACATATGGGTGAACATTATTTATAATTTTCTTCATTGCAGTAATTATTTTGATCTGATAATCTTTGTAGGGGTTGGACTTTATTTTTTTAAGGTTAATACATTCTTTTTGGAGCTTAAGCCATGTGTAATACTGAAACTTAGTATAACAATCCTCTTGCAGAGTAAGGCAGGTTTGTTCAGACATAAGCCTATTTGTTATTTCTCAATCAAAACAAAAGCCAACATATTGTATCTGTTTATTTTTGTGATTAACGACTACTGAGAGTCTGTGGAAGTGTGGATCATTTGATTCACACCTTTCTAAATGACTCAATATAGACTAACTTGTTGTCTAACAAGTAACACATACAAGACAGCAGTTTGGAACACAGAATTGAACTATTTATTTTCTAACTGTTCTAACTCAGAATTATTCTGTTACGTACTATAATAAACAATGTTTTACCACCAAGTGTAGTTTTCAGTCTTTTTTTATTCACAACTGTTTTGAAAACCAAGTTATCTTTATTTTATTTAAAAAATAGGTAAGCTTAGATTTTAATATGCTAGATTTCCCACCAGGTATAAACATAGATATATAAAAAGTTAAAATAGAATACTTACATTGAGAGAGATTTTCAGATTAAAATATGACAGCCACAGCAGTATATAGAGCCATATTTCTCAAGCCCAGGAAATACAAAAAAAATCAATAAATTAAGAAAACGATAAAACAGATGGAGTGAATTTAGGAAATCAAAACTCTACCCATAGAAAAGTATGATCTATGGTAAGACTGGTTCTAATAGGTTGAATATACAAGGTAGAGTTCAGAAATGCAAGTTTTTAAGTTAATTTATTTTGTGGTCTTTTTTCTTTTGAAAAAGTTTCAGAACAGCCTTAGTATGGTATGCTTTTTAGAGATGTCAGTGCACTTGAGATTTGTGGTAGAAAGAGAGGAAGAAAATAATTCTCTCAAGTTATTTTAATTAGAGACTTTGAGTCTAGTAATAGACATAGGGAGATGTGTATGTAAGTATATACATAAATCAAGGAGAAATCAAGTCCTTTCCTTCTACTCTCAAAGGAATCATTAGTAAACTTCAAATTAAACCCACATATGCATGACTCCTTTTCCTCTTGACTACTCTTTGAATCAGTCTGTCTGCCCTTGACATATGTGACTGACAAAGAATAGTAGACCATAGCATGCTAAAGGAGGGGAGATTTATAACTGTTTAAGAGAACCTGGTCATAAAAACAAACGATACAAGGATGCAGTAAAAAGGTTTTGTGGAGCATTTCACACATTATGGTAATCCTTTATGAGAGAGAGAGAGAGAGAGAGAGAGAGAGAGAGAGAGAGAGAGAGAGAGAGAGAGAGAGAGAGAGAGAGAGAATTATCAAAAGTGCCTATGAACACAAAAAAGTATTTTTTATTCATGTGTAGATTTTCTCTGTAAGCACAAATATGCCCCATACCTTTGTAATATGGAGGAGTAAGAACAGCTGTTATTTCTAAAATACTTTTTAAGAATGGTGTAATTGCCAGGTAGAGCCAGCTTCATTCATTGTCATATTCAGGTTACGAAAATAATACTTTTAATTACTTAAGGTCCTATGATAGCATATATGTATCTTAAAGTAATGTAAAGTACAATTAGATGTGAAGTTGAAAATCAATATAATATTTCCATTTGTATCACCTCCATGATTAATTTAGAGCAAGTACAATAAATCTAATTAAAAATACAGATGGAAAGTAAGTGCTCATCTGTGTTGACACTGATAGTCAAAGGATGTCCTTCATTTCTACAACTGTTAAAATTCAAAATTGAGAAAAGACCTCTGCTACTAGTCGCTAGAGGACTGGTGACATGCTTTGTGTCATTTTTTCAAAGGGCCCTGTTCTGCACCAATAACTTTAACATTACTTGGTCCCAAGAAAATTTCAACATTATTCCAAAATATGATCATCTACTTAAATAAATAATTTACATTATAAGATCTTGTATTTTTTTAATTAATTTAAAAGCTAAATCCTAAAAGGTACCCAATAATCTTCCTCGCCAATCATTGTCAACCATGTGTTATAAGATCTCATCTTAATCACCCTATGTTTAGTTGCTTCTGTCATTCTTAATTTTTTTTCTGGTCAGTTTCATTTTTTTTCAGTTTTTTTCTATTTTATCCCCCTGAGAGATCTGAGGCATATTTTGTAGTATGTTACTTAAATTGGCTACATCTGATGTTTTTAAACTAATTGAGCCTAATCTCTGAAACTTAAGAATATCACATTTGATTAATCATTAACTCCCTTTATATGTTTCTCAGAACACCATGAAAAAATGAGAATGAAAAGATTCAACCAAATTCCAGCGTTTCACTGATTACATAAGACATGGAATTTTCCCATGTGCATGATAATTTTCTATTGTACAAAAGCTTGACTTTCAACTCTATTCAATACTATACAGTTGACTTCTGTAGCCTTCTAATTGATATAGAAACTGACCACCCAATCTTCTAATAAGTCTAGGTTTTCCTCACTCCTGATGCACCTTCTCTATAATGGAGGTCCCCATGAAACCTGCTCTAGAACAAGATACAGGTTCATTCATGTTCTCGAACAAGATACAAGTTATCAGTGGTGGAGCTCTTACACACAGGTACCATTGATAACAAAGACCTTTGTAAAGAATTCAATGAACATCGATATGGAAGAGTTAAATAGAACAGCATAGTCGGGCCAAATCCCCAACATCTGTTCTGCCTAAGGAGGTTCCATAAACCTGACTCCTGCACTCATTCATCTACCTACATACCTCCCAAGACTGCACTTTTGTGATTTTTTGTAGAAATTCCATTACTAGCATGACTGATTAAATCATTAGCCATTATGAATTAACTATACTACTTACCAACCACTTACCCTCCCTGGAAATCAAGAGGGTAAATCTTCAGAAAGTTCTCATCTAGTAAATCTTAAGGAAGTTCTCATTTAGTAATCACTTGACAGCCTCCCAGAGCAATCATCTCTGATACTGAGAATAGCCTGGAGTGATTTAGTCATCACCTATCTCATTAGCACACATACTTCTATGAAGTTTTTCACACTCAGTACCATTTCTACTTTATCCATTCTTTTAAAAAAAATCAAATAAGCGACTGATAGTTAACAGTGTGATAAGGGGCCCCTTATCTTTTCTTTGTAAATCTATGTTCCTGTCCTGATGATTTCATTAAATCCTATGGATTTCCATAACAAGTACATACAATTGAACTTCATGTCCAAAAAATAAAAATAAAATAAAAGCAAGAAGACTGAAACAATGAGACTTCCGTTTTAAAGTCTTTGAATCTATCTTTGTTTAAGAAATCTCCTAATCCTACTTTGAAATAAATAATTGTCACAGACAATATTTTTACCTGAAGTAACAGAACACACCAGACTATTTTCATATAGTTTAATTTTATTTTTAATGACAGCCTATGTGTTTTAACATTCCATTAAGTCACCACAGTATTCTAAATATTAAGTTGCATGCAGAGGATATAATGTGAAAACATGGAATTTCAAGGGCCATGCAGTTTCTCTTAAATTGCCTTCTTTATTTTTTAAGAGTCAAATATATTAGAAAAAGATAGTCATCATTTAATAAATGATCATTATCAGTCAAAAATTTGTGATTCAGACATTTATATTCTGAGCCATAGATTAGATGACAAGTTCAGGATGAATTGACATTATTGGGTCTTCTTGGAACATTGTAATTGGCAAGGATGATTATCAGACTGGTATTTTTCTAGCTGAGTCATACCCCATGGCATATCAATTGATATCCAGACATGTCCTGGTGAGATATTAAGCATGCTTCGCTGTTATAAGAAAATCATTATTCTTGAATCTAAGGTAGTGGATCAACATAGAACAAGTGAAATGCTCCATCAAAGATACAAATTATAGAGGTAAGATTTAAATACTAAGTGGGGGAAGTAAATTAATGTATTTTGTGTACACATACCATGTATGCATACTCTAAAAGCATTATAATATTTACTATTATTCATTTACTTATTATTCATTCACCTAAAATGAGGTTTATGATTAAAATGAATCAACACTACAAAAATTTATATGAACATCCCACTGACAAAAGCATGCCTTAGTATGAACTTCAAGGCCTTTGAACAAGAATATATAGCACATAAAACATTAAACTTTTTTTTAGGAATCTACTCACTCTAGTGTATCTTGAGCCATTTTATTCATACTATGGTTGCCAGATGAATAAATAAAACATATATTTAAATTTGATTCAAGATAAAATTGCCTTTTATTGTAGCAATATAATGCTGAGGCTGCATCAATATTAAATTAATGATTTGTTCTACAAAATTTCTTCTTTAACTATGAGTCATATATTTTTGTATCTTTTAATCTGATGACAGGCATTTTCAAAATATAGGGCCACTTTGCAATGTTTACTTATGTAATATTTATTTGTTGAGAACTTATTTTGTAAAAACAGTACTAACCTGCATTCAAAATCCATGAACAACAACAAAACACAGTTTTTATAAGAGCTTAATTGTTTTGTAAGGAAGTAGCAAAGAAAACTGGTGTCTCTAGGCAGCCTGAATTCTGCAATAACTACTTTAGTAAAAGCTAGGATGTGCATGTAGTGTTACTTTGGTCATTCATGGGATTATGACAGTTATCTGAATGGAGATACTACATAACTTAATTTACAGACAAGAAGGTTTAACTTGATTAAATGACAAGAAGGTTACTGCTAAGTAAGTTTTCAGTGTATTGTACGCTAGCAATATAGAGTAATATAGACTGAGTTATTTGCAATGAATAGAAAACTATTTCTTGGGCTAGGCCTCTAAATTAGTAGTAGATTATTTAAAACATGAGAGAAGATCTGCGGTTCAAATATCATACAACATTAAATAAATAGCAAATATTTTGTTATAGGAAAAAATATGTCTTTGTCAATGGATTCCTATCATTTATTATTACATCATATTTTTCTTAATACCCATAGTTGTATTACCTGCTCCTCTACACACGTTTTACTACAGTGACCATGCTGTATTGGCATGTCATATTAGTTCTTTGTGTATTAACATTTGTAATTTTTTAAACTGTATTTTTATCATATAGTATAACAGTTTCTTCCTTTCTTCTGGAGTTTCCTTTATTCTATCTTTCTCTTTCTTTCTTTCTTTCTTTCTTTCTTTCTTTCTTTCTTTCTTTCTTTCTTTCTTTCTTTCTTTCTTTCTTTCTTTATTTCTTCCTTTGTCCTTCCTTTCATTTCCTTCCTTCCTTTTTTCCTTTCTTTCTTTCTTTCTTTCTTTCTTTCTTTCTTATCAATAAATATCAGCTAATATAAATATCAATATCAGTTAATATAATCCCTTTATAAAAGATAACAAGTGAAATTGAGAAATTATATCTAAACTAAGCTTAATGGAAAAAAACAAAATGACTATTTTGTGTTCTTCATATTCCTACTAAACTCTCTGATGACAACGGGACCAGTATTATTTAGAAGATACATATAATGAACAAAGAAGATCTGCAAACTCATGAATTTCAAAATTATCATTAAATTGTAGTTTTCTTTTAAAAGAAAATCAATGGGGGCATTTGTACAGCAGCTGTACAATTGGAATATAGGTGGTGAAGCATTTTGTTCCAATGAGAAAACTGGAGAAATGGAAAATGTGATGATATAATTAATGTTCTTGTCTGTATGGTATATTGCAAGGTGAGCCAGGCTGCTTGTTCATCCTGGCTGTTTGGCTAGCTTAGCCCCGAAATAACCACACAGAAACTGTATTAATTAAATCACTGCTTGGCCCATTAGCTCTAGCTTCTTATTGGCCAACTCGTAAATTAATTTAACCATTTCTACTAATTTGTATGAAATATTTCTTCATCCTGTTAAAGTAATGTTTATGTATAGAACCTGACTATAATTATTTTTTAAATTACCTTATTTTAAAGCTACTCATAGTAACTCATACCCCTCAATTAACATAAAGGAACAAACGCTTTAGTTCCTTACATCACCAGCATGATGGGCATCTTTCTCTAACATCGGTGGTGACAAGTATTTTTATTGGTCTTCAGATAAAGTCACTTACTAGTCACTATCAAAAACACAGGCTTAGTTTAGTTAGAGGTTTCCATATCCCCAGAAACATTACTTATCCCACCTTTATATTACTTTTAATTTTGACATTGCTTGAGAC